>JARWLC010000008.1:52509516-53024516 GCA_033318265.1 Phyllotis vaccarum
ACACACATACACACACACACACACACCTTAAAAGAAAAAGCTACTATGTGGTATATATCAGAGACTGACATATTAATCTGATCCATTAATCACCATAAGAATGATATCTTTAGCAAGCTCACTTAATGGAAGTGGAAATGTCTTCAGACTGATCAGCCATCATTCAAGTGTCCAGAAATGTTACTAGTCTCCTCTTACAAACATTGTATCATTTGTTCTATTCCATTCTGTCAGCCTGCTTATGTATGACATGTCAAAGTAAATTAAAACATCTAACTAAATTTAGTATGCAGGCTTTTCAGTGCATCTGGCCACAAGTGAAAGCTTACTTTTATTTACTAATCCAAAGCATCCTAACTTTGTAACACTTTCCTTTAATTTTGAACTTCACTACGTATCTTTCATGGGAAAATGTTAAGGATAAACTGATGCACAAAAAAGTCTCATTTTGTCCCAATATGCCTTCCATATTACTTCAGACAATGAATTTAACTCATCTTACTGTGTTCTACGTGGCCTGCATTAGTCAGAAATGGGCTGTTGATTATTCTGAAATACGATCAGCAATGAGATCACAAGGGAACTTTAATCAGACCTGCCTTCCTACTCTGATTCAATAAAGGCCTATTTATTGTCCCTGAAAAATAATACAAAATGTTTGCCATATTCTGCGCTTGCTTAGTTTAAGAATCGGGTTAATAATTCATGTTTTTGTTTGTCCTTTGTTTGTTTAAAAAGCAGAACACTGAATTCATTATTTTCATCAAGGAATTGTATGTGTGTGCAGTGGCCTTCATGTATAGCAAGAAGTCACTGACCCACTGTCAGGAAAACATGCTTTGTGAGGTGTTTTCCCAGAAATGAAGATTCATTTGCACAAATTGCTTCCCTCTTTCTCTTAGTGTCTCTTGTTAGCTGCATAATGCATTTTATGTGATAGCTGGAGGGGTTAAGATGCAGACCAAGGTCATGGACCTCAACATAGCCATCTTGCATGCACAGGGATGAAACCTACAGCATTTGCCTCATTAGATCCCTGTCCCCTACTGACTTAACCAGCCGTGGGCAATTGGAGAACTCTGAAGGTTAATTCTTTCTGCCCACAGGTAGAGTTACAGCTCAATGGGCTAAGCTTCTAAAATGTTAACACTCTAAGCAGGAAATTGTAAGTGGTAAAAATGGCAGGCAGTACAGAGAGGTTAAATGAGTTGAAAATGAGTTTAAAGCAAACCTACCACCCCCAACAGCTGCATAAAATAGTCTACAACTTTCGCAGAGGTCAGAGCTTGAAACATGTTTCAACCATGTGATTGCCAGGAACTATTAAAATAAATAGACAAATGGGGCAATTAAATATAGATACTAACAGCTTCAAGCCACAGTGGAGGAAATGAAGCAGCCCTGTTTTCATCTAAGAACACCCAGGTGATTTTATTTGGAATGCGAGCAAGAGCTTGTTTTGAAAAGCTGTATATAAGGAAGACAAACAAAAATGACAAATTAATATTATTTCTTCCCACAGGGGAGTCCTACCCTAAGCTAGTGAGTCAGTGTGCTTCAGTGTGCCTGCTTGATTACCTACAGTCAGATAGGATACAAGTAAGGACACAACCAAGCAGCCACCGTCTGCAAATCATGCGTCTACTGGACACTGTGTAGGCCTCGGGTCACCCTTATCTCTTCTCCAGACTACTGTATCATGATGGCACAGATAATGTGAGAATGCAGACAAGGTTTTCTGGTGACAACTCACATAAGAAATTATCAATGGCAGAACTGAGTTGTAGAACACAGTAGTCTTTGTGCTCAGAGCAAATGAAAAATTAACCTCAGAGTGAGCTCGTCTGCTTGGAAAGAGAAAACCAGACAGTCATTTGCATAATTATAGATGAAGATAAAACCAATAGGTCTTTGTCCATTAGCACTGAGCACACTGGTAAGGATTTGGAACTTTTAAGAGTATGTCACATGCTGACCCATTTAAAAAAAATCAGAGATTAAAAACAAGTGATTCAAAAATTACTCAGACTTATTCAGTGTTGTTACATGTGCTCTTTACCAGGAATTGTGACTGTGTCTTTACCCTCTTCAATAGTTAGTTGAAAAGCAAAAATACAATAACCAGGAAGGACAGAACAAGAATTTCAATTAAGGGAGCCTGTGTAGTCAGGCCCAGTATCATGATCCAACTACACTGTTATTAAGAACAATAAAATAGCAGGTCCTGATTTGCAGTGTACAGGTTATCTGGTGGTAGACAAATCTAAGCAACATATTTAGAGAAGGCATAAAAACATTTACAAGGAATAATCTTTTAATGACATTACAGAGTCTAATATAGGCAACAATGAGACAAACCATTGTGAACAGAAAATGTTTTACCCACTCTGGTTACTTCTGGAATGCAGATATGAAGCTGTGTAAAGACCTTAGAATGATGGTGCTGAACAGATTCCATAAAAAAGTGTGTCAAGGAGTAAAGCAATGTTGCAAATATTCGTAGGATAAAACCATTCCAAATAAGTGTTGTTGAAAACTGTATTCTCACATGTAAATACTAATTTTTTTTTATCTACTTTAATTTACAGAACTTCTTTCAAATAGTTAGCAACCTTCTAGATGATGAAAACAAGGAGAAGTGGGAAGATGCTCAGCAGGTATGGTGAAGATGGTTTTACAGTTTATGATGAAGTCGGCTAGATATAGCTTTTAAAATACACAAAAAGTCAATTGTTTGATTATCCAAGAGTATAAAAGGATTTTGGAAGTCACTCTAGATGACAGAACAGTAACTTTACAGAAATTAAGACATTTTAAAATATCAGTTCATGGGAGGAATTTTTTGTGAATATACAGAAAAAAAAATGCACATTTAGCTAATTTGCAACTTCAAGAATCTAATATGTGACCGCTTTGTAGTTTAGAAATAGTCTTCTTTCTAGTTTATAGATCAGAAAGACAAAACCATCTAATAGCATATATCTCAGTGGAAGTAATGTGCTATTTACTAATGAGAAAATCAATCGCAAGGGATTCATGCTTCACAGACTCTGTCTCATGTGTACACATGTGAATTCTTACTCAGAAAAGAGTTGTGAACATAGTCCCTTGCATAATCATGTTCACACTTTCTTTCTATTATGCTTTATTAATTATCTAGCTTTTTTAGTGACTTATGACCTTTGAAATTATGTGCCCTGTGGTTCTATCCTAACTCTAAGGCATTTTTCCTAAAACAAAAAAGGTGCTTTCCAGGTAAACACAGGCAAGTATAGTTTTCAAATTGCCATGGGGATTTAATATAACTAAGCAAGAAACTTCTTTAAATTTCTTACTTGACTCTAGTTAAAAAAAATCTCAAAATCGAGGAGCTCTTAATAAACAGAGTGAGAGTTTACTGAAGTTTAGGTAGACCATCCACTCCTTTTCTCTTTTATATTCACAGCTGAGGCCTTTGGAAGTAACACATGCCCTTTATTCCAGTTCTGAAAGGAAATCCACAAATAGCACAGGGTGGCCAGCCTCGTTATCAGGTCCCAAGTGCTTCTGCCCAATGCAAGTGGGGAAAAAAATCACCTTTTAATTTAAAACCTTGGTATATGGTATATATTTTTCTGCCCCTTTGAATTATACACTTGGCCTTGACCTTAGTCTAGAGGGCAACATTGTTCCATGACTGTAAGGAAGTGGTGTCTTCACCCAGAATACAACTATTGTAGCAGAGCATATCTGTCTAGAAAACTAGAGACTATTTATATGGATATATTTAGAATGAATGTATGATATTCTATTTAAAACAAAGCTTCAGTTCATCACATGATGCTCTTTAGCAGTAGGTCACAACTTGAGCAAATAATGAACGGTCTTAGGCTTTCTCACCAATAGAAAAAATATAAATCCATAATCTGTTTAGCTGTGATTTGAGATTGGTACTCTTCTCATTTTAAAAATATATTTTCAGTTGGAATGATCCTTGATGATGTTTTAAAATGATTGTTTGAGACTTTAAAAGAGGCTATTTTGTAGCTTTTACTGACAAAGGTGATTATCATAATTACAGCCACATGGTAGGAGTGTGTGGCAAAAATTGACTTCTTAAAAAGAAAAAAAGAGGGGCTTAAAATTCTACCAAAAATAATTCTTTTAATCTCCCTTTATCTTAGAGAAGTAGACTTAACAAAAATAACCTTAAAATTATATCTTTAAGTGAATTTAGAAAACTAAATGAGTAACTAATATCAGAATCTTGCAAGCAGCATTTACATTTCTGAAAAAATACAGCCACCCAGAGCTTACTGGTTAGCTATCAGCCCCAGATAAAAAGATCCCAAATGTATTTAGATAAAGACCCTTTACTGAAAATATAGCCTACTATACCATACCTACACACACACATATACACATACACAGACATATACATATACAGACACTGTGGCAGGTATTAACAGTGGATTTAAATAATATAATTTCCCCCCTAAACTTTACATTAGAATGTCCACTGTCATGTCCCTGGCTAAGGAAAGGACAAATTGCATTCATTTAACCAAATCCAGCCAATGTTACGCAAACAACATTGTTTATTACCTCTTACCAATGGCTGCTCTGCAGCAAGGGGTGACTTGTTTGGCCAGAGTCCCCATGATCTGAAATGTATAAAATACTTACCATTAGGCCCATATCAAAACAAACAAACAGACAAAACTTGCTAGGTCCTGTTCTATTATATTTGATGGCTATCAAAAAATAATAAGACAATGATGAGCTTAGTGTGAACAAGCATGAAGGCAGAGGTCACACATGTTACAAGCTGCCACAGAGCCCGAGCATCTGCAACCTTTAGAGAGGCATGAGTACAGCACCACATGTGTGTCTTCATGCTAAACTGCTCCTGCAGTAGGGACCACCACAGTCTTTTTGTTACATATGCATCATCATAAAATCCCTTGGTAATTAGACCATCTATCTTCTTGTTTTCTCCAAAGGAAGATAAGCATCTTATATCCTTTCAAATGGATACAGTTTTCAAAGTTAAAGCGCAAGTTCATGTGCCCATTGATTTAGGCCCATATTCTCAAAAGATACTGAAAGACAGAAGCACCATCTTCCTTCATATTTTCATTTCAAAGAGAGAAATTACTGGCTCTGTAAGATGGCAGGAAGCTTTTTTTCAGTTTAAAAGACTTACAAATATTTCAAAGACACAGAATGAGCCTTACTATTACTAGTTTTCTAAAGTAAATACTTGAATAAGAATGAAAGTAAAGGAAATGGAGATGCTGTTTCCAAGTGTAAAAATTAAGCCTCTTGTTTTTAATTGGCAACACAAACCACTTAATTTTTCATGTTCAGTAGCTGAAGTAATGCAAATGCTTACACATGATAAAATGCATGTATGTTCTTAGATATCTTTGTTATTGCGTATGGAACGAGCTTTTGCCTGGTTATGGTATCTTGAGCAGTCAGATCCTTTTGTGTGTACCATGGTGTTGGCTAACACACTCAAAGCATGGAAGTAAATTGACTTGCTAGTAGGTAGATGTGTAGGTAACTAGGTAGATAGGTGGAAAACACAGGTACAGAAGTAGATAGATGGCAGAGGAAAGAATGGGGATAGACCTGCCTCCATTACTAGTAGACTTACATAGTGGCTTCAGTTACATTGTTAACCTTCTTGAGGTTTTTAGCCTATAATAAGTATAATACTCTCCCACAGGTTTCTTTCTTTCATGTATACATGTAAATTATTCATATTATAGCTATGATCATAATCCAGTAATTACTGTTAATGTTGTTCACACAATAACTAATACAATTATTAGAAGTAAATGTTTCTCACAAGGTATTGACTATGCAAAGGATTTACTATTTTTAAATATCTTCATGATAGCAAAATACTACTCAAATTTTGCTTCTCATGGTCTCCATATAGATATTAATTAAAAATGCTGAGTTCACTTTCAGTGTTTGATTTTTGAAGCCAGGGAGTTTATGGAAAATAAAATTATGTTATTTATGTATAGACAACCTACTAGACAAGCTCAAGTTTTCTTAGATTAGCTAGTGTATCATGTCACCTCCAAAGGTATGTGACATCTGGTATCAGAATCAACTATTAATTGAAAACCTAACAGATAATTCCAGTTCAGATATTTCTCCGAATAAAAAAGAGCTCATTGTGTTTCTATTATTTGGAATGCCTTACTTTCTAGGTCTATATTCCATTATATGCACTTTTCATCAGGTCTAACTTGCACTTATTTTTCTAGATTTATCCAGGCTCAATAGAGTTAATGCAGGTGATTGAAGATTTTATACACATTGTTGGAATGGGAATGATGGACTTTCAAAATTCATACCTAATGACTGGAAATGTAGGTAAGAAATAGGAATATTCTTCAAAAGTTTACTGAAATTAAATGTCAGAGTTTGCATCACACATTTTCTAGTATAATGTTCTTGTTCATGTCAAGAAATTTAGTGAGGACATTTAATGGTTGTATTTTAGGTAGACCAAGCCGCACCTACATTGAGTGTTTATCCCCCTTTAAATACTTACTATTGCATGACATTCATTTGGGAGAGATAAGCAAACATCTGTTCACCCAAGGTAGGGCATTAACTGCAGAACAAAATATTATTTCGCCCAAATCCAACTATGGGAATAAATGTGTTTCCCAGATCTACTTATAAGAACCTACATAAGGGATTACTTACAAGAGTGTGAGTAATCCAAAGGATGTTGCATCACTGAACAACCTACCCAACATAGATGTCAGCTTATGAAAGCAGCTTGCCTAGAACTTCCTACCCAAGCTTCAGCCACTTTCACTGAAAAGTCACCTCTCTCCAATTGTTTACTAAATGAACATAACCTGAAATGGGGAAGGAGTCTTGAGTCTTTCAGTGTTCTTAGCTTTCTGAGGTTTGTAGGTTTCTTGAGTTTCCTGAGTCCTATAAGTTGTATTAGTTGTACCTAAATCTCATGATGTCCCTTTCTCCCTCCCTTCTCGTCCCTCCTTTCCCCGTCCTTCTCTCTCCTCCCTTCATGAGTGAACATTTTAATGTGACACAAATGCTTAGAATTTCTTCCCCTGGCTTTTAACACTGTTTCTATCCCCTCCTGCATGATGTTCCTTGAAATTTGATGAGGGTGATTTGGATTCTAATTATTTTTCTTCCCATTTTGAGTAAGCCTGGAACCACTAGGCCACAGCAAACATCATTTATTCTTAGCATCTTAGATAGTTGGTTGCCCATAGTAACCACTGCCCACGTAAAAGAATAAATTTCCCTCTAAAGGAAAGGGCTTATGTCCACTTCCAATCTTATTTCTCTATGTCATAAAACTAAATTAAAAGTGTCTGTAGCAGTAAGAACTTACAATGTAATTCTGGTATACAACCAACATTCATTCACCTCTGTGGCTTATGAGGCTTCAGGGAAAGTAAGACACTGCTACATGAGATCTTCCCCCAGTAACCCCAGGACTCCTGGGAGAGGAATTTTCCAAAACCACAGTGGGTCTGTTTTCAGATTCTTCAGGGGGTTTTTCCCCACTATTTTAAAATGTTCCAACTTTGTGAAAACTCGCAAAGTTTACATTATATAATGAAACAATTTTTAGAATATGGACAGGATTTCAGATTGACTATTGCCATTTTAAACAGACATCAGTGGATTTGAGAATTTGGAAGGAAGAAGGTAAAAAAAATTTTTTTTAATCCAATGGAGCATCACTTACAATTTCTAAACCTTCTCATTCTGGGGCACAATTACACAGTTACACAATATGGCTACGATATATCTTTATACCCATGATGGTCATGGCAGGGCTGGCTCATACTGCTTGACATATTTTAGGACGAAGGGGGGAGAAAAGCTATGATTCTGTTTGTTCCTCCCATGGCTGAAAACTGTCCATTGGCCACATATGGCAGCCAAAATGCCCCTTTAAAACATCCATCTTACGTATGTTTTCTCCATGGGAACTCCAGCTCAATAAAAATGGTGTTCTGTTTCCTTTTGAGCAACTATGATAGGATCCATTGTCTTGTTTCTCTTTTTATCTTCTCGTGTCCTCCTGAGTCCTTTGGTGCCTTACAAACTCAGTTTGTAGGCCAGTCCTAATCATCCAGATCTGCTAGAGACTCCCTCCCGTACCTTACATACAGATCAGCCCCCTTCGTGATATTTAGGAAAACCACTGAAGAATCATGCAAGGCTCAAGGGCCTTGATGAATTAACGCTCTTAGTCCCCTAAGAACCCTTTTGTCTCAGGCCAGGTGAGCTGGGCATCACCACCCCCTTTCAAATACATGTTTTCCTCACTGATATACTTTCTTTCTGTAGTCGTCCAGCCTCTAGTACTCTCGGTGACCTCGGCTGGCAATAGCTAACTGTCCCAAATGGCTTTTATGAGCCAGTCTGTCAGGGACTAATTTCCCACATACCGCCTTTGATTATTCAGCTTTTGTCTCAGGGAGGCCGGAGCAGTTAGTTGAATTATTCAGCTCCTCTACTCCATGGCACTCAGACTGTCCCCATCTGCAACTATGTCCTGCAACCACATGAGCCAAACTTTAAAACCATTCATTTCTTTTTCAAAAGCCTTTCATAATCCAAACAATTACCATGGCTTCCTATACTGAATTATTAGTGAAGCCCATGCCTGTGCATTAGATCATGAATTTTCCCTTTATGTATTAAAGGTCAGATGTGAGAGATGCCCTCTATCACTTTTCTCCATCTCTGAGTCTTTCCCAGGGAATCCCACAAAGGAGTCTTTAGTACAGACATAACTTGTACATTTTTACCCTCAGATAGCTGGCTATAGGACACACAAAACTAGCACTTCCACCTCATTCTGTTTTCTATGCTCTGCCTTCTGAATCAGAGACTAGTGTAGAAAATAGGGTCTCTGTGTGTGCTTCCGATATGCACTTACTTCCTTGTGTACACATGTTCTTTCTCAGCAGAAACATGAGCCTAATTTACAAATGTTTGCTATCGCCCAGAGGAAGAGCTGTGCAGTTGTTACCATGGCCTGCTGATAATACTATCTCCAGGGATTACAATATATTTCCTAGTTTATAGATCATTCAGAAGATTTTCCTGTCATCAAATGAAAACCATAATACCACATAGAACAAAATAGCCACCATGGGATCCTCTCATCCCAGGATGCTCTCCTCTTAGGTAACTCAGTATATGCTAATAAATGCAATACCACAGCAAGGGACACATACCTGTCACTATAGCAAAGAGACATATGCCCCATATCACATGGGGAAGAGTAGCCATTTTGAAATTGTCCCTGAACATTTCAGTCTCAGGTACGTGCCTTACCACCTGACTTATGAGCCATGCAACTGTGCTTCCCAAATGCAACTTTGATTCTGTGAATTTTTGTTCAGTCCACAGTTATGTCCTGCTTTCCTGAAGATCCATAAAAAATGTCTGTTGACCTGAGATAGGGTACCAATGTCAGCCTTAAAAAGTGTTCCAAAGAAGTACAACTTGGTGAACTAGTGTGTCTACATAGATTACTCACAGGGAGTGGTTATTTGTTTATTTGGAGGTTCCAAGCAAGCTGCATTACTGAGAAGCATGCCACATTGTGAGTAAAACTCATGAAAGGCACATTCCTTGAACTCCGCCCAACCTGTAGGTGGCCCCATGGAAAAAGTTGCCTTCCTGCAGAGATTGTCTGCTGTACATATAACCTTTTGAGAAGCTTTTGAAAATTGTAACTTTCTGAATATGCTGCGTCTTCTAAGATTTTGAGCTTCTTTGGCCTTGTAGATTTCCTTGTCATCCTTAGTCTTACAATAGTCCCTCTTCCACCCAGGAGTGAATATTTCAGTATAAATGAAGCAGACAATACACACTTATATACATGCATAATACATACATACATACATACATACATACATACATGCATACATACGTACGTACGTACATACATACATACATACATACATACATGGTCCAACTGTTTTGTTATATTTGAAAATATCCCCACATGGTTCCTCTGCATGCACTTGTATTGATTCTGTAGGCCTACTGTGTGTTTATGTATGTGGTTCTCTAAAGGTTAATAGATTATTATTTTTACATTCACTAAGTGTTTCTTGCTGTCTATCAAATATAATTTGGAAGGCTACACATCGATGATTTTGAAAAATGAAGCTTCATTTTCTTCCATGCATTGTTCATAAACTATTTAGTTATTTCTCATGAAGTATCCTGATATGGGTTAGATTTGTGGGGAACATTTCAGAATACTTCTGGAGGACACATGGATGTGCTACTCCTGTGCTTTGCCAACATTACTTTCCAGGACACATGGATTTCTCAGCTCTCTGTAGTGGACTCTAAAATGATAAACATAGACACAAAACAGGTTAACTTCTTTTAGTTGCTGTTACTGTAGCATTTCATAAGAGTCTACAAGGAGCAAAACCCCACACAATGTTTCCCACTGAGCCAACAATAATTGTATAATGCACATGGCATCAATGGCATCTTTTTTGCAGATGAAAGTTGATAAAGAACAAAGAAATTATCTTCTTAATTATTATACAAACTGATTTCATAAAGGTTTACAGTTTTATTATTTGCTTAAGGCTTCCTGTCATATTTTATTGTGATTCAGAAAGCTTTTCTTTTCTTTGCCATCCTGCAATTATCTTCACATGGAGCTCTGGGTAATCAGAGTTGTTATTATTACTAATCTCAACACTTGTCTGAGGAATTTGAGGCCTGTCTTTTGGATATAAAGAAAGATAAAATAATAAATTTGTAGTACAAGGTTTTTGGCCCAGACTTTCGAGCCTAGACTCAAGGTTTAGGCTCGAAGACCCACAGACCCACAGAGACACACAGATGCTTATTGTAGTTTTAGGCTGATTGGCTAAAGCCCAGGCATATAACTTTCTAACTCTTTACCCTTAATCTAACCCATGACTCATCCTGTCCAGCCATACGGCTCAGTACCTTTTCTCAGAGCAGCATAATTGTCCTCTGCCTCTTCTGGCTTCTCTCTGGCATCTGCTCTCTTTGCCTGTTCTTAGAGTCTTTTTAGTCTAGTAGACCCGCCCACACTTCCTGTCTGCCTTTGGCCAATCAGCTCTTTTTATTAAACTCATAGGCAGGGACAATTATTTACAATGGAACAACATAATCCCCCTACATAAATTATGTTAGCAGGTCATTATCAGACATACTTTGAGAACAGACTGTAAAATTACTATAAAGGAACCAAAGAGTAGTTCAGAGTCAAATATGTTTATTTTGGCTTAACATATTTCAGAATGATATATCAAATTACTTATAGTATTATTATTATTACTAGCTACTATCGTATAATATTATGTTCATAACTTAAACATCATATTTTTTTGCTTGTATTTGGATTCAATATTAATATGTTTGAATATTTTGTATATGTCATTTGCAATAAGATGTGTTCACTATGTTTATCTCTTTCCTTTTATATCACTGAACTCAATTTTCCATAGCCTTGAATAAGAATAGTATGACTGTTCAGTTGTTTGATTTCTTATATAGGCTCAACTATTCATAATCTGAAGCTTATATTCTGGGAGTAAACAGTATTATTGACTGACAACTGAAAAGAGATTTTTATGTCTCCCTGATTTGCCACCAAACACTGCCTAAGACTTTAGTATAGCTTTGTGGTTGGAACTGGGAGCTATTCTATCTGTACAAATAGAAATTTCCAAAGGTTTTTCTACTAGTACAAACTGCGTAATATGGATAATTGCTGAATTTACTGGAATGATGTCCCTGAGCTGAGAACTTATTATATAGTAACTTATTCCTAAGACTTCACTTTGGAGAATGATAGTCATTTTGTTATTATTATTTATTCTTCTTAAATACAATATATCTAAACTGATGCTTTTCCTCCCTCTACTGCCCTCCCTGACTCTTTCAAAAAAGAGCAGACCTCCCAGAGACATCAACCAGACACAGCACAAGTTACAATTTGGCTAGGCACAAATCCTCACATCTAGGCTGGAAGTAGAAGGAAAAGGATCCAAGAGCAGGCAAAAGAATCAGAGACACCCCCACTCCCACTCTCAGAAGCCTTCCCCAAACCTCAAGCCAACAACTATGACATATATGCAGAGGACCTAAGGAGACCCATGCAGACTCCATGTCCATCTCTGCTAGCCCCACAACCCATGAGCTCTGCACAGTTGATTCTGCTTTCTCTGCTCTCTCAGTATCCTCACACACTCTGGCTCCCACAACTGTTCTACCTTGCTCCTCTGATAGACTTGAGACTAAGGATAGTAAGTTATGCTTAAATCGTGGCTTTAATTCATTAAGATAAGATGTCCTGGGGTCCAGTTAACTTGGTGGAGGAATGACCAATATAACTTGCAATGGTTTTATTCAAAGATAATTAAGTAAAAGGTTTCACACATCTGTAATTAAAAAGTGTCTCCATGTGTATTACTTTCTGGAAAATGAATATTTACCCTTTATTAAAACTTATCTGAATAGGAGAATGTCCAAGTACAGTCAGTTTTTCAAAAGATATATAATATAAAAATTAATTTTAACATGACATTTGGAAAAATCATTCTACAAAAAAAAAAAAGTTAAGCCAAATGGAATAAATTAAACACACACTGAGGAAATTGTGTGTGTCAGTTCAACACTCATTCAAGATGTAAGGAATTGATTAGCAAGCAGATGGTTATATTTCACACCATTGGTTTTTTGTTTTTTTTTTTTCTATCAAAGATGATAAAGAAGTGCCTGGCAAGATTTTAAAATACTTTTTTCTTTATTTATATCTCTAGCTTTAGAGGATCAATGCCCTCTTCTGGCCTCTATGGGCATCTGCATGCATATGGTGTACAGACATAAACTGTGAATCCTATTCTGGTAGGAAGGATGTTATAGCAGAAAATAGAGTTACAGTTCTTGGGAATGACTGCAAACGAAATCGAAATAAAAGGCTCTAAACTGCAGTCAATGAATGACATAATGAAGAACTGAATTAGTAATTGTATGAATAAAAAGTAAATGTCGGCATGAATTTCAGATTCTCCCTGAGGTTAGAATGTTTTGGATTCCATAACTGATAGTGCTAGGGGAGAGAAGGGGGAAAATTGAGATTATATTTATTCTAAAACATTTGAAACTATCTCTCACATGTTGATATTTAAGGAAAGGGTCATCTCCTAGCAACAATCAAAAATGAGATCTTGAATTTTAGCATAGAAGTTAAATAAATAAACATAAGACTGTGATCAACTGCATTCAACTATCGTCTAATGATTGAATTGGTGTACATGTTTTCAGTGATCAAGACAGCAGTGTGAAGGAAAAGTGAGACGATGCTTACTCTAAAAATAAGTAAGGCAGGTGTCAGAGAATGAAAGCTTAGAGGTGGTTTGTATGACGATTCCATGAATAAGAAAAAAAAATCAATGTCAGATAATTGATAGAGGAAGAAACATTTTGAAATAATGTCTATTAATATCTAATTCTAGTAAAGTTTAGATATTTAGTTATTGACAGCACAACACAAACTTTTCTAAGGAAAAGTACAGACACAGTGAATGGGGCTTAAGTTTCCATGGCCTGGGTGGCTTCAGTGTAGGTGTTTTCTTTTTCTTCTTTGGGGACCCACAACCTAGATCACAAATGAATAGATGTATTCTAACTTATAAATGCCAGGCCTTAGCTTGGCTTGTTTATAGCCATCTTTTCTAACTTGAATTATCCCATTTATCTTTAGCTACATTTTTGCCTCTGAGCTTTTTAATTCTCTTTATTCTACATGTCTTTCTTTTCTTCTTACTCCATGGCTGGCTGGGTGGCTGGGTGGCAGGGTGGCAGGGTGGCTGGGTGGCAGGGTGGGCTGGCCTTGGGCATCCTCCCCTCTCCCTTATCTTCTCCCTTTCCTCCTCTCTCTCTTCTCCTAGATGTCTCCTTCTGTTTATTCTCTCTGCCTGCCAGCTCCACCTATTTTTCACTCCTGCCTAGCTATTAGCCATTCAGCTCTTTCTTAGGCCAAACAGGTATTTTAGGCCAGCAAAGTAACACAGCTTAACAGAGTTAAACAAATGCAATACATCTTTGTATTAAACAAATATTCCACAGCATAAACAAATGTAACACACCTTTAACTAATACTGCACAATGCTTCAGTGGTCAGTTCCTTAAAATTTTGATTCAGTTGTCTGCAAGAATTTACTTTGCACAGATGTATGCTGATGCACCTACGTACTGCTGTCTCACAATGCTCCTTAGGAATTATTCAATGTTGACAATATCAGGCAAACACAGAATGATTTTTAGGCTGATAGTATCTTCAGATGTTGTATGTTAGAGTTTTCAACTGTAAAGAATTTCAAGTGTTATTCCTCAAATACAAGATTCTTGAAAATGTAGCTCCATTTCTTCCCAGCACACCAATAAAGCAGTGTCTCAGATACAATAAAGTCAATATATTTTTTTCTTTGTGAAGTTAAGTATCACAGTTTATTCTCGATTTAGAAATATAAGACTACTAAGCTTTTCAGAATAAACATTCATACTCAATATTCTTTGAAACTAAATACGATAAAGACATACATTTTCAACATCACTTTTTTTCCTTCGCTATGTCTTTTCATTAACATAAAATTTATGTAATTTCTAAAATTCACTATGAGCTTTGGTATCACA
Source organism: Phyllotis vaccarum (assembly GCA_033318265.1). Classification (NCBI taxonomy): domain Eukaryota; kingdom Metazoa; phylum Chordata; class Mammalia; order Rodentia; family Cricetidae; genus Phyllotis; species Phyllotis vaccarum. Next base: position 52,524,229 of record JARWLC010000008.1, read on the forward strand.
TCTTGGTCTTCCCTTGAGGCGCAACAACGTTTCAGTGTGATGCTCTTGCTTTGGGCAAGGCCTGGCTTCTCCATAAAAACTTATTTTCTTCCCCTTACTGCTTAACTTTGTGCTTCACACGTCCTATCACTTGCTTAGCTTCCTTCCTTAAAAACAAGACGCATGTTGACACCAAGCCCCTAAAATAGAGAATTTTGCATCTATTTTTTATTTTGTATTATTGACGTCAGTTCAGTTAGCTAGACTAGGTGGTAAATGTGTAAGGTTCTCCCCCACCTTCCTGCCCTCTGTGAGTCTTGCTAGACACATGGAATAAATGAGTAATTTTCCTAAGTTAAAAATAAAAAATAATTACAGTACTACTTTCTTTATATAATACCATCATACAACTGTTGAAAAAGATAGTTCAGTTCTTTTTAAGGCTTTGAATGCTATTCAACACAGTTCTTAGGTCACTCTTTTGGTGTGTTTACTAGGGATTATCACACAATATTGCCTGATCCACTTATTCCAAATATCTGGGGATAGAAACAGTTGGTAGGTTAATGCAAAAAAGTCATTTCAACTTTTCTGGGCACAACAAAATAAACATCTATCCATCTATAAGCTTTTTTGTACCAAGCTAAAGTCCCCAGTATCAAGTGTGTTCCAGGGCACATGTTATGTTAGTAATGATTCCCATATTTAATTCATTTTATATTGTGTCCATCTTTCGTTAACTGTGAGTCATGTCCTGTTTCCCATTCTTAGCCTTTGTCAGTGAATTTATTTGACAAAACTCTTGCCCTCATGGAACTGAGAAATTTGTCTCATATTAATGAGACACATGTCAAGCAAATATCATCCAGTATGCTCAATGATTATAATTGCTGTGCAGAGAAATAAAGCAATCTACCAGGTTGAGGAATCAGGGTGAAGTCAGGGGTCTCATTTCATGAAGGTCAGGAAAGGCCTCTGACTAGTGATAGCGAATGCAGAAAGCCCTTGAGAGACTAAGTGCCATGGCATGTATAGGCATAACACTTCACATCCAACAAAAGTGATGTGTAAAGACTGTGGTGCACACAAGTGCTTTACACTAGAGTAACAGGACAACTCGGGAATGTTGAGGTGACTGAAGTGTGATCAGAAAAGAAAGGCTGTCAAAGAGGTGACAAGAAGGGAGATTTGGAAGGCATTTGACTGAATACCTGAAATTAAAAAAAAGAAAGAAAAAAATTGCAGATTTCAACAGAAGAATGGCATAATCTGATTTGTATTTTAGTGGATTATTGTGACTACAAAGCGGAAAATAGAAAACTATGTGGGATGTGAGCTCTGTAGCTGAGAGCAGTGAGAAAAGGCAGGGGCCTGGGGTAGATGATGCTGGAAATGATAAGTTGATCATGACAGTTGGTCTGGCAGATTTTACTAACAGTTTCTATGGGATGTAGGGAAAGAGGACGTTCTTTTCTGGGCAGAGTGCTGCATCTATCCTTGAAGCTGTTGTGAATGCAAATTCAGGAAGATCTCATGAGACTGGGTATTCAAGATTGTCCCAGGAAAAACAAGAGGCACAAAGTAAACATGCAGGGACATTACCCTATAGCCGTTTCCCTATAGGACAGTTTAAATTAGAAATCAATCATGTGACTAGTCAATTGTCTCTAAGAGTCCAGTGTGTGTGTGTGTGTGTGTGTGTGTGTGTGAGTGTGTGTGTGTGTATAAATGTGTGTGTTTATGTGTGTGTGTGTGTTGTGAGAGTATGTGTGTAAGGATTGTGTGAGTGTGAGTGTGTGAGTGTATTTGTATGTGCGTGAGTGTGTGTGTGTGTGTTATTTGCACATGAGTGCTTACTCCTGCCATTTATGCTAATTTCACGTGTGTTCTCAGAGAAACTGATCAGTTTTATCCACGGACACCATCACCATCCTACCATCATTCTGTTGTCTGAATCCTTGGGCAGGAACCAGAATGAAAATAGTCGTGGAAATTATTGTATAAACTGCCTCAGATTAAGCTGCCGGTTAGACAATTAAATAGCCATGTTTTCCCTACAATATGGGTTTAAATAAGCCATGTGTGACCTTCGAGGTTGGTATTTCTTCTACTTATGTCATGATGCTTAACCATGGAAGAACTCCTAAAATTAACTGTGTCCAACTATGAGCGAGTCAACTGTGTTATAATTTGTAAGAGCACATTTTGTTTAAGTGAAAAAATTTAAAAATTAATATGAAAACTATTTGTTGTATAATTGGACGACAGCTTTGAAAGTATTTTATCCCTAGAACTTAAAAGTATTGTTTGCACCTGAACTACTGTCACAGTTAGTCCTCCCAGCTCTACCACAGAAAACATTAGTCAAATTATCACCTTGCAGCATCAGAAATGCTTCTTCTCTTCTAAGTAAAGGCGGGGGGGGGGGAGTGGTTACATAAATGTCCTGTTTGTCTAACCTGTCTTATGTGCTTATAGTCAAGTAGACAGTTATTCCTCAAATCATTATTCAATAATATTTTTGTCACTGAAAATCTTAAAGCATATGAATAGGCATTCTCTCTTGTTTTAAATGAGCCAAGTCTCCCAAGCTTTTCTTTGTTAACCTGACAATATTCCAACTTTGAACTGAACAAACGCTCTGCTGTGACTGTTATATGTAGTCATTTCTAAATCTCTATGAATAAGTTTTACTCCTGTTTCCTCATTTGCCTTGCCATTAAGTAATAATAGAAAGTTGTGAAATTTCTTTTGGGGGATACCTTAGGTCCACATCACTTCATTCCAAAGCATCATATAGAAACTATTGTTCCAAATAATCTATTTTCTGCAGTCTCATTTGAGTACAATAGAAAGAAAACATTCCTATTTCCTCCTTATTCCTTGTGCTTTTGTAAAATATTATGATGTCCAGGCAGTCGTGATGCTATTTCTCTTGATAGCCTTGTGAGTATGAAGAGCCCGCCCATGGTGTGTCCTATATAGATGATTCGCCTTCAGAAAGAATGTTTCCTTTTGCATCTCGATAACTAAACGTTAGAGATTTGTTTCACTATTTATTCTGACCAGTGCCCTCTAATCCAGTTCTGTGCTGTCAAGGACATTTTAATATGACCCCCCGGAAAACTTGCACATATGTTCTGCTTTGTGCAACAGTGTTAAACTATTCCTGACCATTTGTTTCTTTTTGCACTAAGAGTCTTTATAATTACTTGCATCATTAAAAATTATTTTTCTTCCTAATTGTATATATTAAAGAATAACTGAATTCTCCTTGTTATAAATATTTTATAGCATATCTTAGCCGTGGAATTATTATGAATATGTTATTATGAATATGGTAACTGTTTCCTACAGTTACCATCCAGCAGAGAATGTGTTGCTATAGGAACAATTCTTTGTCTCTACTGCATATTATCTATTTTGTACTTATTATCCTTTATTATTTTATAAATGGTATTAATAAAAATCTTGCAATTAAAATCAGCATCATACACTAAAATTAACTAGATTCAAAATCTATACATCTCAATGAACTTCCTGTACTTTTAGAATAATTGTTTTCAATCTATGAAGCTTCGCATTTGATTTTGTACTTTCACTATTGAATATGTGTTTACCCTCTTATCCACACTGAGATAAATCTCTAAAACCAAAGGACATACAAACCAAAGTTTACAACATTAAAAATATAAAATGTATAATGATTTGTAAGAGCTTTTAAAAAACAACATGGGAAAAGAAAGTGGAAACTTCCACATTTCCTACCAAAGGCATGCATGCCTATGAACAAAAAAATGTCCAGCATGTAGTAGGCAATGCATGTAACAGAGATGGTGCAGTTTATATTTAAGTACTCAGAGTAGTTAACTTTTAACAGAAAACTCAAACATCAAAATTAAGCTTTCTGATAGAATATAATTCTTTAATTTTTCATGCATAAATGGTTTTGATTCGGTTTCTTTAGTGTCTGCAATTAAGTCATTGATGAGTTTAAAACATATAGAAAGCTAAAAAAAAAAAAAGGGGGGGGGGACTTTGTAGGACTGAGTAGTTAGTTGCTTTGCTCTTCAGTTCAGGAGATCTGTCAGGGCCTTCAGCCAGGGAAATGTTTTCTGACATGGGAGTGAGCAGAAGGGCCATCTGGGACATGGAATGGCTTTTTGTTTCCATGGAGAACTTATAGCTTTTCTTGTGGTGGGCTCTTCCTTTTTGTTTAAGACAAATCCCTTTTAAATCTGCTAGATTCACACCAGTGAATATAAATGGAAAGATAAACTATAAAGCTTCCTGAAAGCGAGACTTGAGTTTTTAAAATGTCTGGTCTCTTCTGGTTTGTCCAATATTGTAAGGACTTAGAATTAGAAAAAGCACCATATTGTATCCTTCTTTGCAATTTTGCTCTTCAACTAAAAGGATGCACTGTCTATGCCACTATGAAAGCTAATCCTGTTTTGGCTGTTTCTATGGCAATAATTGCTATCTCTATGACAATAGTGGTCTGGCCCTGTAGTAATAACCATGTAAAAACAGGCAACAAGCCCCTCTTAACAATTTATTTTAATTTTTTTCTGTTTTCATATGTGCTTTTAAAAGTCTGGCTTTACTTGACTATACCAAGGAATCTGTGCTGATTTCGCCTTCTTCACCTTCACCAAAATCCCCTTTACTTAGTATGAGGCTTTGAGCTGAATTTTCAGACAGAAAAACAGTCTCAGAATAGAAACCAACATTCTTCCATCCTTGTAAGTTGGGTGATGCTCTTCTGTATCTTTTCAAAGATGATGACCAGGAATGAGGGCACACTCCTGTAATTTTAGAACCCAGGCTTTGAGGCAAGGTGATTGGGAACTCAACCCGAGCCTGGTCTATATAGTAAGACATATGCCTGATAAAAATAATAATAATGATAAAGTAATAAATTAAATGTGCTGAATTTAGAGCTTGACACATGCCTAACAGCATTCTATGACTAACAGGCCTCTCTGCAAGTCACTTCATCCCTAAAGTTCTCCAATGCTCCTCTCAAAATAAAATAAAATACCTTCTCTAAGGAGTTATTATCAGGATTTTTTATTACATATATTTGGTATCAGCAAATAATGGGGTCTTTATTTTGTAATACACAAACAGTGATAGTTATGGATATGAGTGATGTATAACTATCGTGACATTATTCCATTACCTCTGATCATGGGCCATGAACCTTGAAAACTTTAAAATTACTCCTAAAGCTTGTTACCCTGTGTATTGAAAAGAATATTAACATTATGCTTGGTGAACACTTTACAAAAAGGAAAAAGATGTTACACTTCTAGGCAGATATTCTAACCAAACAATGCTGAGTATTTTATAAGGATTATATGCCACAATTGCCTTCTGGAGTGTCATGACAATAAACAAGCATAAGGTCTTCAGTGGCGTTTGGTGTCTTACAGAAGGACTATTCTTCTCTATGCATTTACTGAATGAGTCAAATTACAACTCCAATGAATGGTTTTTAGAAGACTTTTTTCTGATTTAACTTTATAATATCTAAATGTTTGTCTGCTAAATGTTATTATTTTATGTACATATTCTGCAGAATTTATAAATGTTTTAGTGTACCCAGTTCTTAAGGTCTCTTGTGTAGTTAAAATCATTGTAAGCTTTTGTAACCTACAGAAACCCCCAAAATTTGTAATCAAACCCAGCCCTTCTTGACATCTGAGAAAGGATGTGTTCAGGTACTTTCTGGGTAATGTACAACAGCTAAAATGTTCTGTATAAAAAAATTTAACTTTAGAATGTAAATCATTTCTCATGATGCTCACCAAGTTTCTCTGAAAACCCTATGCCAGTCTTACAAGGAAAGGAATATTCCTATTATTCACAGATGCCTTCCCAGATTCTATAACTTTGTACAGAACCAGTGCTCAGTTGGTGTTTGCTGAATAAATGAATTCATCATGGTGATATATTACATCCTCCATGTTGGAAACCTTACCTATATAGAAAGTCCAATTGTTACTCAAAACATGAAGGCATCTGATTTATATTTTCATATACTTTAGTATACTAATTTTATTAATAGTTTTATTTATTGAATTATTAACTTAATAAATAATAATTAATAAATATAAATTTCTATGTTCTAAACTTTTTCAGTCTCCAGATCAGGTCTTGTAACTTTCAGGATCACTTTCAGCCTTATACCCTACCTAAATTCTCAGTACTCTGAATATGGTATTACTATTAGTATTAACATAATAGCAATTATTACTATTAATACTATTATTGTTACTGTGGGGTATCTTATGGGCTCTTATCTCTCAGCATTTCCTCTACTCAGATGTCCTTTTTTTTCTCTCTCTGTATTGTTCTGATACCTTTGGAACACAATTGGCCTTTATTAGGCCCTGGGCCCACATAGGCACTTTCTTTCCCCTTAGCTCTGACCTATCTGTTAAACTATCTTCAAACAGGTCTGTTCAGAGTGGCTTTTCTTGATCTACTTCCTGTTTCCCACCTCGTCAGTCATTTCCTTCATGGTGGTAGCTATTACAATCTGAAATACTATGAATTGTCTTTTTCCCTTGAGGGATTTATTCCTTAAACTAGACCGCAGCACTTTAAGGACAAGGACTTCATGTTTTCTGTTCCATCACCATATTTCAGTGGTAGGGCAATTAATTCTTGGAATGCTCTGGAGTTTAACAGAGGTGGGTTTTTTTTTAGTGTATTCACAAATGAAAGTATAAATCTCTAATGATGGATTTACTCCTATTAAGATGAAGAACTCCCACGTCTTAGTTCCTAGGGGCCATGTGGGTCACAGGTGGGGAAGCCTATCACTGCTCTCTTTAAGGTTCTGGGCTCGGTTCCTGATAGGGTTTGGGCAAGCTTTAGCTTCAAAGTAATATAAGAGAGAGTATAAGAAAACATTAATGCTTCATTTTTCAGGCCCTCCTATTATTTTATACTTGGTTAATTATAATTGAATGTCCTTTTTTTCTATAGAAAATGTGTTCAAATTTTCATGGCTTGGACAAAAAATGGGACTTTAACCTAGGTGTATTCTAGATTAATTTTTACTATGTAGTTATGCATGAAAAACAGCTTTCCTTCTCATATCTTACTTTGTATTCCTGATAGGTTTAAAAGTCGGAACTATCTGTGTAGATAAAATGGAAATTTGCAAGTGTATTTTCTGAAAGAATGCCAACATACTCTTTCTGAACTTGAAAGGAAATTGGTATAATCAGTGGGCATCTTCTTGACACTGTTATTAGTAACACAGGAAAACACGGTAGTCAGAAAGGATTTTCAAGGGACAGTGCAGTGGGTAACAATACTGAAATGATTTTTGTTCTAACTTGTTAAAGAAGAACAGTCATTTTAAAACATATATTCTTCAAAATATATCCGGAAAGCTGTGGTAAAGCCATTTTTTGTTAATGCCTGGGTGGTAAATATTTTAGGATTTGTGGACCACACCATCTCTGTTGTAACTAGTCAACTTTGCCATTGTGCCCTAAAAGTAATAAATGGCCATAAGGAAATCAAGGGTGTTGATGAGTTCCGATAAAATTTTATTTACAGCCATTGAAAATTTAATTTTATATAACTTTCACATGTGAAGAAGAATTTTTCTTCATTTTTCTCATTGTTTAACAATATGAAAAATATTTTTAGCTTGTAACTGATACAAAAATAGCCAAGGGGACACATTTGTTCCAGGCTATAATTTACCTATTTCTGGTCAAGACAATTCTACTTGAACAAGACTCAAGTGTATGGCCTTGGACCAACCCTCAAGCATCAGCATTCTTGGTGCTGGAGAATTGAGAGTGATATGCCAAGGAGTTGAAGGAGGTCCCACGAGAGCACTCAAGTCTAGAAAACAAAAACAAAAAACCAAACAAAAATCTAGAAATGGATTCTACTCTCTAGATTGAAATGGGTGATGGATGAAAAACAGAATGTCAAACTAATAACATAGAAATGATTTAGAAGAGCTTATATTTTGATACAGGACAGGAAAATGAAAAATAGTTATTTAGTTAGAAGAAAGAATATAGCATTTAAGACATACAAGCTGAAAAAGGAATTAATAAAAGTCCCTTATTTTTAATATTACTTATTTTTAATGCTCCACCTAGTTGTCTATATTTGACTTACAAGACACAGGCATCTTAAACATTATACTGATGGTGGTGGTGGCTGGAGCTCACTGGTCCAAAGGGTGCCTATTGCTCCTATTTCCAGAGAAGTGACAGTTGACCATCACTCCCCAACCATCTGTTTCTTTCTCTGTGAACTTCAACACTTTTAAAAACATCCTTTAAACATTGATCCTCTTCCCCTGTACATGGCTACAAGGCTCCCTTGCCTGGGTGCTTCCACTGATCGTTGACACTGAGCAATCCAGAATGTGACTCACTGCATTGAGCACTTAGGGTGATGACTGTAAGTAGAGTTTCTGATGTGCTCTTTGCTGTCTGGAGTCTTATCTGCTTTGGAAGCACCAAGTTTATAATCCATGATGTTTATTCTCTTTATTGAAGTAGTATGTTTTTAACCTAAATAATTTTCTATACTCCGCCCCCAAAAGCAAAAAGTTTGTTCTTTCTAGCAAAGTCAGTCAAAAAGAGAAAGAAATATATGAGAAATGAAAATGAAGAAAGAAAAGTTATGGGTAAAACAAATAGACAGGGTACACAGGGTGCCTGTTCACCTCCTGGATGCTACATTTCAGAACTACAGTCTGAGCTCTGCTGATTTTCAGTGCAGTTCCTGCCTGTGGCTATATGAATGAACTTAACATAAAACACTTAAGAACTAATCTCTTGCCTACAGCCACTCAAAAAAAAAAAAAAAAAAACCTTCATAAATAATGGTATAGCCAAAGTTAAACACTTTATGTGATACATAAGCAACCATGTACTAGCTTTCCTAAACATAATTATATGAAAATGGGCTCCTGTAATAATAGCCAACACTTCCATGGATGCTCCTGTGCTCTGGGTGGACTTCTCATGCAGTCAGTCAGTCCTCTCCTAGGCCAGCAGGCTACTTGGTGCTAGTCCTGTGTTACAGAAGATACTATTAAGAGACAAAGAAGGCAGCTCCTCAGCCACACAGTCACGCAGTTTGTAGAAATTTGTCTTTATTTATACTTGTTATTACTTTTTTTTTTTTTTTAACTTGAGACATGGTCTCATGTTGCCCAAGTTAGTCCCTTCCTGGGAGATCTTGAATTTCCGATCCTACTATTTCCACCTATCTTAGGCTGGAATTACAAGTGCCACTAATCCCAGTGTGCGTTATGAGGGATTAAACCAAGTACTTTGTGTTTGCTATGCAAGCAACTACAGACACTGGACATTATCTTTCAAACTGGTACTTGCGAGATGGATAGGAAATTCTATTAATACCAAAACTGTAAACAGGTCTGTTTAACTAAGGAACACCCAGAACATGCTTAAAGGGTATTTGGAGTTCAAAATGGGTTCTAAGGGTAAAGCAAGCTGCTAGGTGGCTGCATTCTTTACTGTCCATGGTTTGTCTGCTTTGCTCATTTCAGCAGCCTTCATTCATATGCTTTTCCTCTCTTGCTCTCAAGTGCTCTCTTTCCTCATACCTTCCCTTCCTAAAATCCAGATGATATATCAAATTTGCCAACTCCAGTTTGTACATGAAACACACTCACTCCCATAGTGAACAACACAGGCTTCATTCCCTCTCACTTTCACAATGGCAAAGGGACCACGAAGGAACAAGGATCATACACTTTTAGATGCATCTACAAAGATTCCCTGTGCTTCTGATGAACAAAACTCTTAAAAGAAGGCTAATGAAAAATGTAGTTGGGAGGGACATGTGTTGGGGGATACTGGGGAGAGTTAGAGGGAGAAAATGGAGGTGGATATGATCAAGATATGTTTAAACATATATAAAAACTGAAAAGAATAAATTTAGTACTGTTTTTAAAAGCTAGAAATGAGGACAAAACATTTGCACTGAACCTGAATTATTCTAGAGTTTGACCAATAAAAGTATGATATTAAATTCACCTACCGTATTTTATAAGAAATCAAATCTAGTTGTAGTGAAAGTACAGTTTGTATAAAAACTGGAGAATTCTTGGAGCATTGAAATGTCTCTTTATTCTTTCACTTTTTATCTAAGCTCCATAAGCTGTAAAATGTTATTGAGGAAAGCCTTTCTACCTTCTAGGCGCTTATGATGACTAGATTTAAGAACTAGTTTCTATAGAGGCAAAACATAGACTGTGCATATGTGCTTTGTTTTTGTCTCATGAGCAAAACTCATCTATTTACTAAGTTTTAATTTAAGGAATTAATTTTTGGATCTTACCTCCTTAGTAGACATCTAACATGTTCTTCCCATTTCCTTAAAGACTAATTGAATCCAAGGTTATATATAAGGGATTTGAACAGTTAAATTCAGTGGAGAAGGGAAGGGTTTGGGAATTGGATTGATCACAATGTCATACAGAAATTATGGAGCCATTTTTGCTGTGTAGAAGTGTGTTTCCTTATTAACCATTCAGGGCTCATGAAAAAACAAAATGTCAACCTTAAACATCCACCTTGGTAGGTTTGGGGTAAATATGTATAAATTAAAATACTTCATCTTTTAAAAATCATGTTAGCTTTAAATATTGATAATTCAAAGGCTAAAAATTGAGTTACATCATCTATTGAAATGTCATTTTATTCAATGGTTTTATTGACATTTTCAGTATAAGAAATAGTTAAGTGTTGTGAGGTATTACACATAATAATTAGTTAAGTTTGGATATAAATATATATTAAACATGAGTTACTATGTAGATAAAAAACATCAACTTTATATCTATACAGATATATACACATGTATAAATGGCATTTCTAAGTGTAATTAATGAGTCAATTTTTGTTTTTTCTACTCTTCATGCTGAGAACTAAGAAATTTATACTTGCACGCAAAGGAATGACTTTTACCTCTTTTTATACTCCTTTGTATTATACCATATTAGGAAGTACAATCTATTCTATATAAACATAATTTAATCAGTAGAATACCTCCAATGATGGACTGTGTTTTGTGGGGCAAAATGCATGCCTATATCACTAAATCAACTTACATATTCTTGAGAATGATATTAAGCTAACATTTACCCTTGTAGATACAAATATCCTTCATTAAAAATTATTCTATTTTTTATTTTCTGTCAATGTTTATAGAAATAAAGAAATGATGAAATTCATGTCCTAGACATTTGTTTCATATTTAATTTTATCAATATTATAAAATCATAAGGAAAAGACAGCATTTATGTCTTCTCATCCGCTTTTAGAACAGACTAGTGAAATACATTGTCTCTAAACTTCAAAGCAACAGAAATTAGCGTCAAAGACATTTAATGTAATGTTGCAAATTATAATTCAAGAACCAAGGACATATATTTACCAATGTTTGACTGTTTTTCTATAAACAGCTGAAGTTTTGTGTCCTTGAGCAAATTTAAATAGATTTATTTATAGAAAGAAAAAGCATCTTGGTTTAAAAACTTGAAAAAGAAACTAAAATAATTATACTTGCTATTCAAAAAATGGCATTTAACATTCGTAACTAATTTATGTCTTACCCAGTACCTATTTTTCTTTCAACGTCTAGTTAGAAAATTCTTTTTAAGCTTAATATGTCAAATTGCAGGCCAAATGAAATTCCATCCTGTGCTGATAATGGATGTGTATAATAGCCACAAAGAGCTTTCATAAAGTATAATTTCACTGTGCACTGCCATAATACATAACCAATTTAATTTGAAACCAAGCCAGGAGAGCAGTAATATATTTATACAACTAATATTGTTAAAAATCTTAATTTCATCAATTCTTGTTTTAAATTACAAGTTCCTCTAGAATAAAATCCACTTATAAAGAGGCTAATGGTTTTTACTTTAGCCTTGCCTGTTGTGATAGCTTATGTAGTTTTCCCATCATCTTTCCAGTTACATTATTCATGGGACACTTGAAGCATTAATATAAAACAGGAATGAGCCTATATAAAACTTGACAAATTATATCTCTTAATTGTAAAATGTATAAATATATAAGTGCTTAAGTATTTATCATCTTAAACATTATTACATACAATATTATAAATTCAGGCACATGTACTGTAAATTTAAATACTACTGTTACATAAAATAAATACACGTAGATTTTATAAAACCTATCTTTCAACATGTATTAAAATGTGTATTTCTAGAGGCTGAAGATAGATCAGTGGTTAAGACCGCTGCTTGCTCTTCCATAGGACCTGGGTTCAATTGTCAACATCCACATGATGACTGACAACCATCCATAACTCCAGTTTGCATGCACTGCACACACAGGATATCCATACACACATGTGGGCAAAACATCCATACACATACAAGAAAAGTAAATGGATCAAAATTATTTTTAAACTTGTATTTCTAGCAGTAAAAATACAATTCTCAATATGAATATATATTTGTATATATTTCTTGAATTTTAGGGCAAATTCTTAAGGTTATATTATGAGTGATGTATATGGTATTTCTGTATATGTGGTTACCTTTGTAGTTATGGTAGCATTATTGGTACTGCGGTGCATCACTGGGATTGTGGCAGTTCTTTCTCTCAATGATATGCTTGCTTTATTTTCCTGTCTTCATGAGACATGGGCAATATAAATCATAACAAACTTATTCTGACAACTACATGAAAAACATATTTGGAAGACAAAACAAATTTAAATATTTCAGCCTAAAAGATAGATATGCTGAACCGCTTAATAGAAAGTGAAGTATAGACTTCTAGCAGTTGCAGAGGAGAGCCAGTGTGGCCAAGCAGTGTGGCTATTTCTGTTGGTGCCCTCGGGATTCTCACATCACCATTTACCATCACTGTATGAGACCAAATCAAGGCTAGAGAAGTCTAGTGGTAAACTGAAGAATTCCCAGCCTGGAAGAACCATGGTGTCTAACAAACATGTGTGTTTAATGCTCTACTAACTATAAATCTACATCAAAACTCAATTCTGAGTAAACTCAGATTTGATTTGATGAATTTGGTTTCAGTGATGTTTAGATTTGCTGACAGTATTCTTTTTTTTTTCCTTTTATTTTTGTTCCAAATAGTGGCTAGCATTCAGAAGCTTCCTGCTGCCTCTGTTCTAACAGACATCAACTTCCCGATGAAGGGTCGGAAAGGAATGGTGGACTGGGCAAGGAATTCAGAAGATCGAGTTGTAATTCCAAAAAGCATTTTTACTCCTGTATCATCAAAAGGTAATGGTGAGGTGTGAACCAAACATTTCTGACATAGCCGCATAGTAAATCAGATATATCTTCATATATGATAGAATATCGAACTCCTTTACAAACATGTCTGTAAACCAATTTTGCAAATGTAAACAACTTGCCCTTTGTCTTTTAATCAACAGATTTACTTATAGGAAAGAATTTTTAAAGTGGGGAAAATATAACCACAAACTATTGACTTGACCTTGGTGTATTCATATTTGTCTATTAACATTTTCATCCCAAAATGAAGCACGTGTTTGTATATATTTGTTTATGTCTCATCTTAAATTGCACTTTTATTTGCAATTTCTGTTATATTATTGGACATTGAATCCTTTTAAAGGACTAGGGAAAGGTTCTAATCTCAGTCTTATCAGAAAAAAGATTTATACTTATGCAAAACCATTCTAAACACTATTGTCTACAATTAAGTGGTCAAGGTGATGGGGCTAACTTACCCAAGCATGACTAAGACATTCCTGCTGCCTGTCTTTGTCTTTGCCCTTGAACAAGTGTTGAATGACCTAGTGACTAATGGATTAAAGTTTCTGTAGTTGTATCTTTGTGTAGTTTTACTAATAGTTTTTCTCTTTATTCTTTCTAGAATTAGATGAGTCATCTGTATTTGTTCTTGGAGCAGTCCTATACAAAAATTTAGACCTAATTTTGCCCACTTTGAGGTAAGCTAAAAAAGAATATGCTGTTGTAATCTTTGCAATTTATTTCAAATGTGATTATAGTTCATTCTCTGAAATAGCCAAACCAGCTTTACTAATACAAAGGGTTTCTTTAAAGAAATAGAAAAGAGCAATCTAATGAATAGGTTGTTAGCATATTATGTATTTCAGAACAACTACCAAAGAAAATTTTAGTATCTGATAAAGCTCTACTAATCATGACTAGCCTGATTATTAGAAAGAAAAAGAAAAGAAAACAATTTTAAAAAACTCTCACCGTCCTTTAATAGACTGGGCCATTGTACAATTCATCTGTCTTCCCCTTTTCTTTGTACTTAATGATACTTTCCTCTGATATTATAGAAATTGGAGAGTCATGGTAGCTGGGAAAACATGGTTTTGTCTTTAATTTAGTTTTATTTTAGTTAACACAGCCATACTTGTGTTGCATGAATAAAGGAAACTCAGGACAAAATCTCTGGGAAAGGTGAAGATATTAGAGAAGAAACCTCACAGTCAGATCTCACCCAGCTGTTTTCCAGCTTCCTCAGCCTTGCTTCTCCAGGCTTCTTCTGCCTCTCTGTCTTTCTATGCCTGCCTTAAATACTTTCTCTGATCAGTTAAGGCATGGCACCAACATTGCCTGCCTGGGAGCCTGGAACTCCTTCTGTAAACTAAGATGACCTCAAATCAGATTGGATTAAGGGCATAGGTCACCACTCCTGGGATATTCCCTGTGCTGGGATTAAAGGTGTGAGTTACCACTGTCTGATACTTATAGACTGACTGTGGGTAGATCCCTCTGTCATCTCCAGCTGTTTTTATTATATTTGAAAATATCCCCCACATACTTGCTTTGAGCAAAGTCCTGCATACCTTCATAAATAAAGCCTTATGTTTTTCGGGAGGAGAACATATGAATAATGTGTACAGTTTTATCAGGGCCATAACAAACAGTCTAATAAATAAAAACAATTAGAGTTTAACCCAGTAGAAAACCTAACAAGATAGCAGACACTAGCCATTCTTTGCAGACATTCTCTTTGCTCATTAATATTACAGGTGGTAGGTGATGGTTGATGAGTGTTCTCTTATAACCACGGAGACTCTTCACTAGATTAAACTTGGATTTGTTCAATTAGATTACTTTTAGTTGGGTTGTGCTGTGCTAAAAAGATATTTTGCAACTCACATGTTTATTCTAAGATTTACCAGTGGCTTTGTATGTAAAGCTACAGATAAAAAAATATCCGTACCTGTAAAAGTCAAAAGAGAGATATTTTTTAAGGTTAAAAGTGCTCAGATAAAGTCAAGTTCTTATTTCCAAAAAGAACTCATATTGTCACATTTATCATTAAAGAATTCTTGTCTAGATGCTATCAGGTGACTTGTTTTAATTTCACTTGAACATGTTAAAAGCTTCCAAAACTTCTGGAGTCTCTCAAAAGTTTACTTCATCTGCCTTCAGCTCAGCTTTAAATAGAGTCCCTTCATGGATGGTGCTTGCACTCTGCTGCTGAGGTCTGCAAGGAATATAAAATAAATATCCAACCTAAAAGCAGAGAATGATTATTTCCTGGATTATTATGATTATTTTCTTACTAGAAAGGCCAACAGAGTTGCATGGTCCTGTTTCTTCATATATGATTAAATATTCTCACTTGTACAATGTGGAAGACACATTTGTACAATACAGTCAAGAAAATTAGAAATTTGTCTAGAAATATGTCGTTTTTGCAAAAGAAAAAAATATGGTTCACATTTTTTACATTGTATGAACTGTAATTTTTAATTGTGGGAAAGGCAGTTGTTTCTTTTGATGTATCAATAGAATAATTTGTCTATGATAAGTTATTAAGTGAATGAGACAGAGATTTTTCTGGAAGGCTGGCTCTCCTAAGCCACTTGTGATACAAATGGATACAAATAGTTTCTGGAGCAAGTTCCTGTATTTTCATTTGTAAAATATGGGGTTAACTTTTAAAATTCATTTCGACTTCAAACATTCTTCTTTATTATAAAGGAAGCTATATTTTCTGTAGACCAAAGACCTTAGTTACCTTTATGTAAGATTTTGCAGTGTATGACAGGTACAAAGTCACAGACAGATAGAGAAATAGATAATATGTTTTACTGCACAGTTGACTGACTGTAAATTATAATAAGGACCCCATGTTTTAAAATAACTGGAAGAAAGGATTTGTAATGTTCTCTTCACAAAGTATTGATTTATTAAAATGATAAGTATGCCAGTTATTCTGTTAGTATATTACACATAAATATTACACATAAATGTAAATAGTATTACAGCATCTCTTATTCTTCATAAGTCTGTACAATTATGTCAAGTAAAAGTGTTTAAATGTTAAGCATTACATGTCATTATTCCACAAGTGATTGTAAGAGACACTATGTGTCGATGTTATTCGGAAATGAAGCTAATAAAAAGCTCAAGATGATAAGTCTATTTAAGTGTTCTTTTGATGGAAAAGTGATAGTATTTAGTTTTCATTTTGGTTATTTAATGTCTGAAATGTATCCACTAAGCACTCACAGTGCTGTATTCCCACTTTTAAGTTCTTCCAGAAATTTAAGATGGCCTGTTAAGGTCACAAAATTTTGTATTTTGTTATAATTATTTTCATACATAACTAGAAATTATGAAAGATTATGAGATATAATGTTTCAAATAAACATCATTAAGAAAATTTCCCTCACATAAGAACACAGATTAAATTTGAAAGTTATTTTTTAAATTGTGTAGTTTTTCCCTCTTGCCTCAATGTGTACACCACTGTTCTTCCATCCATGGTTTTCGTTTTTGGTACTTGACTGCCTTCCCCTTTAAAACTGAGAAATTTCACAGCCAGTGAGATGGCTCAACCTACCAGTAACCCTGATGACCTGCCTTTGAACCCCAAGAGCGCTATGATGGAAAGAGAGAAGTGAAATCTGTAAGTGAAGCGGCCTTAGATCTCAACATAGATGCTATGGCATGCGCGCACACACACACACACACACACACACACACACACACAATGAATAAAACCTTGATTTTTAAACTAAAAGATAAAATTGTAACAGTTTGAATGGTTCCCTCAAGTAAAGGAAGTGTGCTCCAACTGAGTGTAAATTATATAGATGCAGTTCTTTGCACTCTGCTTTCATCCTTTTTTAAAAAACCAGTTTTTACAACTAAATACCAATGAGGTGTAGTGGTGCACTACTATCATTCTATCACACAAGAGACAAGGGCAGGAGGTATACTGAGAGTTTGAAGAGACTGCGGGCCACGTAGTACAACTCCGAGTCACAGAATATGCATATGTCTCTTGTGTGTCCCAGGAGAGGACTACAAATGGGAAATCGTGGGTTGCCATGGTAGTGACAATCTGGCCTAGTACAACCAAGGCCTCGGTTTTCCATTTCTTGCCACTTTTTTGACGATGGGAGAACCTAGAACTTAATGTCTGATGGCCTACACCGCAGGGTCCATTGAGGGAGCTCATAAAGCTCATAGGCCCATAGGCCCTACTGTATCCAGAAATTCCAAAATCTATAGCCTGGCTAGATCAGTAACCGCTGTGGAAAGTTTATATCATGCTATTACATTTTATTAGAGGTCAAGTTGGCAGTGTCAAGAAACTGAGAGCTGTTATTTCCTTGATGTAGCAATTCTACTTCTAAAAATTTATCTTAAGAAAATTATGTCTAAGAAAAAAGAATAGTCTGTCCAAGAACATCAAGCCTCAGATTGTGCAAACAGTTTAACAATCATTTAATTGATGAGTTCCAAGTTTGTGAGGAGACCATTACTTCTGCGTACATGAAAAGTGGTAAGATTTTAAAAGGAAACGAAATAATGCGCTTAATGTTGATATTAGCATGTGAGATAACAAAAAGAGTCTACCTAAATTTTATTAAATTCCATTTTATTTTATGAATGTCATTTAGTTAAAATTGTAGTAAGTTTCATTGAGTATTAAAATTCTAAGAAGGGATGGAGGGATGGCTCAGGAGTTAAGATCACGTGTTAGTCTTTCTAGGTCCAGAGTTTGTTTCCCACATTGGCTAATAACTATCTGAGCCAAGATCCCAGAACTCTGCTGCCTCCTTTTAGTTACTGACGGCATTGCATTTTCATACACACACCGAGAGGCAGACACACACATACATGTGTCTTTTAAAAAATAATACCAAGCATTAACATTTGCTACATGAAATGATAAGATGCCAAAGATAAAATACAGAAGAAGAAAGAACTACAGTGTTTCCACACGTCATAGATGATTACATTTGAGAGAAGGGACTAAGTGCAAATGAGAAAATGATCTAATTACTGAAAATGATAAAAACAAAGATGGTCACTTTTACTCTCAGGCATTCAGAAAAAGACTTGAAAACCGTCCTCAGGCATGCATGCTTCTTAAGTTCTAAACTATGAACCACCCTACTTCACTTTCAGTGTGCAAAGAAATGTTTTCATTTTATGAGATTCTGAAACTTTCTTAGTTCCATCATAGAGACATTTGACATTGAAAGTATTTTGGTACCAAATTGACATGACTAATTGTATAAAATAATGTAGTGCTACCTTATGCATAAAAGTCTAGGCCTTTTAAAATGGAACTTACATCCCAAATCATTAGCATTTTTGAGACTCTAAATTCTGTATTTGTTAGGAAACCAAACTTGAAACCAAGTCTACCACTTTCCCCACCTCAACAAGACTTCATTCCCATAAGTTTGGTGTCTTGTTTTATTTTTTGTTTGTTAAAGAATTTTCTGGTATCTCATGATTTCTTCCTTAACTCACTACTTGACTGTGCATTCATTTTTACTTATCTACAAAATGTAGTGTTTTGCAACTAATTTTCAGTTTCATGTTGGCATTATTTCAATATTTTTCATTTTATTTAGACCAATTATGAAGCCTCATGGGTGATCTGCTATGGAGAACGCTCAATGAACCTTTAGGAAAATCTGTGATCTTCTGAAGCTGCATTGAGTATTCTATCTATGCCTGTTAGGAACAGTTGGTCTTCAGCGTGGCTCATATATTATGGCTCCTTTTTATCTTATTTGGCCATTATTGAAGTGGGAGTGTGGCTCATATATTATGGCTCCTTTTTATCTTCATTTGGCCATTACTGAAGTGGGTATGAGAGTTCAGATTATTTGGTCCCTGTCTACTTCTCCCTTTAATTCTGAAATCATTTGCATTGTCTATTTGTGTCCTCTACTCCTAGCAGAATGTTCCTTTATGATGGCTATATCTTTCTGGTGAATTAAAGTTCTGTTTGTATTTAATGTTCTTCCTGCACCTATGATAGTTTTCAACCTTATATCTACTTATTCTGATGTTAATATTGTCAAGATATTTTGGTTTCTTTTGGTTCCATTTGGAATGTTTTCTCATCCTTTAATTTTCAGTATATACATATCATTCCAAAAAAGTCTTCTATATGCATCTGCACTGTGGTTTAATCACACTTTTATTGTCTTTAAGAATAAGTTGCTTTCCTTTAAGTAAAAGTGAATACCATTGCACATCTCAAGGACGAGGAAGAACTTTATTACTTTAGTCATGAAATCCATTTGGCTGTAAGATATGCTTTCTTAGCAATGCATACTACTGCAACCAGCCAGGAAGCATTAGGAGATCACAAAGCCTGACGTGGCACATCAGGAGCCAGCTATTCACTTATGCAAATTATAATAAATTGATGGAATAAATTAATCCCAACTTTGTGCAATATATACATTTTTTAAAGGAGCCATTACATAATGTAAATCTGTCTATTTTTACTTTATTAGGCCTTTTAGTATGATAATGCCATTACAGTTTAAATCAACTTAATAAAAAGTTTGTTGTCTTTTGAATGTGCTATTACACAAAATATTCAGACATGTTTTAAGCATGAAAATTAGCCATATTTAATGAACATTAAAATATGTAAATGTTAGTAGTCATTCTTGCCCACCCTGGACTTACGATCTTATGGAAGGAAGCCTGAAGTTCTGCTAGATGCTGTAATAATCCTCAATCATTATTCCTGTGTGATGTGTGAAGCAAAATGATAAGCACATATATGAGGCAGGTATATTCATAAGTATAACTTGGCACACAAACTTTTCAAATAAATTCCAAATATGCTATAATATCCATACTTTACAAAGCTGTGACACAGACATCCTTTTCTAGGGCCCTTTCTGCAGAAGATACCCTGAGTAACTGAGGAGACTGACTCAGCTAATGCTCTGTCTTTGCTTTATTTGCCATTGATCAGCATCCACATTCTCAGAAACAAAGAGAACTCACAAGCATCTTTCCATAAACTTTTATTGTCTTTAAGAATAAGTTGCTTTCCTTTAAGTAAAAGTGAATACCATTGCACATCTCAAGGACGAGGAAGAACTTATTATTTTTTACTTATCTGCAAAATGTAGTTTTGCAACTAATTTTTAGTTTCATGTTGGCATTTCAACATGCATAGAATACCCATTTTTCAGTAACTTAGTCACTTAGATTGGAAATAATGCAAATACATCCTTTGTAAAAACGACCTACCATAAATGTAATGATCACACTTTGTGCTTAATCAGTAATGGAAAGAATTACTCTAAGCAAAACAAGAGTAAAGTAATCAGTATTTTATTTCCAAGAAACCAAATGAGAACTCATACACATTCAGGCTAACCTGGAAATGAACTTATATCTACACGCTCAGGCATGAGCTACTTTCCTATGGGAACCATGTAGCATTGATTTTTGGTGGTAAAAAAGGTGTTCCACCAGAATCCATACTAATGTGATCAGTCGCCTGAAGCGCTTCTAGATTTCTTTTTCTGTTAATTCTCACCAGAACCCATGGTAACTTCTACCCACAAAGAAGCAGTAAATCAGCAAAAGAGAGCTCTTGACTTTTATCATCTGGTTTTATAGCCTTTACAATTCAGTTTGCCTTTGGTCAATATGTTAAATGAAATGGAATAATTAGCCAGTGCTCTCTGTTTGTAATCACTTTTCCCAATAGGAAAATAAAATATACTAATACTCTGTTTTTGTTTTTTGTTTTCTTCCAACACTATTTTTTTAACCACACTGAATGCCTTCTTGATTGTTTAAGAATATTTAAGAATTCATTATTTGACAGTACTAAATGTATGAAAAATGAGTTAAAATTGTATTTCACACAAAGTTTGCATCTTGTCCCTCTGCTGTAGAATAATCTAGTGTTCATTTGTGGTGAAAATGTGTGTCAAATAGCATCCCAGAAGAGAAAAATTATCACAAATAAAGATCTGATGTTGTTTTACCTTATACTAATTCTAGGACTCCAACAATGCAGTCTCTTCAGAAAACAGAGTGACTAATACATTTAAACCATACCTTTACCATATGATCAAGTAGTTCCAAGTATCTGCGCAAGATATTAAAATATGTGCCCAAACAAAATATATATCACAGTTATTCCTAAAAGCCACCTGCGAATACCTATAAATGCTGAATTACCAAATTGATTCACAGTTTATTTAATTAGTGAATCCATACATTGTAGTATAGCTGACTTGTGACACGAAGTTCAAAAATATACTGTGAATTAAGTCAACCACAAAAAAAAATCTGTATGTTATAATACTAGAAGAGTTAAATTTACACTGATAATACATCTGTGCTACCTAAGACTGTGGAAAGATAGGACTGTCTGCAAAGCAGTACAAGGGCACTGCTTAGCGTCGGCGGAGTTGCAGAAGTGTTAAAGTATATAGTTAGGAATGAAGGGTTTTAAATGCTATCATGAAAAACAAATAAAGATTTTAAAATGAACTCATGTTTATTATGTATACAAATTCTCTAAAGTAAGATTCGTCTGTTGGAAAAGCCAATAATTTATTTCAAACTATCAGTGAGGCATAAATACACTTATTTCCGCAGAACGTGAAATTCTTTTTTTCTTTTTTTTTTTTCCGAGACAGGGCTTCTCTCTGTAGCTCTGGCTGGCTAGAAGCTCACAGAAACTTGCCTGCCTCTGCCTCCCAAGTGCTAGGATTAAAGGCGTATGCCACCACTGCCCAGCTATTGGTGATTTTCTGTTTATGTATATGATTGCATATAAAGTCTTTGAAAGTGAGTGTTACCAGGCAAGGTATTTCAAAAGAGAGATGTTTCTCAGATTGAGAACATTGTGTTAAAGTTCTGCATGCTTTCACTTTATATCACATTACAATTTCCTATCTTCATGCATTTGGAGATGAAAAACTGCCAAGCAGCACTTGACAAGAAGAATATTTGGTCTCTTGGAGAACAAAACTGCGAGGTCTTCCTTGAGATAAATGAGTTATACTCATTCTTAGATTGCCTGATGATTTCAGTTTCTAGTTTTTCTCCTTGTGAGTGAATTGTACTTAAAGACTCGGACGGTTCCCAGTATTGATGGTTTTTTCCTCTTTTCAATATATAAAATGATTAAACACCTGTGATTCTCCCAGAATTTTAATCCCTGAGAGAGCTTGTTTGTAAAAGCACACTGACTGCCTCTTTCAATGAGTAATGTGCCTGTGTGTGTGCTTTTGCTGGGATGCGTTACTTGATGTCTTCCCCACAGGTATGGAGTGGCATGAATGAAAGTTTCCATCAATCACTTCTCTTTTTAATTATTATTATTCTGTTTCAGAAATTATACTGTCGTTAATTCTAAAATCATCGTGGTCACAATCAGGCCTGAACCCAAAACAACTGACTCATTTTTGGAGATAGAGCTAGCTCACTTGGCGAATGTAAGTATCATGTCCTTGACACTGAGTTGCTTACAGAATTACCCTTGAATGGTGCTAATAATTACTATTTTAACCAATAAAACCAAAGCACATTTTCTGTCTTTCTATAATCACAAATGAATTTTCTCATTATGAACATGTATAGAAGCAGACAACCATGTAATTCTATGCTTTCGTTCATAATAAAACTGTCTTCAATTTATCCAAGACGGTAATTAGTAGATTGTTCATTTATCTGTGCATGCATGTTTACTGAATTCTTCTTATGCCTTGGGAGTTAGAATGCAAATATGAAACTATCCTACTATGTAGTGTGGGAAAGTGATTCAGATTTAAAATTCACTTAGTGGTCAAACTATGACCAATTCCAAGGTGGGGAACTAATTTTCAGAATATTATGATGTTACAATACTAAAGCTAATGAGACTAGAGATGTGGCTCAATGACTAAAAGCCCCAGCTGCTCTCCCTGAGGATTTGGGTTTAAGTCCAGGCATCTGTAAGGCAGCTCACAATATGGAACTCAAGTTCCAAAGGCTCCAATGCCCTCTGATGGTCACATTGGTCACAAGAACTCCATAAGATGTACAAACATGCATGCAGGCAAAACATTCATAAACATAAGGTAATTTTAAAAATTGCTTTAATATACAGGGTGGCATGTAAAAGTGCTAATACTTTAACTTATCTTTTTGCTCTTACACTTACATTTAGTAAGGAATTGAACCTATCTGGGTGCTCTAACAGTCTGAACTGGAACTGTTCATGACAGAATAACCAGAGCTTTCCCTAAATTAATCCAACTGCAAATGGAGTTTTGCAGCTGTGTCTAATTCAGTCTGGCATAAGTGTAATATTACTTCCTATCATTTCTAATTTAATTAAATAATTAATGGATTAGGGCAAGTAATGTGGTTCCTATCTATACCCTCCTTATAGTGCCATTTCCCCTCCTATATTAAAAGAGGCCATCACATATTTGTATGTTTTTATTTTTACTACTCCTTGCAATGTTTTTATGAAGTCGATTTTTATAGTAAAGAAAATAAAAAGTGATGGAATTGTTCTCTCAGGTTTATGTAGTTAGTGACTGAGAGAGTTTACTTTGGCCTATGAATCTCAGATGTTTCTGCTATCATGTAATTTCTGATTTCCCTCAGAACTTAGCCTTGGTTTTGTATAAGAGATGATCATCTTCTCTGTGAACTTCATTATTGTAAGAGGCCTCAGGCTTCAAGGCTGTTTAATGAAACTGCAAATCTTTCTCTAATGACTTTCCAACATTGTAATTAATATTTAAACTACTAGATCTTTTCTACTTTTGATGACATGTGATCAAGCCGAAGATTTATCCTCACTATCTTCTTCTTCATTGTCTTACTGTACTGAAAACTGGAAGAGATGCGTTAGCCTTTTAATAAGAAACTTATTTATTTGTGTTCTCAAGGTTCCCTAAGATATATCATTTTTGTTTGTTGTGATGGTCTCTCATAGACATTTCTGTGTAGTTTCACGAAGTAAATCAGTAAGGGATATTACTTGTAGCATAATTGTAGGAATACCAAGTAAGTAGTACGGAATTGCTTCCTATGCAAAACATACTTAGAGAAAGGTATTCTGTGAATAGAAAAGGAATAATCTCACAGATAGTTTTAATGAGACAGGCTTTATTGTTTTTCAATTACTTTTCTCAGTTCTATGAACAAATACTTCACAGAACAATTTCACCGAGGAATGTTTTATTTGTTTCCTGGCTGTAGAGGGTTTGGGCCACCGTTGTGTGACCCCATGAGTTTGAGCACAGTGGTGAGAGTTATGGTCAAAGCTATTCTTCCCTTCTTTGTGGGCAGGGAGCTTAGAGAGGAATGGGATGCCTAGTGGAGTAAATTTATAACCTTCAAAGGCCCACTGACCTACCTCTTCCTGGGTCTCACCTCTTGAAGGTTCTACAACCTCTCATTGGCTGACTTAAATATTGATACATGAGCTTGTGAGGGACATTTCATATTAAAACCATAACATGCTCTTATAACTTTACATAGGCTATTTAAACTGAACATGTTTATTATATGACTCAAATTTTTCTACAAATGTATGTTCATTGGTTAGTATTTTTGATAAGGTAGACCATATATAAAATAATTGTTGCCTATGAAGGGGAAACAGGGTATATTATAAATGATTTAGTATGTGTCAGCTAGATCCTTTGGTGGCATAAAAGTCAGCTTAGAAGTATTTCATGGAGAAGTAATCTAGTCATTTTTTAAATCCTTTAAGAAATTATATTGATCAGATTCTACCCTAAAAAATTTTTCTATTGCAAAATAGCATAGTGGAGACACTGTAAACAAATACATTAAACAGATAAAGTACAGAAAAAGAGGAAGTATTAAAACTTATTAAACCACATGGGGCCATGTTTTCATGTCCTTCTGACCTTCAGTTTTGCTGAGTTCCAGTTTTCAAATGTTTATGATGGGTGCTTCTCTGGACAGTTCTGTGCTTCCTCTGCATTAATAGTTATCACATTGTTTTTACACTATTTATAGCCCTTTGGGCTTATTGTTTTGAATTTTAATTCTTATTACATTTACATTTATATTATCACCAAAATTTGATATTAAAATATTTTATTCTTCACTGATGAAAAGACTATGGGACTGATTTAGTGAACATCTTGATATTCGTTGCCAGTCATATGCTAACATTTTATATACTGATATTAGTTTATTTCCATTAAAGAAATAATTAAAACAACCTATGCTGAAATCTTAAAATCTCAGCTATCATGTACAAAATGCATTTTGATGTGAACACTGAGGCAAAAATAAGCTAAAGGTTCATTATTTGTGTGGATATCTGCATATCCATTGATTTTATCTTTGCAATTGAACTAGTTTAAATATAAGAAATCAATAGTGGTAAATCTGTTTATATTTATCTATTTTCTTATAGCTGGACTGCCTTGAGCTCAGCAAAGAGTAACAACTTGCAAATGGAACATGCTTCATATGTCATGTGAATAAAATAGAAAATGGGAATTAAAAGTTATAGTGAGTCTAGGGAAAAGCCTATTAACATTTTGTAAATGAAATCTGCCCTTTTAAAAAGCTTTTTCACAAATAGCATTTATAGTATGTTAAATGTAATAAGGCCCTTGGGAACCCGCAGGAATAGGAAATAGACTATGGAACCATGCCATTCCAAATGATATTTAGCAAAGTCAATTGCCATTCTAACTAGCACAGTCATTAATGAGCAGTGCACCATTCTCAGTGCACTTCCTCAGTGTCAAGGCTTCACTCTCATGAGCTATAAAGTACAAGTTTCTGAGGCTTAATGTTTAGATATGAAAATCACTTGCTTTTAAGAATTGTCAATGTTACTTTTCCCAGAAAAAGAAAATTGTATTATGTATCACTGCTGTCATTCAGGATTAAATTTTTTATCTACAAAATATTTAGATTCTATGAAATATATGTGAAGTTAGTAATTTTACTGAAAATAATTACTGAGATTTAAATAAGGACAGGAGCATGCATCTATGGACACACACAAGTACATACTTAACTCTGAGTGTTCTTGGGTGGTAATTTAGGCCTAAATAGGCACCCTTCTATTTAAAGATGAGTTAGAAATATAAAAAATAAATGCATTTGTATCAACTTTGCAAGTCTGAGAATTTACTGTTTTTTCAGATTAAATATATTTATAAAGTTCTTTCTGTTAAGGTAGAAATATGACATGAATCCTAATAGTTTGCATTCTAATTTTGGAAAAAGCAAACTAACAAAAGTCAGTACTGTGGGCAGGATGCTCCTGCTTCTGCTTATCAATGCTGAGAGTCAAGTCATCAGAGTTATTTGTAGCTTCTGAGTTACTTAAAGTACATGTATGTAAAAATTTTCATGGCAATTTGAGCTTGTGTGTTTTACTTCCTTTGCCACATTCTTATATGATAACATGATCTATGCTAGCTTGCACATGATAACATTTGATATATGTGTAGGAATGAAAACTGATCATAAGTCATAGTGGGAAACATGGTGGGAATGTGCAGTGCTTTTTATCATCAGTAAGCACGGGAAGCAATAAAATTAAATCCCATCATGCATCAGTATTTTTATAATTGTCAAAGGCAATTAAGTTTTGAAAATTATTCCCCAAAGCTGTAGAAACTGCAACCCATGGTTGTCACAAGCATCCCTTTTTGAAGTGTCTATTCTACTTTTTATCTATTTGGAAGCACTTTCTGATATTTTGCCTGGTTAAAGCTCTTGGTGATTATTTTGTTGGAAAATCTTGACATGCTAACTGGATAAGGAGATAGATGCTCTGCCAATAGCTAGAAGCAGGATGAAAATTGTTCTCTGGTTACTTCCTTGGGTTATAATCTCAATTTCTCAACATGAGCAAGGGGCCTCCTCACATTTTTATGTACTTTATTTTTATCTACAATGTCTATTTGATATGTCCCAAAAATACTTTTGTCCTATTTTTGAAGGAAGGATCAGCAATTTTTCTTTTTTAGTGACGTGTCAGGTAGTAAATATTTTACACATAAATACCTAATTATTTTTGTCAAATGTACTCAATTATGCTATCATATTTTGAAATCAGTCATATAAAATATATAAATAGGTATGTGCATATGCATGTATAAGTAAAATTTATAAATAGATAATGCCTGTTTCCTGTATAAAATTTTATTTATAAAAATAGCTAATGGGCCAGATTGAACTTCTATATGGAAAGCAGAATAAAGGACCTTGTAAAATTTCCAGCTCCTTTCCTCCTAGAGCCTGTGAATGAGTTTTATTACACGTCAAATGGACTGTTGTGTGATTGTATATCCAAAAATATGTGTTAGATATATACATGCATGATACATGTATATTCAAAGTGAATGCTGGAAAGTGATTGAAAGAAGAGACTGAGACTGGGGAGTTGCCCCAGATCTTCTCAATAGGTGAAGTTTCGTTAAATAATCCACTGAATGTAAAATCCTTTCCCCAGATATGGTCAGTCAAAAACAATGTAAAAGGGCCTCAACTTGTCAATGAAGGTAAAAGAAGCATGCCAAAGTCCAGATGTGGGTTCATAAGTATATAGCAACCCTTGATGGCTAACTAGCAAGTGGGACCTCAGTACTATCACTGAAAGGAACCATTAATGGCCTAATCCCTATTCTTTAGAAAGGAACCAGCACTTTGATTTCAACCATGTAAAATCTTTTGGGAGAAACCTATCCTGGTTGGGTTTTGTTAACTCAATGCAAGTTAGAGAACTTTGGGAAAAGGAACCTCAATTGAGAAAATGCTGTCATCAGATTAACTCCAGGAGAGTGTGTAGCATATTTTCTTGAAAGACGGTTGATTTGATAGGGCCACATTAATATGACAAGTCTTGGCAAGTGGTCCTGGATTGTATGAGAAAGAAGGGTGAGCAAAGCATGAAGAAAGTCAGTTAGCAGTGTGTTCAGTTCTTACTAGAATCCTACCCTCAGTTCTTGCTCTGACTTCTCATCCTAAGTTATTTTTAATCATGCTGTTAATCTTAATCACAATAATAGTAACCAAACTCTAACTGAACCCAACTGAATGCATTTCAGATTTTTGACCTGTGGAAACTGTGACATTCTAAATCTATGTTGTTCTGAGCTGCTGTATTTGTAGTAATGTCTACCACAGCCGGAGAAAGCTAACAGAGCCTGCATTGGAACCCCTCAAAATAGTTATAAGATGAAGGTAGTATATATTACACATTGAGAATATTATTCAGAATCACCTGGACTTAAGCACACCATACTTTCCTATAAAAATCACCTGTCTCTTATAGTTCATCTTACCTTGACTTTTGTGTTAGCCCTGTAAGAACATGACTAAAGGAATCAGAGAGAATGGTTAGTGGAGGATGGTGGTGGCATAACAACTGAAGGATGTCATAAGACAGCATCCATTAGACAGCATAAGGTTATGTGAAGAAAATGCTAGATGAAGACCACCTGAAATCTGTAGTTACACTATGTTCCTGAGGTAACTTAGCTGAACTTCTCTATGGGCAGTGGATAGACCGCAGTTGTGCAAATCACCTCTGTCCATTCCTATCTCCACTACAACCTCATGTAATTCTTACTAGGAACGTTCTTGAATATAAACAGAAATAAACCTAGCCTAAGCTCTATGGAATCTACCTAAGCATTTATTTATGAAAATATTTGAACTGTTTCAACCCTAGAAGATCCTGTGTTTCATGAAAGATATGATAGAATGTACTCAGTTATTATTGTGAATAATGTAATCACAAATAAGTAAAAACTCAAAGGTGCATGTATGAGGACAATACATTTCTTTTAGAATATAGAGAGAATATGACTATAGTTCTATACTTTACTACTTCCCATATGCCAAAGCATATTCATGAGAAAATAATTTACAGTCAGGTTAGTAGTACATTTCTACAATTAGAAAAGCAATTGTGTCATGTGTTTAATATGTGCAGGGTGAACATACAGCACAAGCTAAATTGAGTGTGTATATATATATGTGTGTGTGTGTGTGTATGTATATCTATTATCTCTCTATAATTAAATAACCACCAGCTTCCCAAGAAGATTGATGGAACAGATATGATCGGTCTTGATTTGAAGAGTGTATTTCTCACTGCATTGACCTTTGTATCCCTTTGTCTTAGCAAAGCCCTTCCTTTTCCATCTCTTTGGTGTAACTGGTCTTCATTAGTGTGCTTTCAATAGAAGCCGTCTAAGTCTATCAAAATATTCTGAGTCTTCACATCCCTACAAATGAGTATAGTACTATACTTTATATAGTATTGGAGCGCTTAAAACTTTAGATACATGGCAAGTTTTTTCAGAAACACTACCAGAAAAATACAGGGAATTAAATCTTAATTTCACTTTCTACTATCACGAAATACTATAAAATGGGGTAGTATTTATTACCTGCAGAATAGATTGAGAATATGCAATCGAGTTCCTTTACTTGAACTATAAATGTACATATATACATATATATTTAGTTAAAATATAATTACATTGCTTCTCTCCTATTTACCCCATCACACTCCAACTTAGTCCCAAATTACCAACTTCATCTTCTTTAACTGATATGTGTGTGTGTGTGTGTGAGTGTGTGTGTGTGTGTGTGTGTGTGTGTGTGTGTATGTATATGTGTATATATACATATTCCATCTCAGGAGAAGAATAATTCTTCCTTGCTCAGCAGTTGTTAATTGCTTCTAGTTCTTGATCTAGAGGTGGAGCCTTGTGAGCGTTTCCCCATCTACAGTGAGAAGAAATTGTTCAGTTGTTTAAGCAATCATGTTGATGAGATCTCGGGGTGTAGTTATCCTGTCATAGCTAGAAACACAATCTTACAGCAAATTTCCTGGTCCTCTAGCCAATTTTTGCTCCCCATCTTCAGAGATGTTTTTTGAGGCTTAGGCTCAGGAGTTATGATGTCAATTTATCTTCATATTACCAAAAAAGCTTCTGAGATGAGCAACAAGGCCTCCATTTCTCTGATTCCAAGGATAAGTGTTTAGAATGAAGTTAGGAATAATACTAGTTTAAGAAAGGAATGGTAGTATGTTTTCCTCCTGAGTTCTCTGGCCTCTCTAACCACAGGTAGCTGGCCAGGCTTAGAGTGCCAGGCATGATTCCCTACGGAGAAACTAAACCTAGCCAAGGATAGCCTCTGTGTGTGTGTGTGTGTGTGTGTGTGTGTGTGTGTGTGTGTGTGTGTGTGTGTGTGTGTGTGTGTGTGTGTGTTTTGTTTCTTGTTGTTTTACACTGAAGATTAAACATAGGTTTTTACACATTAAGTATGTTCTCTATCTGGTTATTTTTTATTTAAGGCCCTATTTTAAAAGTAGAAAATGAAGAAAAGATAGTATAGTGTCAGCTGAATAGTTTCTCATGCACACTGAAGAACTGTGTCCCTGGCACCAGAAAATGTGACAGAAAGAGTCATTCTGGAACATCTGACTCAGAGCACTGGAAATTTTAAAGCAGTTCAGATGAAGTCACTGTCCTTCTTTGTGTCCACATCTATTTATGTCCACATCTGTTTACTTGTATTGTTTCCACAGGCAAAGACTGTTTGATTCTCAAAGACTATAAAAGGCAAAAGTTGAGATATCTCTCATAGGCAATTTCCTGTGACATAAACAACTAATGCCCACAAATATCTGAGAGTCTGGATGAAAACAGATCAACGAGCCTATTCCTGGAGAACAAAGACCCCTATTTGCTGGTTCTTAGTCTCACATATAAAAAAAAATAATAATAATTAAAAATTAAACAGATAAGACATTTTCTAAAGTAAGTTCTAACTCAATTTTATTATAGTTTTGGAGAACAACAGAGCAGGAAGGCTGTAAATGTCAGGATCTGCCTAAGGAAGGGAAATGGACAGGGAGAGAGAAAGAAAGTCAGGCATGATGGGTTATAGAAAATCTGCAAGTTCTTCTAGGCGTTTGAGGAACTCAGTGAGGTAAAGAGTCTCATGAGTAAGTACCAGGTCTTCAGGTCCAGGCTTTGACTAGTATCTGAACAAGGGGGTTGTGAAAAGCTAAAGGAGAAGTACCAGAGTAGTGCTTTTCAAGGTTGGACTCAGAAAGCTTCCTCATAGCAGTGAGGGTCGTCAGGCAACTGACCGAGGACAGGCCCTCAACTGTGTACAAGGCCAAACTTCATAAGGTGACAGTTGCTCTTCCTTGACATGCCTTCAGGCGAATCAGCTCTCTAGAAAGGTAGTTCCTGACACTATAATGTTATCATATAATTTTGTAGGCTGTTTAGAATGTCATAGCTCCATCAGGGGCAGGAGATGAGTCATATCTCATTCTTTTGAACAAAACTTGTACAACATAGATTGTTTGTTTTTGTTTTTGTTTTCCAAGACAGAGTTTCTCTGTATAGCTCTGGCTCTTCTGAACTGACTTCCAGGCTGGTCTTGAACTCAGATATCTGCCTGTCTCTGTCTTCCAGTGCTGGGATTAAAGGTGTGCCTTTAATGGATTTTTAAAACTCAAAGAAAATTTAAATTTGTATGATAGCAGTGCTTTATCAGGATGACATAGCCTTCTCTTGAGACCTTTGTTGCACTCAACAAAGCCCTAATAACTCCACGCTATCACATGTTATTTTACATCTTTAGGTGGGCATTTTGGTGCTTCTTTCTGCCTTGCCCATGGCATTATGAATTCTATGATGAGCAATTATTATATATCTTCATTCATAAATTGATGTGTTATCAGGGAAATGAGAGGAGGGAGCTAATGCTGATTATAAGGTCAGATCAGATCATTCCCAGCAGCTGACAGCCCTGCTAATTGTCTGACAAGCTACCTGCCAATACATATTTTTTTATATTTTATTTTTTAATTGACTAATAATGATAATATATGTTTCTGGGTTGAAAAGAGATAAATTGATACTTGAGTACTATATAAAATGAGTAAATCATGCTAATAAACACATCTATCACCCCAAAAAGTTTCATTAAACAGGAAAAATAAATTTCAGTAATCTATTATACAAGTAATCTATTATATCAAATTGCTAGATGAGGAGATTCCAAATGTAACATGTAACATGTGGCAGTCAGAGAAAAAATTTACACCGTCAATTCTTTCTATTTTTACTTGGGTTCTTGGGTAGGCGTGAGCACTATATATTACATGGTACAGTTTTTCATGGCATGTGCAGTGTGAGCTATCTTTCATATGTTTTACATGCAGTTCTACATGCAACTTTGTGATCACATGGTACCTAAAAACAAAACCCCGATATTAGCCTTTACTAAAAACTAAGTACAGTGAGTGAGTCACAGGGTACTTCAGACACTGCAGAAGGCATCTGCCTGTGTCTCCAACCAGTTCCAGCCAGCTTTAGTGCTTGGTGTGAGGGGAGTATATAAAATAGATTTCTTTTGTCTCACAAGCTGATTTTGTAGGCTTTGCATAAGGCTTCCCTGACCTCCTACCCTCATCTTCATCCCTAAAATTTAACATATTTCATTGTGAGGAAAGAATCCAATTATGACTACCACTGAAGAACCATTCCACGGTATAAGAGGATGTCAAGTCATCTGTATACAGAAAAGGAAAGAAAAGAGGACCACTCAAATGAAGTACATTGACCATGCTGACCATATGTGCCACTGTTAAATAAATAAACGTTTTAGTTGGCATTGAAACAGAGAAAAATATAAAAGAAACAATGAAATCATTTTAAGGTAGAGTATAGAATATCTGTGGTAATTGTCAGGGCAGCAGGGGTTGAGACACAGCTCCACCTTGTAACCTCCATCAGCTGAAGTTTCGACTTAATCTTTAGGGAGTTCCGTATGGGTAAAATAGGATCAGTGTCACAGTCAGAAAATAACTTCTTTCCAGTGTAAGGAGGGGGGGGGGTGGAATCAATAAAAACAGGAGGAACAGTGGATAGGGAAGGAATGAAGCACACATGAAACCATGTGTCAAAAGAAAAGTTTTAGTTTATTACAACAAAACAGAACATTTGAAAGCCTTATTTTCCTCTGTGTGTGTCTGTGTGTGTGTATGTTTCTGTGTGTGTGTACAAGTGCCCACAGTGGCTGGAAAGGAGCTTTGGATGCTCTGTAATTAAGATAGTTTTGAACTTGCAATTAGCTGCCGGGAGGCAAACTCCCGTCCTACCAGAGTAGAAATTTCTCTAACAGCAGAGCCATCTCCCTAGCCATCTATTTTTGACATAGATTTTGGGAAAGGAGGTTAGGAGAAAGAGTCCCTGGGAAAGAACAAGATCCATGTGTGAGTATGGGCTTCTCAGGCAAGAATAACAAATGTCCAAGTGCTCAGTGTATAGGAGATGTTGGGAAACTGTTGGATTTTCTTCTGTAATGGGTTTCTAAAGGATCCTCCATTCCTACACTGTGAGTCACTGGGGTTACAGGAGTTTAGGATCTGTCTTTTATGTAAAGGAGGCTTCTGGTGAGATTTCTAGTATGTCTCAGTTTTACTGCTGGGAAAGGGGAAAGGCCTTAGCAAGTGTTAATGGTGCTGGAGTTCTTGACTCTCAGGGGCCCAGAAGATTCAGCAAGACTCCAAAGTGAGAAACGATTTTCTGTTCCCAACACTCCTATACTTTGCCTTATTTTTCTTGTCTTTTAATTAGGAAATTTGAGCCATGTGCTTTTTAAAAACAAATTTCAAAGTGTGTACCCAAGAATTTTTAATTGATTTGAATTGTACAGTTTTGGATAGAGCCTACAAAGGCAGGTTATTTGTTTGTTTTGATTTTAACAAAATGACAATAGCAGTGCATATTTTCTAAACTTTTTCAAATATATGCAGATTCAGTGCATTTAGATGTCAATTATATAGACAGTTTGGTAAATTAGTCTGTGGCCCATCTGTCCCATGTACCTGACAACTTTCGTTAGTTAATGAGTTTTAAGCCAGCTTGTGTGGGTTCCTTCTCAACTTGCCTACATTCTGTTTCTATCATTCCATTTTTCTACCTGCTTTCTTTCTGTAAGCATTTTATTGTTGATTCCCATAAGTTCTTCAAACAGGTCTGTAGCATAGTCATTCTGACAAAAGTATCCAAAATTATTTAACCAGTTTGGGGTGGTTACTTTATTTTTTTAAGAGCTCATTTGTTGTTGCTGATGCTTCAAACTTACCTTATTTCTTATGTAACTGGCTCCAGTTAAGTATTAAGACAATGGTACTTGCTTTTCTGTGTACTTTGAAAACTCCAAATGTTTAATTGTTGGTCAAGGTGTTTAAGTCTACACAGTCGTAAGTACACTACATGATCTACCCATAGAAGCATTTGCCTGCTTTGTGCGTGTCAGATAGGATGGTACATTTCACATCAGTATTAATTCTCATTGGTTGGCATTAAAACTCCTGTAAGGACAGGAACCGAGAGAAGCCTGAAACAGAATCTAAGAGGGAAAGCAATGGGAAAATCAGAGGATAAAACTGAGTATAAAAAAACATGTGGAGGAAGGACAAGACGCATCCTACACTTTACAGCTTTGTCTAAAGTATGTTTGGGGAATAAAAGAGACGGGGCTGTCCAGTGCTTTAAGATTGGATTGATTTTGCTTTCAAATATTATTTTCTTTTGTTTTAACCTGCAGTGGATTTAAATAATTTAAAAATACAAAGCACTGAGGCTGGAGAGATGGCTGGGCAGTTAAAAGCCCTGGTTGGGCTCCCAAAGGACCAAGGTTCTAGTCCCAGACCCCAGTGGTGGCTCACAAATGTTGCAAACAACTACTGTTCCAGAGGATCCAATGCCTGTGTCTGGCCTTTGAAGACCTCAAACACACACGTTGTGCACAAACATACTTCCAGGCATACCACACATGTATATAACTGTAACAG
Source organism: Phyllotis vaccarum (assembly GCA_033318265.1). Taxonomy (NCBI): domain Eukaryota; kingdom Metazoa; phylum Chordata; class Mammalia; order Rodentia; family Cricetidae; genus Phyllotis; species Phyllotis vaccarum. The sequence goes on from JARWLC010000008.1 coordinate 52,559,391, forward strand.
TGGGGTTTCTGATCCTGTGCGGCCAGAGGTCCATTCCCACAGACCTGCCACCCCAGACCCCTTAGCCATCGCCACTGCTCAAACCCCCAAAAATGATTCAGACGCTTATATTAAGTTCATGCTGTTTAGCCTATGGCTCAGGCACGATGCTATCTAGCCCTTAAATTTTAACTCAACCCATTCTCATTAATCTGTCTGCCATGTGGCCCGTGGCTCACCTGTGTTCCTTACATGCTTCTTTTTTGGTGGCTGGCTTGGTCTGTCCCTGACTCAGCCCTTCTTCTTCTACCTATATTGTGATTTCCCCTCCTACTTTTTCTATGATGCCTGTCATGGGCCAAAAACAGCTCCTTTATTTAAAGATTGATATTCACAGCATACAGAAAGACATTTCCACATCATATAACATTTTAAAAAATCAAACATATAGATATCCTCTTTCTAGAGAAAGATTTAACTTAACTCATAGATTTCTAAAGCAGATTCCTTACCTAGACTTAGCTTTAAGATCCATGAAAAAGGACACTTCTAAGTTCTCTTCTTCATTGTGGTAAGGATAATGAGCTGCTATGAATAAAACATTAGGTAAATTCAATAAAACTATCTGATATTTTACCTATTTAGCATTTATCAGAAAAAATATATACATATGAATTCCAGAACAACCAGATAATATCTGATAAACAGAACAAACAAAAATCTATGTGCGCACCACTTCATTCCCCTGTCATGAACATACAAATGCACTTTTCCCTTAAAAACTTGATAAGAACCTATGCCTTCCATAAAACCTGTTCTGCTTAGCACAGACTGTCTGTGATAACCACAGGAATATCTGACTGGTGATATATGCATCTCTCTACTTATTATATAAACATTCCATACAGTATGTTTCTAATTTACTTTCTACAGGACTATGGTCATCTTTTCAGGAAAGGAAGTATATTTATGATGTAATAGACTGAGCCTAAAAACATCGTATTTGGGCTTGATTGTTTGACAGGATAACTTTAATAAGTTCTTTGGGGAGTTAACTGTTATATTGTAAATATAATTGTTATATTATATATTAGAGTTACTCAAATGTAGCTACTAAAAGAGTAATAAATAAATGAGGTTAAATGGATTACATAAACTTTAATAAGACTGGTTTTTATTTCTAATAAAATTCAAAAGTTTACCCAGCAAATATTGCTTGTTCTAAAATGACCCTTTTCTAGACATTCAGGAAGGTCTTTTCAGACCTGTAATTATAGACTTGGGGCTGGAAAGACTGGGTTATCTTTGCTTGTTTCTTAGGGAATTGTGTATATGGAAAAGAAATGTAGTAGCCCATATCAGCATTGTACCTTTTGAACTGTGGTGGCCTGTTCACTATTTTTACCAATGGCTTGAGGATGAGGAAATAGTCATGTTTATATCCTACCACTATGATGATTCAAAGCTTAGAAACAATAATGAATGTGTGGGATGCCCGAGTAAGAATTTAAAGGTTCCCAATAGACCTCTGTGTGTAAGAAGCAATGTGAGTAATACTACTCCAGTTCTGGAAGACATTACCAGCTAGCTGATATAATCTTTAGTTTACATTATTATAAATATGTCCTCTAAATTGGAGAGGAAATAGTACCACTTTGCTCTGCACAGATTGGACACAAGTGGATGATTCCCCTAAATGGATTTTAAGATGTGTCTCAGGAAGTATGCATCATGAAGAATAAGACAACATGAAATCACAGGATGTGGGGAATGGATAAATAAAAACTGTTAGGAAGCATGACAGAATTTTTAGATATGTAAATAGTTTACAGAAAGAATGGAGTTAGTGTCAAAGGGGGAGGGAAAATCCTATGTAAACAACAACAACAAAAAAGAAATTATTTGCCAATAGCAAAACTCTTCAAAACAAATTACTTGAATGAACTCACTATGGAAAACCCATCACATTAACCTAAAGGCCATAGTGAGTGCTTAATACATCATTACTCAAATATTTAAAATTTTGCATTTCTTTTTCTTAGAGTTTAGTTACATATGACCTCACTGAAATATGATATGTTGATTAAGGTCCTGTTTGTTACTGGACCCTTGAAATGCACATGTTACATAATACCTGTTCTCTAAAAAAAAAAAAAAAAAGAAAGAAAGAAAAAAAAAAAAAAAAAAAAAAAGAAAGAAAGAAAAATGAGAAGATGTCATGTGGTGTGGTGTGTGTAATGCAGGACATTTCACTCTAGCATAAATAGTGTAAATACCTTGGTCTTCATAGAGGATGTAATTGAGCAATTATTGTAATCACAGAAATGAGTGTGAGATAGAAATGACCATAACATGGATAGACAGTATATGAGACATTCGGATTTCCTTTTCAACAAAGTAAATACTAATTATATTTGGAATAAAGATATTGTTTTGCTAGAATTTCACAAAATGAGTTGCCAAACCTATGGGGGAAAAATGTAAATTTCTTACAAAGGGAAAAAATCTTTATTTTAACATGTCTTTTACTATAAGATTATAAAGCCATCATTCATTTTATATTTCAGATAATTCAACAATTTTTACATGTATGCTCATGGTATATTTTATTCTCTGTTTACTTTTAGGGCACTTTGAATCCCTATTGTGTGTTATGGGATGACTCAAAATCGTAAGTGACTGATGTTTTCTGATAATACATTATGATAAATATTTAAAGAACATTAAATTATTTTAGCTATCTACTAGTGAGCCAGACTATAACCTGGTGAGATGCAAGTTTTACTCTGAAGACATTCTCCCTCTTGAGTCTTCAGGACAATATGATGAATGAGTTTTCGTGGTAGTGATACGATCAGTTATTTCTCGAGATAGGGCTGTATAATGTGTAAGGCATATTGGGATGCAGATGCCATGGGGATTTGTTTTTTTACGCTCTGATATTTTGGAATTATGAAAACTCTAATGTTGTTTCCACATTGTGCCTTACTAATGCAGATTACATCTTAGCAAGAAAACAACAATCTTTCTGGCCATTTAGAAAAAAACATGCATGACCAGAAGTCTGTTATTAGAATGATAAAAAAAAATTATATAGACATTCTGACGTGTGCTCTTACTAAATTGAGTGATTTTTGATATTTATTTATACATTTTAGGCATTCATATAGACAAAAGAAAATAGTGGTACTAAATAAACATAAGTGACTCTTCTATGATCTTTTATGGTTGCTGTGTCTGGTTAAGCCCATCATCAGTGCAAAGATAACTCTGGGGTTTTCATGTGGAAAGATTAAAAAATAACTTAGTTAATTCTTAGACACCTGTGTATTCTAAACTTTTTGTTTTCTTTTGCTTTGTTTTGTTTGTTGAATGTGAGGCCTATAAATGCCAAATGAATCTCAACAGATTATATTACCAGATGTTTGTTCTTGAACATTTTCTTAGTGTCATTCATTTTAAATATGATCTATTGTTAAGATTTTTATGATGTTTCAGAGTCTCACTAGAGAGTCGAAAGGGGAATGTTTATAAATTCTAGAAATCAAATGTTCAGTCCTTGAAAACTTAGTAAATTTTTTAAATTAGGGTTTTTTTCATGATGACAATAAGTCAGTAATATTAATTATTTGCGACCTGATTTCTGACATCTTAGGGGTTATCTTCTTGGAGCCCTAGAGCCATAAAGGGAAACCAACCTGTAACTGGTGACAACATGGGTTGAATGCTCAGACACTTGCCATTGGCGCTTTCATTTGAAAATCTTGTTGAGAAATTTATGGTAGTAAGATTTTTCCAAACTTTGCTCTTTGGGAAATTACTACAGAAAATATTGGTTGTGTATTCTAAAGAGTAACTTGAGATGTTTTGTGGCCAAGTGAAGGATCAAAGGCTATAACAATCTCAATGTTTTCTGCTAAAGAAAATTACAAGATATTTTAATTTCTTTACTGTTGCTATCTGTTTATGCCTGTGAGTGATAATCAGTTTGCTTTAGTTGTGTTTTTTTTTTATTCTTTTTCCTGAATAGAATATATTTCTGTATTGATGCCAAAAACCTGATAATTAAAAACAAAACCAAACAAAATGAAAAGCTAAAGTGACACCCCACCATGACCAGAAGCAAGCGTTAGTTTTAATTTATCAAGATGTTGATATCTGAGGTCAGTGTTAGCCTTAGAAATCAATCATACTTTATTTTCTCAGTATCTGCTTGTTTGTTGACTCATCTCAAAAAACATCAGTAGTTTGACAAATTTAAGCTTGCACATGGTCCTTGAGGAAAACTGTTGAAGAGGCAAGATGTGTTTCCTTGCACCACGGGTGTGGGGGAGGAATCCAATGATTAAATATGAGAATGAGAATAAGTTTTCTAAGGAAAGTTAATAGTGAATATGTAGTAATATTTCTTTCTATATGGGAAAAGGATGACTTAAAAAAAATCGTTATTTGTTTGTATGTGTGTTTGAGACAGGATCTTACCATGTAACTCTGGGTGCCATGGAACTGGTTGTGTGGACCAGACTGTTTTCAAACTCACAGATATCCTCCTGCCTCTCCTCCCAAATGCAGAGATTGTTTGACCATGCCTAACTTAAATGATAATTTTATGATTATGCTAATGAAGTTGAAATTATAAAATGAGTTTTTATTTTAGTTTAGCAATCTCCACCTTTGGTTTTATAAATTATTTTTAATTATAAAATCAGAGAATAATTGTATTTTACTTTCACAATTTTAAAATAAGCTGCTAATGTAAAAAAATATCATTGATTTCATTTTGGGTCTCCATATCCACCCATCACCAAGTCTACCTGCTATGCATAATTTCTAATAGTCATTTATACATTTTTACTCCTTTTTATTTATTTAAAAAGATTTTTTCAGCTTAAGGAGGTCCCACTTATTAATTGTTGTTCTTAGTGTCTGTGCTACTGGTGTTACGTTTAGGATGTGGTCACCTGTGCCAATGTGTTAGAGGGTATTTCCCACTTTCTTTTCTATCGAGTTCAGTGTAGCTGGGTTTATGTTGATGTCTTTGATCCACTTAGATTTGAGTTTTGTGCGGGGTGATAGATATGGATCCATTTGCATTCTTCTACATAACCACCATCCAGTTATGCCAGCACCATTTGTTGAAGATGCTATCTTTTTTCCATTGTGTATTTTTGGCCTCTTTGTCAAAGATAAGGTGTTCATAGGGGTGTGGATTAATGTCAGGGTATTTGATTCAACTCATTTAATCCACAAGTCTGTTTTTATGCCAGTACCAGGCTGTTTTTATTACTGTAGCTCTATTATATAGCTTGTAGTCAGGAGTGGTGATGCCTCCTGAAGTTCTTTTATATAAAAGGAATGTTTTGGCAATCCTGGGTTTCTTATTATTCCATATGAAGGTGAGTATTGTTCTTTCAAGATCTGTAAAAGATTGTGTTGGGATCTTGATGAGGATTGCATTGAATCTGCAGATTACTTTTGGTAAGATTTCAGTTTTTACTATGTTGATCCTAACTATCCAGGAGCATGAGAGATCTTTCCATTTTCTGATATCCTCTTCAATTTCTTTCTTCAATGACTTAAAGTTCTTATCAAACAGGACAGTCACTTCTTTCGTTAGAGGAGTTATCCCCGAGATATTTAATGTTAGTTGCAGCTGTTATAAAGGGTGAAATTTCCCTGATTTCCTTTTCAGCCCTTTTACCATTTGTGTACAAAAGGGCTATTGAATTTTTTTAGTTAATTTTTTATCTTGCTACATTGCTGAAGGTGTTTATTATCTCTAGGAGTTCCGTGGTAGAATTTGGGGGGTCACCTATGTATATAATCACATCGTCTGCAAATAGAGATAATTTGACTTCTTCCTTTCCAATTTATAACCCCTTAACCTCCTTTTGTTCTCTTATTGCTTTAGCTAAAACTTCAAAAATTATATTGAGATGAGGGGAAAAAAGACAGCCTTGTCTTGTTTCTTATTTTAGTGGGATTGCTTTGAGTATTTCTCCATTTAGTATGATGTTGGCAGTCGGCTTGCTGTATATTGCCTTTAATATATTTAGATATTTTCCCTGTATTCCTGATCTTTCCAGGACTTTTTTTTATCATGAAGGAGTGTTGGATTTTGTCAAAGGCTTTTTTAGCATCTAAGGAGATGATCGTGTGGTCTTTTTCCTTCAGTTTATATGATGGATGACATTGTTTTTCATATGTTGAACCATCCCTGCATCTCTGGGATGAAGCCAACTTTATCATGGTGGATGATTTTTTGTTGTTGTTGTTATGTTGTTGAATTTGGTTTGCCAGAACTTTATTGAGTATTTTTTACACCAATGTTCATGAGGAAGATTAGTCTGTTATTCTCTTTCTTTGTTGTATGTTTCAGTGGCTTGGGTTTAAGGGTGACTGTACCCTCATAAAAAGAGTTTGGCGATGTTCCTGCAGTTTCTATTGTATGGAACAGTTTGCGGATTACAGGTAATAGTTCTTCTTTGAAAGCCTGGTAGAATTCTGCACTGAAAGCACCTGGCCCTAGACTTCTGCTTTGATTTATTGATTCTTTGTATTCTTCTCTTTGTTTCAATTTTATTGATTTCAGCCCTACGCTTGATTATTTCCTGCTCTCTACTCCTTCTAGGTGAGTTTGTTTCTAACTGTTCTAAAGCTTTTAGCTGTGCTGTTAAGTCTCTTGTGTGAGATTTCTCTAGGTTTTTCAGAGGCATCTAGTATTAATTTTCCTCTTAACACTGTTTTCATTGTGCCCCATAAGTTTGGGTATGTTGTGGATTCATTTTAATTAAATTCTAGGAAGTCTTTGATTTCTTTCTTAACTTCCCCATGACCCAGAGGTGCTTCAATTGAGAGATGTTCAGTTTCCATGAGTTTGTAGGCTTTCTGCAATTTTTGTTGTTGTTGAACTCTAACTTTAGACTGTGGTGGTCTGATAGGATACAAGGAGTTACTCCCATTTTTTTATATCTACTGATATTTGCTTTATGACCGAGTATGTGGTCAATTCTAGAGAAAGTTCCATGGGGCACTGAGAAAAGGTATTTTCCTTTGTGTTTGGGTGGAAAATTCTGTATATAACTATTACGTCCATTTGTGTAATAAGATCTTTTCTATCCCTTATTTCTCTGTTGAGTTTCTGTCTCGTAGACCTATCCATTGATGAGAGTGAGGTATTGAAGTCTCCCACTATTAAGGTGTGGGGCTTGACATGAGAGTGAAGCTTTAGAAGTGTTTCTTTTACATATGTAGGTGCCCTTGTGTTGGGGGCATAAAGATTCAGGATTGAGACTTCATCTTGGTGGATTTCTCCTGAGATGAATAAGTAATGTCCTTCCTGGTCTCTTTTGATTGATTTTAATTTGAAGTCTCTTTGTTAGATATTAGGATGGATACACCAGCTTTTTTCTTTGGTCCATTTGATTGGAAAGTCTTTCCTCAACCCTTTACTTTGATCCAGTGTCTGTCTTTGAAGTTGAGGTGTGTCTCTTGTATGTAGCAGAAGGATGGATTATGTTTTTGTATCCATCATGTTAGGGTGTTTCTTTTTATAGGTGAATTCAGTTCATTGATATTAAGGGGTATTAGTGACCAGTGATTGTTATTTCCTGTTATTTTTGGTGGTAGTGTGTGTGTGTGTGTGTTTCCCTTGAGTTTTCCCTCTAGTGCTTTATGTAGTGCCGAATTTGTGGATAGGTACTGTTTAAATCTGGTTTTGTCATAAAATGTCTTGTTTACTCCATTTATGGTGATTGATAGTTTTGCTGGGTATAGTAGTCTGGGTTGGTAGCCATGCTCTTTTAGTGTCTGTATAACATCTGACCAGGACTTTCTTGCTTTCATTGTTTCCACTGAATATACAGGTGTTATTCTGGTGGATCTGCCTTTATAGGTAACTTGGCCTTTTTCCTTTGCATCTCTTAGTATTTTTTCTTTATTCTGCAAGTTTAGTAGCTTGTTTTGTGGCAAGCAGAATTTTTTGTGGACATTCAGTTTATGTGGTGTTCTTTAAGCTTCTTGTATCTTTATAGGCATTTCCTTCTTAGATTGAAAAATTTTTCTTCTATGATTTTCTTGAATATATTTTCTGTACATTTGAGCTGGTATTCTTCTCCTTTAATTCCAGTTATTATCAGGTTTGGTATTTACATGTTGTCCCAATTTCCTGGATGTTTTCTGTTCTGACTTTTTGGTTTTAGTGTTTTCTTTGACTGGCGTATCTATTTCTACTATTGACTCTTCCACTCCAGAGATTCTCTCTTCCATCTCTTGCATTCTGTTGGTTATATTTGGATCTGTAGTCTGTTTCCTTTCTTCAGATCTTCCATTTCCTGCATTGCCTTGGTTTAATGTCTTCTTTATTGCTTCTATTTCAATTTTTAATTCCTGGAATGTTTCTTTCACCTGTTTGATTTCTTTGTCTTGTTTTTCTTTATTTTTTTTCAGGGATTTGTTAATTTCCTCCCTATTTTTTGTTTGTATTTTCTATTTCTTTATGTGCTTTTTTTATATCCTCTTTTAAGGCTTCTCTTATTTTCATAAAGTTGTTTTTAAGGTCATTTCCTTCTGCTTCTTGCCATGCTCAGGTCTTGATGTTATAGAACCACCAGATTCTTCTGGTGGTACCATGTTGTTCGTTGTTATATGTGTTTGTGTACTGACGTCTGCCCATTGCTTCCTCAGTTCACTGCAGTATTTGTCTGAATCACAGAGAGCTGGTTTTGGTGCAATGTGTTCTGGGTGTGTCTGTGTCTCAGGAAGCCTCCCTTGGTCCAATCTGGGTTCTTGTTCCACTTGAAAGTGTCACATTGACCCCTCTTAATCCCAACTGTGTCTCAGATGGCTGCTTTTGATCCAGTGGGTGCTGAGAAACTCGGGGTCTTGTGTAGCTATTCTTGATCTAATAAGTACTGAGAAACTCTCTTAGTCTCTAGTCTGACTGATGTGGGGTGGGGAGCTGGGGGTTTCTGGTTGCTGCTGAGGTTGCCAGGTGTTGGCTTGGGTTGGGGAATGGTGAGGGATTTTGGAGCTGGGCATGTCCAATGAACTGGGTTTACCAGGACTTCTGACCTGCAGGGGTTCTTCCTGCTGGCCTGGATTTAGGGCAGAGCTGAGTGGGAGTGCAGTTCCAAGGGCTGTGGCCCAGGGCCAGGGTCCTAGAGACTGGGATCTCAACCTGGGTAACATATAATATTATGTGTAGAAGGCCTTTTCTTTTTTGACCACCACGAGCTCCCAAAGCATTACATGGAGACTTATCGTAAGTTATGAAGAGTTGGCTTCATCACTTACTTTAATATGCTTTTCTTTATCTTTGTTTTGCCTCTGGCTTTTTTACCTTTTCTTTCTTTCTGTTTGTTTTACTTTTCTGCTTTTTGCCCAGGTGTGTCCCTCTGTTCTCTGGAACATAGATCCCTCCTCCTACTTATTCTCTCAGCCCACCAGCCCCACCTATCCCTCTCCTGCCGAGTTATTAGACATTGAGCCTTTTATTAGACCAATCGGATGCCTTAGACAGGCAAGGTGAAACAAAGGCAATACATCTTTATATAACTAAACAAATGTAACAAGTCTTTACCTAGTTAAATAATCCACAGCAATTTTCTGCATTGCTTCTCCTTTCCATGGATGCAGGACTGTAACCTCTGCTAATTAGGAAGCTGGAGCAAGGGGATTACAAGTTTAAGATGCTTCACTTCCCTCCACCCCATGAGCTTCCAGTCCTGTTATCAGTCATAGCCATTCTGACATGAGTAAAATAGAATATCAAAGTAGTTTTAATTTGCATTTCCCCGATAGCTGAGAATGTTAACATTTCTTTAAGTATTACTTAGCCATCTGAGATTTCCTCTATTGAGAATTCTGTTTAGATTTTACCAATTTTTTTACTTGGATTTTTGGTATTTTAATATCAATTTTTTTTTTTATTATTTTTAGTCCTTTGTGGATCTTGGATATTAGACTTCTGTCAGATGTGGATTTGGTAAAAATATCTTTTCCCATTCTATAGGTTGTTCTTTTTCCTATTGATGGTGTCATTTGCTTTTGGTAGCTTTTCAATATCATGATGGCCCATTTATTAATTGTTTGTCTTAGTGCCTATGCTGTGGGTATTCTGTTCAGATAGTCTTTTCTTGTGCCAAAATATTCAAGATTATTCCCTACTTTCTGTGCTGTCAGATTCAGTGTATATGGGTTTATGTTAAAGTCTTTGACCCCAGTTGATATGAGTTTTGTGGAGGGTGGTAAATATGGATATTTATGTCTGGGTCTTCAATTCCATTGATTAATGTATCTGTTTTTATACCATACACTTTCTTATCACTATAGCTCTGTAGTACAACTTGAAATCATGAATGGTGATACCTCCAGCTCTTCTTTTATGGTTCAGGATTGTTTTAGATATCCTGGGTTTTATGCTTTTCGTTATGATATTGAGAATTGTCTTTTAAAGGTCTGTAAAGAATTGTATTGAGATTTTAATGGGGATCGCATTGAATCTTTAGATTGCTTTTGGTAAGATGGCCATTTTTATTATGTTAATCCTACAGACCCATGAGCATGGGAGATCATTCCATCTTCTGATATCACCTTCAATTTATTTCTTCAAATACTTGAAGCTTTTTTAAATATAAGTAAATTTACTTATTTATTTTACATCTAAGCCACAATTTTCCCTTCTTCCTCTACTCTGTCACTCTCCATCTCCACCTCTGTTCCTACCCACCCCCAATCCACTCCTTATCCTCCTAGTCCTTTCCCAAACAGAAAAGTATCAACAAAACAAGGTATATTAAATTATAGTAAGAACCTCCCATGTTTTAAGCCTGGACTAGGCATCCCCGTGTGATGAGTAGGGTCCCAATGCCAGTAAATCAGAGACAGCCTATGTTCCTATTGTAAGGAATTCCCCCCCACCCAAAAAAAAAAAAAATCAAGCTACACAACTATAACACATATTCAGAGGGCCTACATTAGTCCTCTGCAGGCTCCGTTGTCAGTTCAGTCTGTGAGCCCTGCTGAGTGCAGGTTACTTGACTCTGACTTTTCTTCTGGAGTCATTGACCACTATGGCTCTTACAATATATTTCTCCCTTTTCTGCAAGAGTCCCCGAGGCTCTGCCTGTTGGTTTACTTTCATCAGAGTAGCTGCACCTTAATCTACTGCAATTTCAGCCAGCAATTGCAATTCCACAGTTACAGACCTGCTTCTCTAGCAGCAGCCTAGCTTCTTAGGCCACAGCCTGGTGGGAATAATATTCTGGCAGACTATGGCATTCTTGCTGCCACTAAAGTTAGCTTAAACTAAATCTTTGCCATTCTATTTATGAATAAGACTCATAAGGCTGCGGTGAAAACCTGCTATCTCTGAGAAGCTGAGTAGCCACTTGCTAATTCTTTCTAATTGTTGACATCTCTGAAAGACCTGTGCTGCTATGCTAAATCAGAAAAACCTGCCCTGCACCATTCCAAACCCCACCCTGCTACTTCCTGTGTTTCTCTTTCCAGATGCCTTTTGATGCTCTAAGGTTTCTTTCTATCAAGTAGCTACTAAGGCAGCCTCCTGAACCTTTTATTTTATTATGACAAATGCAAACTCGGGGTTCACAGTGTGATCCAATATTCCCCAACAACAGCCTAAATTTTGATTGTGGGTCTACTACATCTATTTCCATCAGTTGCTGGATGAAACCTTTCTGATTAACAATTGAGCTAGGAACCAATCTGGTCATAGGAGATAGCTAGTTAAGACTATGTATTTGCTATTGCAAGGAATCTTAACTGCATTCATCCTTATAGATTCCTGAGATGCTCCTGAAATCCCCCTCTTTTCAATAGTCTCTTTCAGTCTCTCCCCTCTGTCCATCCAACCTGATTGAAATGTCTTCTATTTCCCCTTCCCAGGGAGATATGGGCATCGCCCCCCACCACCACCCCATGAATGGTCATTGTTTCCTTGCCTCTCTGGGTCTGTGGATTGTAGCCCAGTTATCCTTTACTTTACTTCTAATATCTATTTATGAGTTAGTACACACCATATTTACCTTTTTGTGTCTGGGTCACCTCACTCAGGATCATTTTTTTTTTCTAGTTCCATCCTTTTGTCATCACGTCTGTTTCTGTCCTTGTTTTTAACAGCAGAGTAAAGCCCTGTTTTGTGTATGTACCATAGTTTTTATTAATTCATTCCTTGGTTGAGGAACAACTAGATTGTTTCAAGATTCTGGCGGTTACAAACAATGCTGCTAGGAACAGTGTCCTTGTGCTATGATTGAGCATCCTTTGGGTGTATGCCAAAAAGTTGTATAGCCGAGTCTTGTGGTAGATTGATTCGCAGTTTTCTAAGAAACAACTACACTGACTTCCACAGTGGCTATTCAAATTCGCATTCCCACCAACAACAGAGGAGCATTTCCCTTGCATGGCATCCTCTCCACCATGAACTGTCCCTTGTGTTTTTGATGTTGGCCATCTTTACAGGTTTAAAATAGAATCTCAGAGTCTTTTAGATTTGCATTTCCTTAATGGATAAGGATATTATACATCTCCTTAACTGTTTTTCAACTATTTGAGATTCCTCTGTTGTGAATTCTCTGCTTAAATATATACTCAATTTTTTAATTGGATTTTATGATTTTTTAAAATACCTAGTTTCTTGAGCTCTTTATATATTTTGGAAATCAGCCTTCTGTCAGATGTGGAGTTGGTGAAGATGTTTTTTGCCCATTTTGTCCTATTGATGTGTCCTTTACCTTACAGAAACATTTCAATCTCGTGAGTTCCCATTTGTTAATTGTTGACCTTAGTGTCTGCACTATTGGTGTTCTGTTCAGGAAGTCCCCTATGCCAATGCTTTCTTTTTCTTCTGTCAAGTTCAGTGTATCTTGATTTATATTGAGGCCTTTGATCCACTTGGACTTGAGTTTTGTGCAGGACAATAAATGTGGATTTGTTTGCATTCTTCTACATACTCACATCTAGTTAGACCAGCACCATTTGTTGAAAATGCTTCCTTTATTCTATTTTGTAATTTTGGCTTCTTTCTCAAAAATTTGATGTCATTAGGTGTGTGGATTTATGTCTCCATCTTTGATTCAATTCTATTGATCCATCTCCAGTACTTATATCATGAAGAGGTTATGGATTTTGTAAAAGTCTTTTGCAGCATCTAATGAAATGATCATGCTTTTTTGTCTATCAGTTTATTTATAAAGTAGATTATATTGACTGATTTTTGTGTTGAACTATTCCTGTATCTCTGAGATGAAGCCTTCTTGATCATGGTGGATGATCTTTTTGATGGGTTTTTAAAGTAATTCTACATCTAGGTTCGTAAGTAAAAGTGGTCTTTAATTCTTGTTTTTGTTGAGTCTTTATGGGCAGTGTTTCATGTGTTTCTATTTTCTGGAGTAATTTGAGTATTGGCACGAACTCTTCTTCGAAAGTCTATTAGAAACTACCATACTGTCAACTGTCTGGCCCTGTGTAGAAATAAGTGTCTGGCTGAACCCTTCCAGCCTATCCCTGAGATCTCCTACAGACCCACAGACTCGCAGACGCACAAACCCACAGAAACACACAGACGCTTACATTAAGTTTATGCTGATTGACGTAGGGCCCAGACATATAACTTGGAAACTCTTTACTCTCAAATTAACCTATGATTCTTCTCTTGTCTTAGCCGTGCGACTTGGTACCTTTTCTCTGAGCATCATTTCAATTTATTTGCTCTGTGTCTGCTGGCATCTTATCATCTTATCTTTGTCTCTCTGGTGCCTCTCTGGCTTCTCTGATCTGCTCTTCCTGTTCTCAGGGTACTCTTTAGTCTGATAGCTCCACTCACACTTCCTGTCTGCCTTCAGCCAATCAGCATTTTTATTAAATCACTAGGTAGAACAATTACTTATAATGGAACAGAACACAATCCCACTACAGCCCTGGGATCTTTTTTATTTTTTTCAAATTCTTTCAATGACTGCTTCTATTATACTGACAGTTATAGATTTATTTAAATTGTTTATTTGATCTTGATTTTGATTTGGTAATGAGTATCTATCAAGAATCCATTTGTTTTATATTTTCTGATTTGGGAGAGTATAGTTTTTTAAGGTATGACCTTGTGATTCTCTGGATTTCCTTGGTGTTTGCTATTATACCCCACTCTGCATCTGCGTTTATTAATTTGGATACTCTTTCTCCATCTTTTAGTTTTGATAAGGCTTTGTCTATCTTGATTTTTTTCAGAGAACTATTTGTTTAATTGATTCCTTGTATTTTTCTTTCTCTCTTTTTTTTTATTGATTTAAGCCCTGAAGTTGATAATTTATTGACATCTACTCCTTGTGGATGTGTCACTTCTTTTTGCTATACAATATGCTGTTAAGTTGCTAGTTTGAGATTTCTTCAACTTTTTTAATGTAGGTACTCAGTGCTATAAACATTTTTCTTAGCACCACTTTCATTGTTTCCCATAAGTTTGGTATATTGTTCATGCATGTTCTTTGAACTCTAGAAAGTCTTTCATGTCTTTCTTCACTTCTGTGTTGACCCAGCAGCCATTCAGGAGACAGTTATAGGCTTTCTTTTGTTTCTGTTATTGATATCCAGTTTCAATCCATGGTGGTTTGATAAATTGCAGGAGATTATTTCAATTTTCTTGTTTCTGCTGTGATTTATTTTGTTTCTGAGTATGTGGTCAGTTTGGGAGAAAGTTCTGTGAGGTGCTGAGAAGGTATATTCTTTCATGTTTAGGTGGAATGTTCTATAAATATCTGTTAGGCTCTTTTGGTTTATACTTTCAGTTAGCTCTTACATTTCTGCTTAGTTTTTGTCTGGATGCCCTGTTCATTGATGAGAGTGGGGTATTGAAGTCTCCCACTATCACTGTATGAAAGGGTCAATGTATGATTTAAACTATAGTAGTGTTTCTTTTAAAACGGTGTGTGCCCATGAGTTTGGGGCATAATTGAACAGCTTTGGATTAGAAGGAACTTAAGAGAGACAACCAGAGATTCCCCTAAGAAGAGAAAATAGAGAAGATCACCTTAGCATATTGGGGTCATAACTGGCTGCAACCAAGAAGAGTTGGGAACAAATCATGAAAGAAGGAGATGGTTGAGTGAGAGGAGCAAAGAGGGAGATGGTTGCCAATGTGGGGGTGGAAAGATATTGGGTGCTAGGAAAATGTCCAGGAACTCGCATGATATCCCTGGCAAAGTTTACAAATAATAGTGGAGGGGGTGCCTAAATGGGATTTCCCCTATACTCATGTGAGTAAACACTCTAGGTGTCATCGCAGATCCTACAACCAACAAGGAATGGAGGTGGAGACAGAGATCCACGGCTGAGCACTGGGCAGAGCTCCTGTTCCAGCTGAGAGCAGGGGAGGAGAATCTGTATGAGCAGGGGATAGGGATTATGAGGACGGTTCCCATGGTTATTGTTGGCTGGGGCTCTGGGGAGCACACTGAATGGGGAATTGCCTCTGGAAATCCACTGGAAGGGGGTTCTGGGCCCTCAGTGGGTGGGCAGCTTTCAATTGCCATGAGGGTGGGATCAGACTGTGTTCCTGTTCATGGGCTGGCACCTTGGAGTCCATTCCCTATAGAGGAACACTCAGCCCAGCATTGACTCTGGGCTGGCCCACCTTGGGATGTCTTGCCCTTTTGGGGGAGGGGATGGGTGGATGGGGAGGGGTGAGGCTGAGAGGGCTGACTGGGAGGAATTGTGGGGGGTAAGGGAGAGGGAGCAGGGGATACATTGATGGAGATGACATTTTTTATGAAAATAATAAATAAAATAAAAGGAAAAAACTTAAAATATCTTGGGGGATTTTCCTTTTGATAAAATATAGTGTCCTTTCCCATCTCTTTTGATTAATTTTTGTTTGAAAATTAAAATGGCTATACCAGCTTTCTCCTTTGTTCTGCTTCTTGGAATATCTTTTGCCAGCCCTTTACCCTGAAATAATAGCTATCCTTGATGCTGAGGTGTGTTTTTTGTATAAAAAAGAAGGATGGGTACTGTTTTTATATCCATTCTTTTAATCTGTGTCTTTTTATTGGGAAATTGAGTCCACTGATATTGAGAGATAACAATGAATAATGAATGATTGTTAATGTCTGTTATTTTGTTATTTTATGTTGGTGGTGATGGTGGTGTGTGTCTGTGTTTGTGTCTCTGTGTGTCTGTGTTTATGTTTCCCTGCTTTTGCTTTTAGTAGTGTGAGATTATTTATTTTCTGTGTTTTCATGTATGTAGTTAACTTCCTCGAGTTAGATTTCTTTTTCTAGCATCTAATATATGACTTCATTTATATATTGTTTAAATTTGACTGGAATATCTTATTTTCTCCATTTTTGGTGATTGAAAGTATTGCTGGGTATAGTAGTCTGGGCTGGCATCCATGGTCTCTTAGAGTCTGCAGCACATCTGTCCAAGCTCTTCTGGCTTTTAGAGTCTACACTGATTAATTAGGTATAACTATAACATATCTGTATTTATATTTATAGATCTGTATTCATATTTATAGATCTATATGTTTTGTCTTTTTCCTTTGCATATTCTTTTTCTGTTCTGCATGCTTAGCATTTTGATTATGATAACAGAACTTTGTTTTCTGGTCCAATCTATTTAGTGTTTTGTATCTTCCTTGTACCTTTATAAGAATCTGCTTTTTTAGGTTAGAAATTTTTTTTCTTCTATGATTTTTCTGAAGGTATGTTATGGGGGGCTGTGAGCTGAGAATCTTATCCTTCCTCTATTTCTAATATGCTTAGGTCTGATCTTTTCATGCTGTCCCAGATTTCCTGAATGTTTTGTGTCAGGAATTTTTTTACATTTAAACTTATTTTTGACCTATGTATCTATTTTTTTCCTATTGTATCTTTCGTGACTGAGATTCTTTTTTCCTTTTTTTGTATTCTGTTGGTGAAGCTTGCCCCTGTAGTTCCTGTTAGCATTCCTAATTTTTTTTCCTTTAGGATTCCTACAGTTTATGTTTTCTTTATTGCTCCTTTTTTATTTTTAGGTCTTAGTTTTTTTTGTTGTTGTTGTTGTTGTTTTGGTTTTTTTGGGGGGGGGCTTTCTTTAGGGACTTACTCATTTCTTCCAATTGTTTGTGTTTTCTTGACTTTCTTAGAGAGTTTATTTATCTTCTCCTTAATGACCTATCATCTCCATATAGTTGGTTTTAAAGTCTTTTTTTCTTATTCTTCAACTATATTGAATATTCAAGACTTGATGTTGTAGGATAGCTGGACTTTGATATTGACATATTTCCCTGTCTCTTAATTTTGCTCTTATGCTGGTGTCTAGGTATCTGTGTTTGGTTTGATTATATATCTAGTTGCTGATTTCTGAGTTTGTCTCGGTTGATTGGGAATTTTCTTTCTTGGTTTCTGTTTCCTCTCTGACTTTTCAGAGAATGTATTGACTGACTGTTGCTTGTTTTACTGGCCTGTTCGGTAGTGTGTTCATGAGGAATGCTTGCTGGTGTTGGAGGATAGGTGGAGAACAATCCAGGATGAGGTAATCCAAGGGATCATGAGAGGCATGGAGCAGAGGGTGAACTGTCCTGGTCTTCTATTGCAGTCTATGGGTGACCCCAAGAATTGGGTCTGGAATAAGAGAGAGAGTGGGGGATCCTGTTGACAGCCTACCTGGTCTTCTTGAAGAAGCCATTCCATTTAATACTTTTATATTTAATGAACTGTTCACATGTTTTGTTTCCCTAGCACTGTAAGAAATAACTTTATATTACTTGTACAATGCACCTTGAATTCTTACTACACACACACACAAAAGATACTTATCACCTAGTTGTGTAAAGATGAAGGCTTTTCTATGTCCTGGATATATTGTCTAGTTGAGAAATAGTCTCATTTGCGCTTTGCTTTAACTTTCCAAAAGCATTTTTAATAGTTAGTAGAAACTGGAACAGATCATGTGTTGTATCAGGTTTCTGGTCCAGACTTTCTGGACTAGTCTCATGGTTTGGATCCACAGATCCGAAGACTTGCAGTCCCACAGCCCCACAGAGACAAACAGTTGCTTACATTAATTTTATGCTGATTGACCTGGGGCCCAGGCATATAACTTTCTAGTTCTTGCTCTTATCTAACCCATGATTCTTATCCTGTTCAGTCATGTGGCTTGGTACCTTTCTCAGAGCAGCATAGTTGTCCTCTGCATCTGCTGGCTTCTCTGGTGTGTCTGTGGCATTTCACCTCTGTTCTTCCTGTTCCCAGAGTTTTCTTAGTCTGGTAGCCCCACCCATACTTCCTGTCTGCCTTTGGCCAATCAGCTTGTTATTAAAAGCAGGACAATTATTTACAATGTAACAACATAATCCCCCTACAATCATGCCTCAACCTCTTATACCTTGTTTTACTCTTATTTATAAAATAATCTAATGCCTGGGTAATGCAAAGTAGAGTTTTTTTTTTAGTTTTCTCACACTGGGTATTACATATCTACACAATTTTAAACATATTTTGTTCTTTCTGTGGCTCACTATTCTAGAAGATAGATGCTTCAGATGGCTCAGCAGGCATGGGCTGTTATTCCTTTAGAGGAAGGACCTGGATTCAGCTCTCAGCACCCACATGCAAACTCACAGCTGCCCATATTCCAGTCTAGAAAATCTCTATGAAGATCAACATGTTCTTTATTGCACGATAGAGGTCAGACCCTGTCTTCAAAAGGGAGGCAGGCAATACAAAATATTAATTTTCTTTCAAAGTTATGAAACTTTCACTGGAAGAATTAACTAAACAAAAAGGTCAACATTTTTCTTTTTCTACCTTACTAGACATTCTTTTTTGATGGTATGAGGCACCATAAATACATGTTTTCTCATTAAGTCATGATGCGAATTTACCTTGTTTCAGCTTTCTTCAGAAAGTTTTTTTTAATTCTTAGAAAGTTGAAAAATGTGTTTTAAATTGCAACATAGGTTTTTATATTATTACCCCTTAAGTGCGCAACTTTTTGAATAAGTTTTCTTAAATGTGTTAGTATATAAATCAACCCCTTCTAGCCTTTTTTGAAGTTTTAATAAGTGCCTGTAGTACTGGCAGCCCATGGTGTCCCTTGCACAGTTCTTCACCTCACGTCGAAAAGTAAAATATTACTGCAATATTTTTCCTATTGTTTTGCCCTTCTATCATAGAGTTTGGAAAACTTTAGTCTGTGGTACAACTCATTACCAGTTTTGCTTTTATGAATGAAGTTTTTGTGAGATTTCCCATGCTTCCTTGTTATCTGAGGCTGTTGTGCTATATATAGCCACAGAAGTGAGTCATAGTAGAAGCCACCGTGCCCACAAATACTAAAATATGTAGTCTAACTATTTTATATGTTAAACAAATTGCCCATCCCTGCCCAAAACACTGCTTTCAAGCATTTTTCCCTTTTTGGCACACAGGAAGTATTGATTATAGTTCACATTAGGATGAATTAATGAAAAGGTTTGCAAGCTTGGTCAGCACAGGGAACCCAAGGATAGAGAGAATTGATGTTTCATCACATTGGAAATCAGTCATCTTTTCAAACACAGCTTCCCCCATAATCTATCTCATCTTCATCTAGAATGCTGAATGTTTTCTCTTGACCTCCTTGTCTCAGGACCTCTCTTTGGTGTTTCTGGTTAATATGTTTATTGTTATTGTTGTTGTTGTGCAATAACAGTGCTTTGTATTTTCACTAATTTACTTGACTTGTAGCTCTTGAGAACCTATTATATTTTCTACTGTTGAAAGTCTTGACACATGTATCAGTAAACATCCCCAAATACTTGCCATAGAGGATACCTGCCATAGAGGATGCCTGCCATAGAGGATACCTGCCATAGAGGATGCCTGCCATAGAGGATGCCTGCCATAGAGGATGCCTGCCATAGAAGATGCCTGCCATAGAGGATGCCTGCCATATAGGGCTTACACAGGGTCAGGTTTGTGGGAAGGTGATGCAAGTATAAACATCATAGATAAACTGTATGTTGTGTTAAGATCAGAAGGATGAAGGATGTAGTTTAGTGGAATTGTTGTGTTCATAGTCATTTCCCTTATTCCAAGGGACTGCAGGACCCTTCCTGCCTCCTTGAGTCACTTAACCAGCTCCATATCCGACTGTGGGTGGGGTTTACAGTCCACTTATCCTTGCTCTGTTTGCTTTTCTGCTATCTATTCACTAAATGTCTTTCTCCAAGACCCTATAATGATCAGTATTCTAACTTGTCACTTAAATTGGGTAATGGTGAAAAAGTGGCAAACATAAATAATGTAATAAAAACTAAAACTTTCCTGATTTTAAAACAGCTAAGGGCTTTAGCTGAAAAATACAGCTTTATTTATTTTGAAAATTTGTCTTTAGTCAACAAACTTAATATGTTTAAAATAATACTGAAGGGTAGAACCATTAGTATTCTCTGATGATACTAAGATTCATAGTAGAGGGCCTAGGGAGCTGGCTCAGCTGCTAAGAGCACTCACTGCTCTTGCAGAGGACCCAGGTTCAGTTCCTGGCACCCACTAGGTGACTCACATCCTTTTAACACTTCAGTTTCCGAAGATCTGATGTCCTCTTCTGACCATTTTGGGCACTAATCTCACATGTGGAGGGGATAGGGAGGAAGAGGGAACAGTGGTGGGTATGCTAAAAATTACTTATACACACACACATATGTAAAATTCTCATTACTTTAGAACTTAGTACTTTATATATAAATCACCAGATACCCTTGCTAATAAAATAAAAAAAATTATAGTCCAATTTATTAGCTTCTCAGTGGGAGAAATAACAAAATGAAGCCTGGTTATATTTCTTATTTCTATCATGAGTCTCATGCTACTGAAAAGTGACTTTCAAATGAGTCAGACATTTTAGTTTTATGTGTGAATGTAGACGCACACACTACCAGATGCCACACATCAAAAGGCAAAATAGACAAACCACCCTTGTGTCTTCTTATTCTTCATGTGTCATCAGAAATCAATTGAAGTGGGTTTTCTTATTTGCATAAACTAAATGTTTCCTAAAATCAATAATAACAATATTCATCATATATTTAATACAAATTTATTATGTTATTCTTATGGGCTCTGAGATGCCCCACAACAGATTCTTTAGACAGAAAGTTTATGTTGTTAAAATATTAATGGGTATGTTATTAGTAATAATAACCTGGAACTTGCTAGAAAGACGAGCCCCTGATAAACTTCCTAAGTTATTAATATCTGTGGTTTTATTTTTAAAAGATGAAAGATTTTAGTTGTTTACAATTTTATTTAGATAATTTTATAACTGTATTTATTTATTTATTTATTTGTGCTATTTGAATGGTTCAGGCTAAAATTTCTATTTACTTACTTACATATCTTATAAACAATAGACTTGACATTTCCCTAATATTTATTCTACTATTTTTTTATATTTTAAGCCTCAGAAATCTCTAATTGTACTATAAAGAACTACTTTACAAGTTTGTGTCTTAAATTGTCAATAATTATAATTATTCTTAGATGTTATTAGACAGGCATTACTAGTTTATTTTCTATACTTTAATGAAATACTTGAGGTTGTGAGAACTATATAGCTCACAGTTCTGATGTCTGAAAGTCTAAACAAAATAAAATTGTCTCTAGCAAATATATCATGGAGGATAACTTGACAGTAGCCAGAACTAAAAGGAGCCCACAAAGACCTACTAACCTTCCACTAGATCGCACTCCTTGATAATTCTGTCTTACTTGAAAGAAATCTTCAACATGAATCTTTGAGGATACATTCAAATAGTATCCAAACCACAGCAGCAAGTAATAATATATATTACACATCTTCAAATGCTGATGATTTTTCTTCTTTAAAGTAAGTTAAGTGTAGGTTGAATGAACAGTCATTATTATGAGATGAATATAAAATTATTCTCAGACTTGTTCTAAAAATTAGGAGTTGTAGATCTAACTTTAAAGGCTTCTGCAGAAAAATAATAGTATAAGAATTGATGCAGTGGTAATAATTTTGGTAAAAACTAAAGCATTCTGTTTAATCCTTTTTATTTGTTAATATAATGGACATGAAATAATTACACATGAGGGTTATAAATCAAGTCACAACATTATACAAATTACACTTGAAGTCTAGCTGAGTTACTATCATAGATGAAAATTTGCAAAAATTAAAACCGAAAGAAAACATTTAAAAGTATCTGAAAACAGAATAGAGAGTGATTTGGAAATCTCTACTTTAAAATATATTGGTATCTCAAAGATAAAGTACACATAAGGTTGTGTATCCACTCTGCTGCTTTGTACAAACAACTCTTTTAATGTGAACCTACAGTCTACAATTTCTTTTTTTTATGCTGTCAGCAGAACTTTGCTTTGGTACAGTGAAATTAAGGGTGTTTCATTGTCTTAAGTCTCCACAACGCCACAAAGCCAGGACTGTTCTTGGGTAGTGTGCTTAGCTGTTCATGCCAAGAAAGACACTACAGTTTCTTGTCACTTGTTCCAGAAGGTGGCACCTTTTCCTGATCTCAGTTATGATCAAAAGATGAAGTCATGTTTACTAGGCTGTAAGAAATGTTATTTAGAAACACAAAAACTTAAAACTTGGTCCCAGTATTTCTGTTTGTTGATTGGTTGATTGGTTTCTTGTTTATGGGGGAACAGGAAGTTAAAAACAGAAATAAGATTAAAGAAATGCCACAAATACATATGTATTTCAACAATGTCAAGGAGCACAATGGTAGTCTCCCAGAAATTGCTATATGTGAACAACAGTATGCTTAAAGTATACATCCAAAAATTTTATTTTTTAATTTTTTAAGGTTTATTTATTTGGGAATATGATGCTTTATCTGTGTGTATGCCAGTATACCCAAAGAGGACTACAGATGGTTGTGAGTCACCATGTGGTCGCTGGGAATTGAACTCAGGACCTCTAGAAGAACAGCCAGTTCTCTTAACCGCTGAGCCATCTCTCCAGTGCCTAAGAGTTTTGTTAATAAAACAAAATCCACAAAAGAATCAGGCTCCACTTTCAAAGCAATTCCTTGCATACAGTGTAAGCCACTCTATTAGACATATAGTCATAATAATAAGATATATACTCTCAGAATGTACTCCAGCAAAGTACTACTTACCAAAGTCTATGAGTATTCAGCTTTCTCCCTGAGATTAGATACATAAATGTATCTTCTGTAGTTTGTATGTGGAAGACAAGAAAAGACCTAGGCTATTTCAATATCTGCTGACTACAAAGAGAATCCGTCTTATTATGTTTCACTTTTATTTACTTCAAGACACAGAACAAGATAGCCAAGACTTAGAAAGTATTGATGGGCCTTAACTTTGTAACCATCTACTTTATAGGAATAGAAATATATTTCAAGTAGATTATTTGGTTATCCTAACAACTTAGACATACTAAATGGATGCTGATGCTTTGGTTGGTACAGTTGTGTCTCCCAAATTTCCTACATTAAAATACTCTTCATGCAGTAGTAAGGGGAGATGAAAAAGTGTATTATGCATATAAGAGTCCCAAGAGAACTCATTTGTCCTGTGCAATGATTAACCATCATTGTTATATTGACAATGGCATGGAAACAAGCCTGTGGGTGTGCATTTGAGGATGTTTTTAGAAAGATTTTAAGGAGGAGAAAAGACCCACCTTGGATGTAAGTGGCACTTTTCCATGAGTTAGGGTTTCAGCCTGAAGTCAAAGGAGAAAGTGGGCTGAGCCACCATGCCTTCCACGATAAGAGATTTGTCTACCCTCTTTAAACCCACAAGCCAAATTAATTTTGTCTTCCTTTAAGTTGCTTTTGTCAAATACTTTGCTACAGTATTGGCAGCAACAACTAGTCCACAAGAGAAGGCATGGTGTGGAATAAGTAAGCCATCACCAGACACTGAAAACTGACACTTTTGATTTCTCAGCTTCTGGAACTATTTGCAATAAATTTCTGTTGTTTTGAAATTATCCAGTCTATTAGAGCTGTGCAAATCAATGAATATAATGAGAAAGAAAAGAAACTTCTGTCTGCAAATGGAAGATACTAGAAAATGATCTATAAATGAATGGACTATGTTACTAATGAAGGATATCAGGCCATTTTCTAGAAAGAAGCCAGGGGAATCCTGCCCCTGTGTTAAAGAACAGGTTAGTTCAGTATAGTTCTTATGTTGATAAATTGCTCAGCCTGACTTGAATTTTTTTAATCTTTGTTCTACTTCAAAGACTAAGCACAAGAAAATCTATTTTTAAGAGCTTTATGCACATAAGATGTGTCTTCATAACATTAGCTTTCTCTGAAAGGCCTATCTTCTTCCACGGATTTTTTTTTTGGATCCCTTGCTTTGTGGACCCATTTTTGTATTTCTAATACATACCACAGTGTTTGAACTAGAATATTTAATAAATATTTACTGGAATGAAATGGAATGAATTATTTACCATAGCCTTCACCTTCTCTATATTGATAGAAGTGCTATACAAAATAAATGAGCAGATACAAAGACACAAAGTGTGGTTTCAAAGTGCATAGTTGTATAGTTGAGTGTACACATGGTACACACTGCTGTGTGTTCTTGGAATTTTAAATGTTCTTTATGTTCCTTCAAGAGAGAAGTAAGTTGTTTTGTCGTAGAAAATACAAAGTGATTCAGTGTTCACAGGACAAATTCATAATTCAGGGTCTTATTTTCACACTGCCTTTCAACAACACCTACGCCACCCAGAATAACAATGTGCTAAGCTGAGGTACTGCAAAGTATTTCAATGTTAGAAGGAAATTATTTTCATAATTACCGAAAAGTTCTTAATTTGTTCTGCTAAATGGTAGATCAGCTGCAGTTGGTGAAAGTAGTGACTCTTGTGAATTGATATCAAAGGTTTAGAAAAGAAGGCTCACATTTGTCTTGAAACACTAGAGGATAATAATTTTAAGGAAGCAAATGATTAATTAGTGAAGGTTATTTGATACTCTAAAGAGAATGTCATATTGCTTTCTAGTTAAAAAATGCATTGTAAAGCCAAATTTCTACAACAATTATGTGTAGACAGAAATATATTTTAGGAACAGCGGGGGCTCAAACCCCAGGATTTGTGCATGCCAGGCGCATGCAGTTCTTCTCAGGTGCAGCTTCCATCTCACTAGACTAGCAATATCATTTTTCAAATATATATTAATTGATGTTTATTTGTTTATGTGTATGTGCACATGTATACATGGGTAAATGTGCTTGTGTGTGAGTAAAGAGGCCAGAAGAAGACGCTAGGTGTGCTCTCTATGACCTTCTATGTATTAATTTGAGACAGAGCTGTCCTAAACCTGAAATTCATGTTTTCTTGGCTAGGTTGGATGCTATAAAGAGCTAGTGATCTTCTAGTCTCCACCATCTTCCTCAAAGATGTGGTTACAGGTATTTTGGGGGGGGGGTGTGCTTCTTCTACATGAATTCTAGAATACAAACCTGAGCCTTTATGATTGTGCAGCAAATAAATGTTGACCATTTCTTCAGCCCTTATCAATGCAGAAATTATGTGAAAGTATGATTAAATTTGTCAAAAATATCAGTGAGAGATAAGAGTATGCTGTTTCAGATTTTTTAGCATTTTCCAAGTACATAGTACTAATTATATATATATATATATATATATATATATATATATATATATATATATATATATATATATGAGAACTAATTTTATATATATATGAGAGAGAGAGAAAGAGAGAATTGGCAGTCAGTGGTGAGATCTGGGACCTTGTTTGTTAGACAAATGTTCTACCAATGAACTACATGGAAAAACCATAAAGAAAGTATCTGTTAATTAGTGAACTTAACATTTGCATTGTTTTTGTTTGTTTGTTTGTTTGGTTGGTTGGTTGGTTGATTAGGTTTTTCTTGTTGTTTGGGTTGGTTTGTTGTCCCCGTCTTCCCAAGCTGCTCTGTCCCTTTCAGGTTACTTAGCTACTATACGTGCTTTTGCTATTGAGTAAATTGATGATTCAATGATACCTTAACCCAACATCACTGGAGAATAAAGTACTTTTACTAATAGGGATTCTAGTGAAAGGAATATGTTATTTAGAGCCATTTTAAATTGAGATCCCCCCCCCCGGACTTATCCAGCCTCCATGCATCTGTGTCATGAGCCCAGTCTAGAGGACTGGATGTCACTGCCTTTGTCCTCACTGTCTCTCTACCACATAGCAACATGTCCTGTCATTATAGGGTGTTAGCAGAACTCGTTGCCTCCCCTCACTGGATGCAAGTAGCAGCCCCAGATATCTTTGGCTCCAAATACTGGAAAATTAACCTTTATATGGAGAAGAACAAAATTATACCTTGTCAAGAACGGGAATAAAACTTATTAAAAAAAATAAGGGGTTTTTTGGCCGCAACTTAAATATACTGACTAAAACTTTGTAAAGTTAGATTTCAAAATGTATCTAAAACACTAAATTTTAAAAGTATTATTCAAACCACCTCAGAGTTTCTAACTTTTAAAATTCTACTACTTAGATGAAAAATAAAGTAGCCAAATATGTAAACTTAATTTATTTCACAGCCCTTATTACTCCTGTGAGTCATTGAGTGCTGTTCCTAAGTAAATGCATAGACTCTCCTTAAATTCTAAGTTGTGTTCAGTATGTCTAATCCTAGTGCCAAACTCGGAATGAATCCTTGTTAGGATAAGATTTGACTAAAATTGTGTCCTGTACTTTAACAAGGACTGACATCACTGGACAAATCATCCTTCCTTAGAAGATCAAGTGATGATTTTTTTTTGCTAAATTAGTGAAATAAGTTGGACTTAGCAGGTAAAGGATTTGCCATACAAGACACTGACAGCCTGTGTTTGATTCCCACTATCCAGGTAAAGGTAGAATTAAAGAACTAGTTCTACAGTTTTTACCTCTGACCTTACACACACAAACACACACACTCATTCCTCACTCACACTCACACACCATTTACAAACAATATAACAAAATAACATTTAAAACTTTAATAAACAAATAATAACCACAGTGGTGAAGACATAAAAGTCATTTATTTATTCACTCGGTCATTTAATAGCTAGTGCTGACTAATGCATTCATGATTTCATTTATTTGCCCACATTCATTGGGTACCTACTTTGCATCGACATTATATTGAGCACTGTAAAACATAGTGAACAAGGTAGCAGGTATGTAATTTAGAGGATGAAAGTAGATATGTAACCACAAAATCAATGAAGTCTATGTACTCATTAGCAAGAAGCTATATCTTAGACAACCAGCTATAGAAGTTTAATTAGCAACTTATCTATTCAGCAAAGAAAATAGTAAGCTGTCTGGGAAATATAATTTAATGTGTAATGTGTACTCTGATCAAAGTTAATGTCATAGGGAATATTAACAGAGTTATAAACATATTTCCTATATTCTTACTATTAGGGAAAAGAAACTTTTTGAAATTTAATTAAATCAATGTAATATTTCAATTTTAGACATGCAAAGATATTAAAATGTAGAGACCTGTATCTTGTATTAATTTGAAATAAAATTATTATGCTAAAGTCTAGAATATTTTTACAAGACTAGAACATATTTTTAAAAATAATTTAGAGGATGCTCAACTCTCACTTGAACCTTGACATGATTCTTTCTCATTGTGTGGGCCTTGCCCTCCCCACTGGCTTTTCCTGCTTCACTAAGGAAGAGCTTCTAAAGAGTAAGTAAACTCCTTCAAACTCTAGCAGTTTTGAAGCCAACTTCTCAGAGCTGAGTCCTCTGCCTTACTCTTTGCAACCCTTCTCTTGGTCAAGTACAGAAACATGCAGTACTCTCATGCCTCTCCCATTGTAGGAAAGAGCAGAGCCCCTAACCCTGTCTGCTTGATGAATGATTTCTACTCTTTTTTGAGCCTCTATTTTACTTATCAATTCTTTTACTTCTACCTTCATCTCAGCCCCATGCCTACCTTTGTACAGAGTAAGACTTTGGGAGTTTGATTTGTTGATAATGTTTTATGTGCCAGTGACCACTGAGAATACAAAACAAAGACAGATCCTTAAGAAATCTCCTTTAGTGACGAACCTTGAAACCTGAAGAGTACCTCATGATAGATAAGCAGACGGGTCTATATAGGGACCTATGGAGAGGAGAAGCCCTTCCAGTTGGAAATCCAGAGGTTTCTCAGATGAGTGGATGCTTGCTTGCATTGATTCCTGGAGGTACTAGCCTATCAATTGCTGGGAGCTGTCCAAAATAGAATGTCCAAAATAGAATGCATAGCACAGTAATGGTTAAAAAAAAAAAAAGTGTGGAGTTATGTTTTCTGAGGGCACTTGCAGTTCAAGCTGAGAGGATCAGGTTGTGGATTAGCCTAAGAAGTAAACATACCAAGGATCTTATGAGCAAAGTCTGCATTTGCCTAGTTAGAGAGTTTAACTTCTTCCTAAAGGAGATGGGATACCATGAAAATCATTTAAATCAAAGAAAATTATAAGATGGACACACACATACAAACCCCCAAAACAGTCTTAGGTAATTATAGGAAAAGTGGGCAAGAAGGATGAAGGGCTACAGTTAGGAAGCTCTCTGGGCTGTTACAAGAGTCTAGGGTAGACAGGAAAAGGAGTGAACCGTAGACTCTGAACTGAAACCAATAGAATCTTCTGTCTGACTAGAGAAAAGATTATGATAATTCTGAGGTTAATCCAAAGAATTTTCAGCAAGTTATCAGTGTACATTCATCACTTTGTGAAGGAAATTCTGCTGGTTGTCTTGTGTACACAGAAAAATTTTGTTTGTCACACACCTTGTGACAATTGTTCAAACAATTAAAGATTTAGTTTCTTTTTTCCAAACCTATTCTCTTACAAATTGTGGCTATGTTAGCAAAGGTACTGGTGGTGATGTTTACTATGCTGAACTACTTTCTGTTTTGACTCAAACAGTAGAATAGCTAGTGCTAGTTAATATGGCCATTTAAATATCCAATTTTATATAGCAATGGCATCCAAAAGGTGACTGAATTATTCAGTCCAGGTTGCAAGACACTGATCATGGTGTATATAACAATGTAGTTACCCAAAATTTGTTTCCATTACTTTTTAATACATTTTTGTATATTATTAAAATCATCAAGGTTGACTCTCTATAGATGTCATAATATTAAAGGGTGGGAACATTATTGATTTATGTATTTGTTGATTGATATGAGGTCTATCTATGGATCTATGGCTAGCTCAAATTTATAACTATCTTCAGTCATCAGATTACTGGGATTATAAGCACGTACCACCATAATCACGTAGATTAGATGGTTTTAATGGATTTATTTATATAGAAGGATTTTTAAAAGCCTTATCTTCTAGTCAAATGACACGGCAGGAAAATTTTGTAATACCTTGCTCTCTGTGAAGATCAACCATATGTAAAGCTGAACATTTCCAAAGTGTGCAGATGTTGGCCCACTTTGAAGAGAGGTTAAAATAACAAATCATAGGTGTATCTGACTTAAGATATCAAAAAGAACAAAAGCTATGAACCTATTAGAAGATGTCAATATACCTTTCTAGCTTAGGAGTTTTTCAAGTGTACAAAAGTTTGATCTTATCTTAGGTGCATATTCCTGTGATGATACATTTTATATTTAATAAAGTCAGCCTGGAATATCAGAGAACAAATTCACTTACATTCAAGCCAAGAGGGTCAGAGAGTGGTAACTCATGCCTTTAAACTCAGCACAGGAGTGACAATTGCTAACTCAAGTTTTAATCTCAACATGGGAAAGACAGAGTGGTGACCTATGTCTTTAATCCCATGACTCACAGAAACATATTCCTTCCTCCTAATTATTACAAATCAAAATGAATAAACCCACTGTTTTGGAATCATGATTATTATTTATAGGATGCTTTTGACTTATGATGTCTAGTAAATCTGCAGATTATTCTAATATGGAAAAAGAGACCAGACTAAGGACAAGAATATTGAATTAGAAGTGTATTTTTTGTCTAATTGTTTTTTGAAAATTCTTATTACTTTAAACAGAAGCTAAAATTAGAAGATTTGTTCATGGCAGGCTTTCAGTGAAGAACCCCAAATTAGATCCCATAAACGTAGAGGGTCCTTCTCTCTGGCCAATAGCAGTGCAATCGGGCCATTTGACTGTCAGTGACTCATACATCAGGAAAGAGGAGCCTTGGTTGGTGGACATCAAAGATCAAGCTAAGACTGGCATTAACAATAAGAGATTTCTGTTTTCTTGTTGCTTTGTTTTGTTGGTGGTGATTAAATCTTAATCAAATTTTGGATTTTTTATTATCTTATTTTATGTGTATGTATAGATGGATATCTTCGTATGTGCATGTGAGGAGAGTGCACATAGAGGCCAGAAGAGGGCATTGAATGTCCTGGAGCTGTAGTAATACGCAGTTGTGAGCAGCCATGTGCGTGCTTGGAACCAAACTTTAGTCCTGTGGAAGAAGAAGCACTCTTAACCACTGAGCCATCTCTCCAGCCTTTTATTTTGACATATTCTTTTTCAGAGAATGTATTTTGATAATTTTCAGGCCCCACTACCCTCTCTTAGTCCATTTCTATTCCTGCTGAAACTCTTATTTTTCTCAACAACCCTACCACCATCACTACCATTATATTTTTCTGTTGTTTGTTTATTTTGTGACACACTAAGTTTAATTAGGGTAATTTTGATGAGCATGGATGGATATCTACTTCCTGGAGCATGGACAAGTTACCAGGGACTATACCACTGAAGTTGATTTCCCTTCCCCCATAAGTCAATAACTCCAATAGTTCTCAGGGCAGGGTGGAGCCTCAGGAGTCTCTTCTAGTGGAGGATGGGGTGTTGACAAGTCACACCTTATGCAAGTCTTTCTTTGATTATAAACCCCCACTCACACCCCCTACTTCCTGTCTCTCACAAATCATCCATGCTGAGCTTCATTTTCTCACTCTGGACAGAGTTATGCAGTAACACATGTGCTTTGTGGCTTTGCAATCTCTTTTCTTATGTCGACTGTGAGCAAGTTCAAGATAAGCTTGAAGTATGCTTTTCTCTAGTCCCCTCCTGATGGACATAGACTATCTCAGACTAGATTATAGTCTAAAGCTTGTTCACCCCACTGAACACTTCTGAGAAAGAATCTTCTATTCTCCAGGAAACATAGGAGTCTGTCTCTGTTCCATATTACCATTATGCTATATATTTGGTGAGTGTCTCTTCTAACATTTTTTACCACAAAACTTCTTCATGTTTCTCTATGGCCATGAGCCGACTCATCTAAGGATGCTCTTCTGAAGGATAATTCCAGGTTAGCTTCCCATATGTGAACCAGGTATTATTTTCTTTTAGCTAGCATATGGTGCTCAAACCCAGGATTTGGCAGAGTACCACTATCGCTGTGAGTTCGTGAGTACAAGAGAAACATCATGCCCAGGAGACAATATTTTACATACTCCTCTCCAACCTCTGGCTCTTGCATTCTCTCTGATCCCACCTCTGTGATGTTCTCAGAGCATCATCAATGCAGTTATATTGATGTTTTAATAGCTTTGTTTGTATGGGGGGGGAAGATAGTGCTTTGGGATATTTTTATGTGTTTGTTCACACGTTCCAGCAATATGAAAGGCATTTGTTTACCTCTAAGTAATCAGGAAGTAGTTTTTAAAACTAGGCAGAGATGGCTGTTAAAATTTATTGTTTCAATATCATGGGATAGCACAGTGCAAGCAGGAACACACACATTAATTCATACACCTTGCTTATTTGCGCTGTTTATTGGATATTGTGGGTTTTTTGCGTGTGTGTTTTAAGATATTGTTTGCTAATAATGTATGAACATGAAGCATATATGAATAATGAACAAAAGCCTAATGGAAGAACAGAGACCTGAATCACCCTTTAAGGCAGTTAAAAGCAAACGTTTGTATTCATTGTATCTTTTTAGAGTTTTATATGGCTCTGTTGCCTTTCTTTGGTTGAAATTTCCTTTACTTGCTAGAGCTTTAAAATACTTCAATTGGAGTATTCCTAATATAGCACAATGTTAGCTTTCCTATTTTTCTTTATAAACTGTTAGAGTCCACCATTTAAATTTTAATTTAGCATCATTCAGTCATGATGTATAGCTTAAGGCTGTAAAACCAACCCAGGTCTCAAAGCTGTGTGTTTGCTTTAATTGAAGGCAATTGCATTCTGCCTATGGGAGAACATTTCCTGCCTTTCCTTGCTTATCATTATTAAACATATCTTCTGCGTTATCTTCATTTTCCCTGGAAGTACAAAAAGCATTTGCAATTATGCTATTTGACACCATTAAAATATTTCTAAATTTTAAAAAGTCTAAATAACACCTCTCCCACAATCCTATTTTAAAGTCTCTATGCTCTGAAATTTACTTTGAAGCTGATTTTTCCTTAATCAAATCAAAATAATTTTTCTATAGCCAGTGCTGAACATTTTTCTCTATCAAAATCGTTTTACTTTCTACGCATATGACTCTGTGACCCTGTTGGTCAGTTTTACACATTTCCAGTCTTCCCTGAACACATACATTCAGCCTCAGCTTCACTATAGTTTAGTTTATAACAATACCTTTCTGACCTCAATAAGAACCTCATTCAGTCTCAGAGAACATTGTAGCACCCAGAGAGTTTGTGGTCCTATGTTTCAACCACATGACATACTGCATTTCAAGACAAATGTGAAATAAATCTCAAGGTCTCTCAGGAATCCAAATGGAATTTGCATTGAGTCTTTGAAAGAAAGAGAAATCACATTTTCTCTGTGAGTTAGCTATTTAAAGTCTGGCTTTGTATAAATACTAGAAGCTGACCCTGGTGTCCTCTAGCATTAAACCAGAAGGAACACATGTAGAAACCAAATTCACTTCCAAGCGATAGCTAGTAATGAGAATCGGATATTATATTCTGTTTCATTTTAATCTTTGAGATGTTCAATGATGTTGAAGGATCGGTCATTCTGATGCCACTTACAATGCTATGAGATTAGAATATCTGTGACTGAGATTAAATTATACACAATGGCCAGCTTTATAAGAACACTATGCATTATTTCTAGGTGAAATGCTTCAAGTGGATGATACTATGATTAAGTCAAACAATTTCCTAAGAAAGAAACATTTTTCTTCAGCAACTACTATAGGATATAGAAATTAATTTATCTTTTGCTTAAAGTGCATTGTATTTTCATTGGTCTGTGATGATTATAGCTTTTCTGGTTTTGTTATGAGAGCATTTCCTGCATGTCAATGCTACACATTTAACCAACTGTACATTCTTAAGACAGATTAGCTCTATATGTTCAATGTATTCAGTGGTTCCAATAAGTCTACATTTCAAAATTATATCCAGTACTTATTACACTACATGCTTGTCTTAAGGATACATTTTAGAGCTGGCTATATCATTATAAAATGAAGATATTGGAAAACTTTAAACACACCAAGGATTTGAATACAGTTTTTAGAGTGCTTTTTCTGTTTTTTTTTTTTTAATTTGTTATTAAAAGTCCTCTGTGTGTGGTATGAGAGAGAGAGAGGTGGGGAGGGAGGGAGAGAGAGATAATGTTTGCCCATATATTTGCACATAGAATACAGAGGTTGACATTAGAAAGTCTTCACCTCATTTTTGAGACAGATTTTTTTCACAATACTTGTGTTCATCAACTGGCCAGCCTGGCTAGCCAGCCAGATCCCTGGGTCCACCTGGCTCTGCTCGCTAATTTCTAGGCTTACAGATGCAGTCACATTGAGCTTTTAACATGAGTGGTAAGACACTACCTCAACTCTATATATTTATGCAGCGGCTCCTTATGCATAGATCCATCTTTTTAGGCCCTTATTTATTTTTTAAGTGAGCATATAAATTATAGGCCCAATTGTGGCATTTCATACATGCATGTCAGTATACCTTCTGGTTATCCATCATCCTCTACCACAACTTTTCTCACCCACTATTACCAGTCCCCTTCTCCCTATAAAAATTTATCGTCTGGTTTCACGTCTATGTATTGTAACCCTGCTTCCGATCCCTCAGAAAGATTCTTGCTCATGTGTATTTCTTTTAGTATTTCCAGAGCTACACACGCATATATGTGTATTTACATCTATGTTCCACATGTGAGAAAAATGCATGCTATTTGTATTTCTGACTCTAGAATATTTTGCTCAATATGGTAGTTTCTAGCTCTATTTTTTTGAAAATATACTTTCACTTTTCTGAATAAAATTTGTTGTGCAGCACATTTCCTTATCTGCTCATTTGTTAGGCAGTCATCTAGGCTGGGTTTATTTGCTACCAATTATAAAGAGTATATAAATAATAGACGTGCAAATATTTCTATTAAGTTATAGCCTTTTGTGTAGGGTCTGGAGAGATGACTCAATTTTAAGAGCTCATAACGCATTTATAGAAGATCTGAGTTTGGTTCCCAGCATCCAATTCAGGAAACTCACAATAGGCTCTAACTCCAGTTCCAGGGGATCTCATGGCCTCAGCTGTCATCATCACTTAAATGTACATGCACATACTCACACTCTCAGACCCATTAAATACACATAATTAAAAATATAATTAATAAATTATTAAAAACAAAGTTCTTCAAGTATATATTCAGGAATGATATAGCAGAGTTAGGTAGACATTTTATTTTAGTATTTTGAAGAACCTTCACACTGTCTTTCATATTGACTATAGCAGGTTGCCTTCTTACCAACAGGGAAGAAGGGTTCTCTTTCCTCCATATCCTTACCAATATTTGTTGCCATTTCCTATCTTAATGATTATCATTCTGAAGAGAGTAGTCTGGAACCTCAAAGTAGTTTTATTTTAGTTAATATATTTTTTAAAACTTTTTGAGGCTAGACTATAATTACAACATTTTTCTTTTTCCTGCATCCTGCCCTCCTATATATGCATCCTGCTCTCTGTCAAATTCATGTATGTATATGTGTGTGTGTATGTGTGTGTAGTCCTAAATATAACCTGTCCAGTTTGTAATGTCACATATATGTGTGTTTTCAGGGCTGTGTGTGTTTTGCACTGGACATCCAGCTTCTGTGCTTTCTCCTAAGGACCATCTCAGGTTCTGTTCACATTTTTGCTGTTGCCTATATGTAGTTCTTTGGAAAGATTGAGGACTTTTGAACTTCTTGCTGTCTACTTTGGTATGTCTATTGGTGCTGACCTTATTCAGCTCATGTTTGGGCAATTATTTTTGGAGAGACTTTATGGTCATAGATTCTGATATCACTAGGAGACACAATCTCACAACAGACTCCCTGATCCCCTGGCTCTGATCTATCTGCCCATCTTCTATAATGTTCACTGGGCCTTAGGTGTGGAATTCCTTTGTGGACGTCAAAACAGTTATCTGCATTTCCCTGAGAGTTAGTGATGCTTAAACTTTTTAAACTATATATATTGGCCAATTGTATTTATTTCTTCATTTGAGAATGGCCTAGTTGCTTTAATAATATATCTCTGATTAGATGTTGAGTGATTGGGGAAGGGTAAGTTTTGTAGCTCTTTATACATTCTTGTTTACTGTCAGATGTATTGTTGTCAAAGATTTTATTTTTTCCATTCTGTGGGCTGTTCTTTTACACTGGTAAAAACACCACCACCACCAACAGCAACAAAATTTCTATGGATGAATAATGGATAAAGTCTTCTCTCAAGCAAACAAATACCCCTGATAAAGAACCTACAAAGTAGATACACATCTTTACTTTAAACATTTATTATTTGTTGTATTTGAAAACCACAAAACTTTTAATCATAGGCATTTACAAACAAAAATCAAAGTATCAAACCATACACACTATCATTTATTATAAAAGGTTACAAACTATATGAAAAGAAAATCTGGAAAGAGATTAGCATTGAAATAGATTATTAAATACATAGCTGGATTTAGACAGTTTAATGGAAAACATCGTGTTTTGTGTGGGTTGTATTTTCCAGGCAATAATTTCTGCCTGCATTAAACCCTCAACTTCGCTGTTTTGGTTGTTTCCTGAGTCTTCGTTTCACATGTGACTCCTTCTCTCTGTCTGTGTCGCTGTCACTGCCTGTCTTGTTTATATAGACACACAATGTGTGTGTGCCTGTATGTATGCAAAATAAGAATGCAGGTTATCTGGGTTTAACATTCTTAATTCAATCATAACTGGAATAAAACACAAACCACTAATTCATATAATGTTTATTTAGGAATCTACGAAAACACCAAAATAATGCATTAATAATAAAAACATATTATATCCACAAATTATACTTGCTATTTTTTAACATGGAATGTCATGAGTTTCTAACACATGAGTATCAACTTGTTATTTTCCTATTAAAATCTAAAATAATATAGTATGTTATGAAAGAAAGAGCATGTTCAACATGAAATTCCTTTTAAAATTCCACCCAAAACTATGTTTCATTTAGTTTTTAAAAAGTCTTAATTTTGTCTTTAGGTTTCTAACTTTAAATATTTTCAAATTAAAATATTTTGAGATGGTTCTCACAATGTATCTTTCCCAGAACTCATTTTGTAGACCAGGCTGTCCTCACATTCACAGAGATCATATCTGCTTCTGTCTTGAAATGCTGTGATTAAATGTCTGTGCATTCATGCCCAGCCTTAAAGAAATTTTACTAGTACAAACTACCCTGAGAAATGTTAGATGACAATCCTGTAGTTTATTTAAATAGCTACAACTATAAAAATTTATCCTGTGGAATTTGGATACCAACATCAAATTATTTTTAAATAAGTCATAGATATTTTTGACATCTGTCAGTGTCTGTAAGCACTTGAGTTGTACTATTAAAGTAGGGGTCTACTGGACAGAGGGTAGTTGCCATGCCTCCTCCCAAACTATAATAGAACAGTCCTATAACAAAAAAGTATATGCTTTATTATGTCCTTATTGACAAGATGATCTTAGGGACTTGTAAGACTGGATAGGTAAACTGAGTAAGACAATAACAGGATTCTGTTTAACCAGCCCTTACCCAGGATCATGTAGCCAGGCTCACTGGTGTCATGCATATATATGTATTTGTATACAAAACATGACTTTTTCATACTTTTTTGCTTCTTACATAAATATCCTAAATGAAGAAAGTAGAAAACAATGGAATAAGTACAGATATTGAGAGTAATGTTTATGCTGTGACTCATATCAAATTTGTATGTTAACTCAAATTAAGAAATATTATTTAGTATAGGAAAACAATACTACTAGAGTTATTTTAATGTTTGGGGGAATACATATTTACACAGGACTGTGTCTGAGTGTGTGTGTGTGTGAATGTGTGTATATCTGTGTGTGAGTGAGTGTGTATGTGTGTGTGGTTTGAGTGTGTGTGTGTATGTGAGTGTGTGTGTGCATATATGTGTATGTGAGTGTGTGTGCGTATGTGA
Source organism: Phyllotis vaccarum (assembly GCA_033318265.1). Lineage (NCBI taxonomy): Eukaryota > Metazoa > Chordata > Mammalia > Rodentia > Cricetidae > Phyllotis > Phyllotis vaccarum. The sequence goes on from JARWLC010000008.1 coordinate 52,596,848, forward strand.
GTGTGTGTGTGTATGTGTGTGTGTATGACTGTTTTCATTTATTGTAGTATAGCATTCCCTGTAATGTTTGTGGACATTTATATTTTAAAAATATACCTATAAGTAATCTTGTTTACATTTATACTTTTTAAAATGTCAGTCTTCGTTACCTTTTTCCCACTTTTTTTTTTTTCTTTCTGATATCGTGTCCTGCTATGTTGTTGGCTGGCCTTGAACCTGCAATGTGGAAAGGCAAAGCTAGCCTCCCTCTCTACTTCTACTGATTCTTTGTACTAACTGAGACTCCAGATATCGGTCACCACACCTAGCCTCTCGCTTTGAAGTTTACTACACTCTGATATACAAATACTAATCACTATTCACCTAGACAGGCATAACAAAAACATAACCCTATGTACAGTAGACAAAACAAGCAAAGATCATGATGTGTTTTTCTTATCAATAAAGAGTATGTTCATTAAGAAAATAGTATCATGAAAATAAATCTAAAAACTTTTTGTGGTCTAGTGATGATTAATCTGCAGCAGTCATTCGTCTCTCGTGTTTATGTTAATATTGAGAAGAGCATCCAAGTTGGGGCAGTGCACCTCTACTTCGCTATGTTCAGAATGATAATGAAAGAGGTGGTCATGCTCTTAGCTCTGTATGTCGGCATAAAAGAGGACAATTGGCTGCTTTTATTCACTAATGTTTCATATGACTTTCCTCTGAAAAATGAAAATTTTCTTTCTCTTTCATATTGTTCTCCAGAGAAAGCTAAAACTAAGTTTTTTTGGTTTGTTTTTTTCTGTTTTCTAACTGATAAGTGGAAAGTCTTTGCTCTGAGGAAACAGCTGACAGTCCTACCTAAGTTCTTTTTGGCTGTCTTGTCACTGGGAACATAACATCCTTAATCATACTCCAAGTTCTTATTTCACAGAGAGCAGGTCTCTTACTGTTCTAATTGCTAGAACTTTCTTTAAAATACTTTAAATTTATATAGCAATTTGAGAGAGCTAGCTACTGTTAATTTTTTTCATTTAAGGCTTCTGAAGTTAGTGTTCTTAGGAAAAGTCAAGATTAGATAAAACAGGAGGAGGGAGGGAGAGGGGGAGGGGAGAAAGTAAAGGGGTGGGCTTAGTTCCATCTGTAGACCTAATAAGCAGCCCTACACATCTGGTAACTGGTCCTAATATTATGATTGTGGAAACCAAAAATATAGTATTTCCTAAGTATTAAAATAAATTTTCATTTTCTAAAGTGTCCCAGAAAAGGGGCACATAATATGACCACATTTTAACAGTTTCTACAAGTCTAACAATGACTTGGTCCAAATCAACTGAAATGTTTCCAGGGTGAAAACAAACCATACTAAAAATTCTTTAAGAGCAGATTGTGGGTAAGAGGGGGATAATGTACATGACGATGTTCATGCCTTGTCTTTAGAGGGGGATAATGTACATGACGATGTTCTTGCCTTGTCTTTAGAGGCTTATATGGGAATGAGAGGAAAGAAAATGAAATTTTGTCTAAATCTTTTTCTAAAAACAATTGTACTCCTTTGGTTATATTCAGAAGTTTATTTGGAGGACTTTAATAGGCTACAAATGCAAATATTAGCTACAGTATCAAACCAGTATCAAATATTTGTACTACATGAGAGTAGGTAAGAGAAAAAATACAGGTGTCCAAGTTGAATTGAAAACCTCGTGATTTTATTTTTGTTTAGGTTGTTCCTTGACATTTATTCTTTAATCAAACTTTGTTGACATTTACTTGGGGTGTGTGTGTGTGTGTGTGTGTGTGTGTGTGTGTGTGTGTGTGTGTGTGTGTGTGTGTGTATGGCCAAGCCAAGACCAATAGACAACTTGGTGAATCTGTTCTCTCCTTCTACGATGTAAATTACAGGAGTCAAACACAGGTAATATCTCGCTTTGTTTTTTATTGTGATAGAGTCCATGACCAAACAAAACTTGGAGATGGAAGGGTTAATTTGGCTTCACATCCTAATTGCAGGCTTCGTGGCAAACACATTGGAATCTTTGGCCTGGTGTTTATCTTTTTAGAAATGATAGCATCTATTTTTTTCATACTATGCAAGGGACTTTCTATATGATACTGTATATTCACATGTCACTATTCAGAATGGTTTTCTGTAATATAAAATGAAGCCCAGAGACTTAAAAAGTTTTCCCAAAATCATTAAGCTACAGAGAAGAACGAGGAATTTGAACACAATCTACTCCAGCATGTATACTGGAGTGTATCCTGATATATTAGATGTCATTTAAATAAGAATTTGCATACTCAGCCATTTGGAAGCCTTCACATTGGGAGCATTCTCATTTCTCATAGTGACCCCAAGCAGCTGAAAAGCACTTCCTCTGAATTTTTATAAATAAGGCTAAGCAAATCAGTGTGACGAATACCCTAGGACACTAAGCTTTCCAGTGTTTTGCAAATGTGCATATCTTCGCACACTATCAATATTTCTAATTTACATCTAAAGCTGTCTTTAAAGACGGTGTCTTAATGTATTTTAGGTTTTAAGAAGCAACCATTAAAATACATGCACTAAGGACTCTGAGGCATGTAATTGAGGCCACATTCCCTGGGCCAGCCAGGAGCCGAGGCATTCATGTCACAGGGGTAGTAGATGATGTTAAGGTGTGGATCAGAGAGCAGCAGGGCTGCAGAGTAGGGCTGGTGGGACTCAAATAGAAAATAGAGCTGCAGTAATGTTATACTGATTGCTTGGTAGAAAAGAATCTACTGGGTGCCACATCTGATTTATGGAACAGATTGGAGTTGTAATGAAAGTCCAGGTATAGCCGACCTCATTCGAAGGAGGCCACGACCCTTTCTGATAGACCTCATGTATAGGATCATGAATAAATTAACATGATTGAGCTTTCTATTTTATTTTAGAGCTCATTTTGGTCGAATTCATCACAATTCATAAAAACAGACAACCATAGAGTCGGTGATGTAATCATTTTTCTCTTCTACTTCCTCTTTCCTGTTGTATCTTTTGCTTCAGAATAAAGTTCTGATCTATACTGTACATTTATCCTCATGATAAAAATTCTGAGAGAAATAAATCTGCTTGAAATGGGTTCATTTCATGGTATTCTCAAGATGAAAATCTTAAAATTCTCAGATGTCTTCAACCACTTAAAAATAATCTGAATTCAACATGGAGGTTACCATAACACTTTTTGCAGAATGAACATGAGACTTTAGATAGATTGAACTTTGGAGAGTTCTGATGTACTGAATTTCATTTTGTTTAGTTAGAAAAATATGATATATAATGGTTGCTATATTGCCACAAATGAAATTTAGACCAGACTAGGGAAACATTAAATTTTATTAAGCAACGTACGTATTGAAATGTGTTTTATTAATATAGCCTAGGTGACTACTTTATCAGGATAATTTTATAAAATTAATTATGCATCTCATAACTAAAGCATACCAAACTTACATCTTAATAATCACATTTTTAATATATTGGTTGAAAAAAGAAGATTTCATTTGGGCATGAACTTTTAGGTATTTACTCATTATAATAAAGTCACAGCTTTAATCTGATTTTGAAAATCTCTCTTCCTAAAATAGTTTGGAGACATTAGACATTCTGACTTGTGGGTTCCATCAATGTCACCATTTTGTAAAGAAGGTGGAAGTACTGAACCTGGGTCATTGGGTGGCTCTGCTTGCATCTAGTCTCACAAATGCTCTCTTGGATGATAAGGAGGTGGATTGGTTGTTTAAAGCACATACTTCTCTTACATAGGACCTGAGATCTCTTCTGAGCAAGTACATGGGATAACTTACAATCACCTACAGCTCCAGTTACAATTGGACACCTATTTCTGGCCTCTGAGGACATGTACTCACATACAGACAAGTACACATAATTTAAAATAAAATAATTTTTTAAAACCCCCTTGTCCACCTATATGTGAACATAATCAGAAAATAAAATATATTAAGTCATGCCTTGAGTTTGAGAATTATCAGATAATGACAGTGAAGACCTTATAGACAACTCATTAGCAGTCAGGCTGTATCTCTCAATACTTTTCTAACATATTTAAATTTATATTAATATGTATGACACTGTACAACAACTTTTATGAAGCTTGGATTTTTGTTATGTCATTCAGACTGGTCTTAAACTTGCAACTCTCTTGCCTCAGATCTCCAGTGCTGGATTTACAAGCATGCACCACCACTAGCTAGCCTGCAATTTATCTTGTGCTCCAAGTTGCTTGAAACTTTACTTTAATAAAGGCTTTACTTTAGTTATGGTCAAAGATGGAGCTTAAAGTCTGCTTGTTAAATGGACATTTGGGGATTTGCATCTTTTTCATGAAAAAGTATGTACATAATGAACAACACAAGAATGTGTGACATTTCTTTCAGTAAAATCTTCCCCTCTTGTCTAATAATTTAATATACCATTCTTATGTCTTCTCATTTTATGAAAAATATTTTCTATTAATATTTAAAAGTAATTCATATTTATTGTTACTAACATTGTTGCTATTACAATATTAAATATTACAAATAAATGACATCCACTGTGATATGCCCATGTGTTAACACATCAATCATAAGTTCATTCACCCCTTTCACATTCAGCCTGAACAGAGATCCAATCTAGTTTCATCACCTTTCTTGTAGATAATGTAATTACATTCTTCTTTAGGGCTAAATAATATTAGATTTTATATGTACAACATATTTTCTCCATTCATGTTTTGACAGGCATCTAGGTTAAATCTGTCTTAGTTATTGGTTTTTGTACGTTGAGAATGCAGGTGTCTGCCGTATAGTCTGACTTCATTTCCTTTATGTTACTCTGTACAAGTGGGATACCTCCTGGATGTGGTGCTTCTAAGCCTCCATAATTGTTTTTTATAGTGGTAGTTTTACATCCCCACAGTGTGTGAGTCACTTTTTCTCCATGTTCTAGCCAGCGTTTATTTCTTCTTGTTAAGAACCATTGTCATTGGGGTAGATGAAATTTCATGATAGCTTGATTTACAAAGGCTAATGCTATTACAAATATTTTCATATTTAAATGGTCAATTGCCTTTAATTGTGTAATTTTCTGTTCATATCACTTGTCTATTTTAAATTTAGATTACTTTTTGTTTGTTACATTTTCGGGGTCTCTTACATATTATAGATATTAATTTCTTGACACATGAATAGCTTGCCTATATTTTCTCCCATACCGTAGATTTTCTTTTCATTCTGAAATTTTCTTCTGCAAAAGCTTTTGTATCTATTTGTTGAAATAGTTGAACATGTGTCTAGAAATTTGTGTAGTTTTCTAGAATTTTAAGATGTTGGTATATGGATTTTTAGAATATTTACCAATAATCTTAATTTCTTTGGTATCGGTTGTAATATCTTCTATTTATCTCTGATTTTATCCATTAGTGCCCTCTCTATTTTTCTGTTTATTCAGTCTAAGGGTTTATCAATTTCTTCTGTTTTCCGTATAGCCTTCTGTTTTCACTGAATCTTTGCCTAACGATTTACATGTGCTGTGATCTTCACATTTTTCCTTCTGCTAATTTGGATTTTTAAGTTCTTTTTTTTTTTTTCTGATGTTTAAGGTACAACATTAGGTTGCTTCTTTCAAGTTTTAAAAATATTTTTAAAGTAATTACTCAGTGCTTATAAACCTTTTTTTATTGCCGCTTTTGCTGTGTCAAAGGCTATTTCATTTGTTCTCAAAACTGTTTAAACTTTTCCACTAACTTTTATAGTGACGGGCTGTTGTCACAAAAGGTGGAAACGTACGAATAATCCACATAGTTTCTCCTGGTTTTTTTTTTTTTTTTTTTTTTTTGACTGCTAGTTTCTCTCCACTATGATCAGAAAATGTGCAAGATTTCAATGTCTTTGAATTGATGAGAGGTGTTTTTAGACTATTATGTGCTCTGTTAGAAAGTTCCATATATTGATCAAATGTTTCTGCAGCTGGTAAATGGAATCTTTCACATGTGTCTGCTATGTCCACGTGATCTGTGATGCAGATTAACTGGCTTGTCATTGATTGTTCTCATTCATTAGTAAAAATGAAATTTTAAAAGCGCTACTGTCTATATCCCAGTTCCAGTAACTTTGGTTTCAAAATATGGGCGATCAGTTGCGGAATGCATATGCATTTATGATCATTATATTGTATATATTGATATTTATGTATATTTTAGCACCTATATTATATTGTATATATTGATATTTATGTATATTTTAGCACCTATATTATATTGTATATATTGATATTTATGTATGTGTTTAGCACCTATATTGTATTGTATATGTTGATATTTATGTGTTTAGCACCTATATTATATTGTATATATTGATATTTATGCATATGTTTAGCGCCTATATTATATTGTATATGTTGATATTTATGTATGTGTTTAGCACCTATATTATATATATGTTGATATTTATGTATGTGTTTAGCACCTATATTATATTATATATGTTGATATTTATGTATGTGTTTAGCACCTATATTGTATATATTGATATTTATGCATATGTTTAGCGCCTATATTATATTGTATATATTGATATTTATGTATGTGTTTAGCACCTATATTATATATATGTTGATATTTATGTATGTGTTTAGCACCTATATTATATTGTATATGTTGATATTTATGTATGTGTTTAGCACCTATATTATATTGTATATATTGATATTTATGCATATGTTTAGCGCCTATATTATATTGTATATATTGATATTTATGTATGTGTTTAGCACCTATATTATATTGTATATGTTGATATGTATATGTTTAGCGCCTATATTATATTGTATATATTGATATTTATGTATATGTTTAGCGCCTATATTATATTGTATATATTGATATTTATGTATGTGTTTAGCACCTATATTATATTGTATATGTTGATGTTTATGTATGTGTTTAGCAACTATATTATATTGTATATGTTGATATTTATGTATGTGTTTAGCACCTATATTATATTGTATATATTGATGTTTATGTATATGTTTAGCACCTATATTATATTGTATATATTGATGTTTATGTATGTGTTTAGCACCTATATTATATTGTATATATTGATGTTTATGTATATGTTTAGCGCCTATATTATATTGTATATATTGATATTTATGTATGTGTTTAGAACCTATATTATATTGTATATGTTGATATTTATGTGTTTAGCGCCTATATTATATTGTATATATTGATATTTGTGTATGTGTTTAGAACCTATATTATATTGTATATGTTGATGTTTATGTATGTGTTTAGCGCCTATATTTATCCTTCGGCTTTATTGTGTCACCTTACACCTGTTTCTGATGATTTTCTCTTTTTGATTTTTCCCTTTTACTGCAGAAGTGCTTTCGTGATGGAGGGATGAGGCTGATTTATATACCTGCACTTTCTGTACAAGTGTAAAGCATATTTAAAATTATAAGTGAAAGCTATGGGTTGTGTTGGCTGTGTTATTAGTTTTCTCCTAGTTTTTTGAAACATTATTTTCTCATTTCTAACTCTCCTGCTTTGTGGTCTAATAGTTTATGCTGGATGGATAATGTTTGTTTCTTCTCTATTACTCTCTCTCTCGCATTCTCCTGGGGCTTATCCTTTATATTGTATAGTGGTGATAGATAACTTTATTTCTTTTCTGAGTATAGGGCTGAAAGATATTTTGTAAGAATAGTCTTGTGTTCATGAATTTTCTTAGTTATTTCAAATATTAGAATGTCTTTTCCAACTGTCTAGATCCCCAAAAAGACGACCGGGAGACCAGTCCGATGGAACAGCAAAGAGTCTCTTTTTGACAGTCTAGCTTGGGTCATTTCATCTGTCCTATGCAGCAGCTGAGTAGGAGCGACCCTGGGCAGCACAAGGCAAGGGTTTTTATTGGGGGAGAGGGCTCTAGGGGCTTCAGAGCTTTGGGGTTGCAGTCTTGGGATTGGCCCAAGCTCGGGCTAGGGGTACCTGTTATGAATTCATTGGCTGCTTTGAATTCTAAGGATCTTTTAACATTTAGCAGTGGCCCTTATGGTTTACCTATATCAGCAGATAAGCAGCTGTACCTGGAGACCATCTGTCTCTTTCCTAGAAAGGGACTGTTTGGAATATCAGGTATTTTCCCTTAGGCTCCTCCTTGCATGGTGTCTGCTCATAGGCTCTTCCTGATACCAAGAGCCTGCTGTCTGTCTGGCTTTCACTAAGCCTGTCATGGTGGTTGTGTGGTCAAGCTGCTCTAGGCCCCACAGGACTCCTCAGGATAGCATTGCTAAGCAAACTGATCTTTTTTTATAGTTACTTTTATTTTGAAATACGCCATCCATTTTTTTCATCTTAAAGTTCTGTTCAAAAATCTGCTTTTAACCTAGTAGGTTTGATGAGAAGCTTTAATGGGTTTTGTTGTTGCTGTTTGGTTTTTCAGACAGGATTTCTCTGTAACAGTCCTGGCTGTCCTGGAACTCACTTTGTAGTGCAGGCTGGCCTCAAACTCACAGAGATCCTCCTGCCTCTGCCTCCGAGTGCTGGGCGGGCTGGGCGGGCTCCCTGCTGCTGCTGCTGCTCCCAGAACCCCTCAACTGTGATTTAGCAATTTTATCACTCGTGTTTTCTAGACACAGAAAACTGAGAGTGAGAGCCTTCTATTATTTCATGAGGAGCTTGTTTGTTTGATTTTTATGGCTTCCTAAGACTCTTGAATGCCTTCTCCAGTCTTTATTGTTTTTCCTTCATTTCTCTGAAAGTTGTATTTCAAAACCTCTGTGTTAAATCTTGGAAGTTTCTTTGTTTCGTATCGTCTAGTTCCTGGTGGGGCAGCCAATCAAAATTTGCACCAGTCATGCACAGCTATACATCAACGATATTTAAGATGGATACTTTCCCAGGGTCTCTAACTCCTAGGGCATTCTAAATTAAGAAAAATAGTTCTTCCTCAAGGTCACGCCTGCCTATACCCCTGGGAGTGAGTTCCTTCTCCAAAGTCTGATAACTGCATAGAGTTTAGATTTCTTATGTTTTAGGATGTAAGGCAGGAATGTTTGCGTAATGGTACTTTGCAAGCATTGTCACTATGTGCACTGACCATTTTCGGGGACTTCTCCCTCTTTGGGCCTTACTCTGTGCCAGGGAGAACCCTCACAGCTGTGGAGTCAGGCATCAAGACCTGAGACATTGTTTCCCTTGCTATTCTGCTGTGATAGGCCTCTGATAGGTAACTGAGTTCCTATTGTTCAATTCCAGTAATTTCCTGGATCACTCATGTTGATACACAGCTATACCCTGTTGTTTTGGTTCTTTTTTGTGGAGTATCAGATAAATCTGGGGTGCCTTGGGCATTTTACAGCTCTCAGAGGGTCTAAGTATTTTTGAAACATATGCAGATTGTTATATAAATTTTATCTCAATAAATGACATAGGTTGTCAGCAATGCCCCATGTTGATTCCTTTAAAATAAAAATAAAATTAAAATAACTTAGATACACCAAGACACCTGAACACTGTAAGCATATTGGGTCATAGCACACTTAGCAGATTCTAAAGGGTTCTGGTCTCTTATCTGGGCATCATCCAGCACTGTTTCCTGGTTTCCAAGGGGTCACTGGAAACCTTGCCGCCTGTAAGTCTCCCTGCACTGGTAGAGTGCCTGAGGCTACAGATGGAATCACTTGAGTTTCCAGGACTCATGGAACCTGAGCTGAAATAAATAATTCATATGTAAACAATTTATTTGTAATCTGCCTTCATAAAATATGAGCATAATTTACGTATAGTATTTTACTGCTTTATCTTCAATCCACTTTTATCAAAAGATATTTTCTTATTGCTGAGAAATGTAACACCACCAATATAGAATTGTTTAGTGATTTTTGAAACATTTAGAAAGTGAACATGCTTTAAACTTTGTAGATATCAAAAATGATTTAACAATAGACCCTTACATAAATGAAGTAGGACAGTCTTACAAACAAAGCAATAAATGATGAAGGAGTAGGTGTACAGTGGATATAACAATACATGTGTGGTCAACAAACTTTTATTTGTGCATTTGCATATGTAACAAATACTCAGGGTTTTTTTTTTCTTCAAAAGCAATTGAAATCTGATTACAGACCCTCGTCCATCTGCAGCTTCATTCTAACTTACAAAGGGCACAGGACACCAATGGGAATGTTGCCATTTCCACAGATACCCACCTTACTAACTACCGCGAATGGTCATTGTCATCTCTACCACTTCCTTTACTCATGTTTGAAAAGGAAACACTCACCAGGCGATGCAGATTTCCCAGTATGCTGCTGTCTCACTTTCTTCTGCTGGTGATAGGACAGAGTATTCTTCAATTCCATGTGGTCCACGGCTTCATTCTAAACCTTTCAGGGAACTCTTCAGAGCCAAGCTTATCGTTCATCTCTTCATTCATTCCTCCTCACCCCTTCCCCAGACCGGGACCCATTTGTCTATTCTCGCAGCTTTTCCCAATGAGTTTGTGTTATAAGAGAAAAGTCACCTAGTTCTATAAATACCCCATGATGGGAGTATATGTTTTGCCCCCCTTTTAAGCCTGAAAACTTCCAGGTAGATGGGTTGAATAGTATACAAGTCTATTCAGTCAGTGGCAATTTTGAACAGTCCAGCAATTGAGTGTTCTAGTTACTATGTTACACGCAGAGAAATCAAATGTTATAAGAAACTTAGAAGAAAAAAAGTTTATATAGTTTTGCATTCTTGGCTGGTGTGTGAGCAAGCTACACCTGTTCAGCTGTGCTACAGAGCAAGGGTAACATTGGTGCAAGTAACAGGACAGACCTTGCCTGGAGTTAGGTTTCTGCCACTTTGTGCTTTTATGGATCTTATTTCTGTTTTCTGTCCCAATTCCGAAAGTGCACTAAGATACATTTGCGGGTCCTCCACCGACCTGTAAAAGAAAGTAACTCACCCTTTGAAGTAAGTGAAATTGCCTGCCTTCCAGCCTATCCATCTTATTTGCCATCTCTGGTCACAGTCGTTCGTTCACCAGGAAGAATTCAGTAGGTTCAGCGGTTTTTCTGGAGACTTGAATCATGTCCTGTGATTATAAAAGTGGAAAAGCACATTCCTCAAGTGATTCCTACTGTGATGGATCGGGTGGCTGCAACACTGTTCCCAGATGAGCAGAATGTCCAACTAGTTGAAGGTAGATAACATCCTGATTTCACATGCTCAGAGGCTTCTGCTGGGGGGGGGGGGGGGGCTCTGTAAGAGCACACACATGCAGCCTAGTGTTTTCCTACCATTGAGAATCAAAATGAGAGAACCTTGTTCCGGTCTCAGAGTTCGCTTGAAACAATAACCTGGGTAAATTTTCCAACTCCTAAAACCTAGTATTACTTCATCTGAGATTCGCATGCTATTGTTACACATAAATCTGTGCAATAATTATGTTCCCCAAAGAATTTCTTAATAAATCTATAATGGTACTTCTATCTAGCAAAACAATGGAGTGCGACTACTCTTTGTTAAACTTCTATAAGAAAATTACATGGTGTTTATAGGGGCATTTTCATCATAATTAGTCTTTTTATTAGAAAAATTAATATGTCTGTGCATGTGTGATAACAAAGAATTTAAAATCCCAGTTTTCCCAAAATTGAAGATTTCTTCTAACTCACTCAATGATTAAGCAAAGATTACTTTCAAATGTATGCCATTTTAATATGCAATACTAAAAAATGTACCTTACAATAAATAAGTCACAATTTAGAAGATTTTTTTCATTGCCATATCTGCAAATACTGAATTCGTTTTTCTCCTCATATATTTTTGATGACAGGCTTCTTATTGTGAGAAGTTACCCTGCGTGGATGAGTGTTCAGCGATCATAGAGTATGATGTTTATTATTTACGGAATGGAAAAAGTGTTCCGTGGATACAGATCCGTGGGAATAAAAGTTATTTCTAGTATCAGTTCCATTTGTAACTAAAAAGTTTGCATTTTCCCTGAATCCCCTCTGACTTGTGGATAAGGGAGCTGACACTGTGGATTTGGATGAGATAAAACTAAAATGTTGTATGTTAAACATGTTCATGGTGTGTGTGTATGTTTGCACATACATGTGTACAGGTAATGGCAAACTGTGATGCAGAACAAGGTGCTAAGAAAAGAGTGAGGTATAGTTCATATTTTAGGGAAATCCAGAGTTATTTTTGAAGAAATGAAATCAGGATGAGGTTTGCCTGACAACTGGGATATCCTGCACACACACCATAAAGAGTTCTGAAGAAATGCTGTGAGGCCTAGGACAGAAAGCACCTTGAGAAAGAAGTGGGATATAGGTCTCATTTAGAGGGTGCATACTTGTATTCTCAACTAGAAAACTTGAAAAGTCAATGTTAATTCTACATATTTAACCTTTAAAAATGAATGAGATAGAATAGAGAAAGATGCAACATCAGATATGAAAAAAAAAAAAAGCATAGACAGAAGTTCTCACCAACGTGCACCACAAAGCTAATTTTCTTTATCAGAGAGTTAGTCTTTGCTTCCTGAGTGTGGTGGGAGAATACAGGATAATATACTATAGAATATTATCTGGCTTATATCTTAATGAGAACTACCCACTCTAGCCCTGTAAGGTTTTGGTAAATTTCTTGAAAGATGTATTTATTACGTATGCAGTGTCTGCCAGCATCTATACCTGCACGCCAGAAGAGGGCGCCAGATCTCATTACAGATGGTTATGAGCCACTATGTGGTTGCTTATAATTGAACTCAGGACCTTTGGGAGAACATTCAGTGCTGTTAACCTCTGTGCCATCTTCTTTAAACCCAGAAATATTTTTTTCTTCATTTAAGAAAATTAAAGAAAGTTGTTGGCATATTTTGGCCACTGTGCTTTTTCACAAATGATAGTTCCATTAATGAAGTAAACAGAGATTTCAGAAACATGTTTTATTTTTCAAAGAGACATGTAACGTTACTTTAGATACAACTCTTTAGAGGTGCTTTCAAATTCAGTTGTTCAGGGGCAATAAGCAGTATATCATCAGTATTATCAACTATTTGTATTTTTCCCAGGTCTCCATTTCTTTGTCCATTTGTACCTAAATATGTAGACCTAATAATCTTTCAAGGACTCAATAGGAAAAAGAAATTTCAATTAGCGATATTTTAAGGGTTGTATATGAAGAGTACTACCAAGTATACTAAAAGACACATTTAGAATTTCTCCCCAATTGGAGGCAGTATTGAGAAATGATATGTGCCGATGAATCTAAAATAATAGTTTAACGTCTTGGTGGGTGGGACTAGTGGGAGAGAGTTAGTTGTTTGATGGCATATTTTTGATGGGACTGACACCTCAGACCCTTCCTCTTTGCCTCTTCTGGCATCCTGGATAGCATAAGACAGTCAGAATATACCACATCTTCCACTGCTGGGGTGTTTTATATGAAGAAGCCTTGAATCAGTCTCTTCGACTTTGAAACTCTAAAACAATGCACCAAAATAAATTATTCCTCTTTTAAATGTATCGTTTCTCATGTATTTGGCACAGTAATGAAAAACAATGAACACCACATAATGCACACAATACACCATAATACAGAACAAATGTGGTAGATTTTATTAAGCCTGTTTTACATAGAAAAATGTCAGTCTTTGTGGTCCATAGGTGAATTGTCTATGTGTGTAACCAGTAACGAAGATACAGAAGTAGGTCCCCCAGGATTCCGATGGAAGGACCCCTATTTCCACTCTCCATACTGATAGCAAGTCAGTGGCTACTCTGAGCTGTTCCAGTGAGGCCCTGAGAGGGAAGAGGAGATAAATGACTGCTGTTGGTCAGTCTAGTTGCAGCAGATCCGGTTCTGGTTCCACTTCTCCCTTCTGCTGTTTTACTGGAATGAATTTACAATTAACACTTGTCAGATTATAATTTTTTTTCTCTTTTGGAATATTGCTTTTTTTGCATTTTTGCATTTATTTTTATTAGAGCATATTTGTTATACACAATGGGTTTATTTTGGTATTTCCATGCATGCATATAATATATTTTCACCACTTTAATCCTCTCTTGCCCCCCCATTGCTACTGATCTACTCTCTCTCCCCAACTACTCACTTTTTCTCCTTTCTTGCCCTTTGCCTTGCCTCGTTTTGTTTTGATTTGATCTGTTTTGACTACTCACTGAGTTTCCTTATTGTTGCTCAGAGGAGCAGGGGGGAGTAGATTACAGAGTCAAGGACATTTCCTTTCAGCTACCCCATTGAAGAAATGTGTCTCCCCTCCCTAGCAAACGGTAGCTGGATTCACTTCTACAATGAGTAAGCATCCATGTGCTAAATGTTTCTCCTGTAACATACCTTGTTTTTACCCTTTTTTCTTTTTCTCTAAATAGACATATCAGTCATTTGTAAAAATAAAAAACATCTATCTTAATGTTTTTTGTGTTATCATGACAGAATACCATGGGTGGATAATTTATTGTGACCAGAAATTTATTTAAAATCCATAGACTCTAAAGGGACTGCATCTGTTAAGGGCCCTTATCTGTGTCTTCCCATGATGGATAGCAATTGCAGAGAGAACAGGAAAGGCCCCATATGCTTCTGCTATCACTCTCTCATGATAACAAACTCACTTCCATACCAACCATTACAGATCATCCAGGAGAATCCTTAGCCTGGCCGCTGCTTAGAGAACTGTTTCCTCCTACTGTTGCATTAGTGATGCTGTTTTCAGAAAATAGCTAGGTGTGGCCTCTCCTACCCATAGTCTTGGAATTCAAGAGGCTGAGGCCAGAAGGTGGCACAAGTTCTAGATCAACCTGGGCTACATGGTAAGTTCCAGGACTTCTCTCAACAACGAGCAAACACGTCAACAAATTACTTCATATGAATTGGGAGAGACCCAGCAGCCATCTGTTACATATCATACAAAATCATCAAAGCATAGACACCTAGTAGATGATATTTTGATTGTTAACAGATCTAGCAGTTTTTTAAGAAAGCAAGACAAAAATTAACAACCTTCATTTGTTTATTATAATTATCTTCATTTTACATATTAAATTTTGTTCCTCAGCTCCTTGGTAGAATATGCACGGTCACAATTTCCTATTGTGGAGATATTCAACTTTACAAATCTAAGGTGCACTTAGGATAAGAAAAAATATCCTGAAATTAAGTTTGGTTACATAATCAATTACTTTATTTCATTGTGTTTATTCACTGTGCATAGGATTGCATTACATGAGGACATTTTTAGGCATGAATTTGTTGTATATTAAGTATATTTCTCATTCTGTCCTCCACCCTCTACTCCATCCCTACTCTCTCATGTTAGTCACTTCTTTTCAGGTAGTTCTTCTACTTAACTTCATATACATACACATGGTCATCATTCCTGGTTGGTGAGACTTCACATACACATACACGTTCATGATTCCTGGTTTGTGAGACTTCATGTACACATCCATGCTTGTGATGCCTGGTTTGTGAGGCTGGCTTAATAGCTTATGTGATTAGCTTCAGTTGGATTTCTTTTGTAGCAAATAACAAAACTGCATTCTTTATGACTTAAAAATATTCCATTATGTATAAATATCATATTTTCTTTTTCTATCCCTCGATTTTTAGACACTATTACTTATTGTGAAAAGTTATGGAGAATATGAATGTGCAGTGTTCAGTAGTGGGATAGCTGAGTTGTCAGGTTTGGGGCTAGTTTCTTCTTCTCCTCCTCCTCCTCCTCCTCCTCCTCCTCCTCCTCCTCCTCATCCTCTTCCTCCTCCTCCTTCCTCCAGGACAACTCCATAAAGCTTGGGCTGGTTTACATTCCCACCAGCAATTTATAAGGGCTCTTTTCATTCATATACTTGCCATCATTTATTGTTGCTTTCTACTTTTTAAAATTTATTTTTATTTATGTGTGTGTGTGGGAGGGGCTCTATATCTGATTATAGGGGCTCTTTAAAGTCAAGAGGCCCAGATTTCATGAAGCTGGACTTATAGGAGGTTATGAGATGTCCAGCATGGGGCCTAAAATCCAAATTCAGCTCTCCAAGAGCAATATGGGCATTTAACCCTTTTTACTGCCCAATTATTATTTTCTTAATGACTAAAATGCTGACTGGGGTGATGTAGTTTATTTCAGGACTAGGGTTGTTGATAATTTTTTCACATATTTACTGTTATTTGTATTTCATCCTTTAAAACACATCTATTATATCTCCTATTCAATTTTTACTCATTTTTGTATTATTTACATGATCTAGATATTAATCTTCTGTTTATTCAATAACTACAGAATATTTTCTTCCACTCTGCTGACAATCTTTTTACTAAATTAACCAACTTCTTTGTGTGGTGATAATTTTAATTTCATGAGTTCTCATTTGTTGATTTTTGGCATTTTTCCTGAGTTATTAGAGTCCTTTTCAGATCTTGGCCTATGTCTCTATTTTCTGGTTTTTTATTACTATTTTTCTGCTGATAGTGTAAGAGTTTCAGATGATACATTCAGATCTCTTATCTATTTACGGTTGATTTATGTACATGCTTTGAGGAATGATGAAGCTTCCTACTTTTGCATATAAATATCCATGTTTCCTAATATTGTTTGTTGAAGAAACTTACCTTTTTTGAAATGTGTATTTTTTAAATCTTAGCTTTAAAAAAGTCATATGGATGTATCTTGATGTGGTTTCCGTGGATAGTCTTTGGTTTCACTGATTTACTTGTCTGTAAGTATGCCAATACTACATTACTTTCCTCAAAATGGTTCTGTAGCATATCCTAAAATCAAGTACGAAGACACATCCAGCTTTATTTACTTCTGTTTAGAATAACTTTGGATGTCCAGTTCATTTTGTTATCTCCATGTGAATTTAATGATCTATTTTCAACTTTGTAAAACATGTTACCAGAAGTTTGGTGAAGATTGTATTGCTTTTAGTAGTTCAGCTGTTTTTCACAGTATTCATTCCTCCAATCTATGAACATATGAGGTACCCTACTGTGTAGTGGATTTATGTCACATTGTAAATAATTGTCCCGCCTATGAGTTTAATAAAAAGCACTAATTGGCCAAAGGCAGAACGGAAGTGTGGGCGGGGTTATCAGACTAAGAAAACTCTGGGAACAGGAAGAACAGAGCAGAATGCCAGAGAGAAGCCAGAAGAAAAAGAGGACAATTATGCTGCTGTGAGGAAAGGTACCGAGTCCCATGGCTGAACAAGGTAAGAGTCATGGGTTAGATGAAGGGTAAAGAATTAGCAAGTGATATGCCTGGGCCTTAGGCCGGTCAGTCTAAAATTAATGTAAGCATCTGTGTGTCTCGCAGGTCTGTGGGTCTGCGGGCCTAAACCTTGAGGCTAGTCCCGAAAGTCCGGGCCAGAAGCCTTCTACTACACTACTATTTTCTTTAATTTCTTTCTTTCAGTTATATTCAAAAGTTATGGTGGTGGTGGTGCATGTCTGCGAGCATGAATGTTTGGTTGGTATTGTGATAATTATGAGTGGGATTCTTTCTCCCGCTTCCTCTCATCGTTTTTGCTAATTTTTTCTTCTGTTTTTGTTGTTGTTTTGTGTTTCTGTTTTTGTTTGGTTTTGGTCAACTTGAGACAACATGGATTTCTCTGAGAAGGACTAGAATAAGCATAGGCAGGTCCCTGGGGCATTTTCTTAGTTAGTGTTTGACATCGACAAGGGAGAGCATAGCCCACTGTAAGTGATGTCAACCATGGGCTGGTGATCCTGGGTTCTATTAGAAAGCAACAGCATGCATGAGCAAGCCATGAGGAGCATGCCAGTAAGCAACACCCTTTCATGGTTTCTGTGTTATCTCCTGCTTCCAGGTTCATGCATTGAGTTCTAGCCCTCACTTCCCTGGGTGATTGGGTATGACCTGAAGCTTCCCTCCCCAAGATGCTTTTCAATATGTTTTATCACAGCAATCAAAACCCCAGCTAAGATAATGTGGGTTGTTAAACTGACCTAGGACCCCTGAGGTGAGTAACTTTCAGTCACAGCAGGGATTTTGTGGGTAGGACAGCTTCTGAACATGCCTGTGGGGAATTATTACTTTTTAGGTGTCACAGCTCACTCAAAGTGCTACCACTCCCTTCATAGGGAGTCTTAATTAAGACAATCTCTTGACAGACAGGGCCAACCTTGGGTAGACAATATCTCACTGAGCCCTTTTTCCCAGGAGATCCCAGACAAGCCAACAATTAAAGCTGATCATCAAATGTTCCCTGGTTTGTCAACTTAACACACAAAAAGACCACTTTTAAACCATAAATTTCTATTCTTATTCCCAACCGCATAATGTAAACTACAGTCCACCTTTTAAAATTAAAAGACTCTTTAATAAATAGTTAATATATATGATAGCACAGGCTAGCATTCTTATTTTGTAAATTGGAAAGCAGGTAATCACAAGGAATAATCAGGTCAAAATAAAATACAAATCAGCGCAGTTATCAAATCCTATAGCTTCATGCCCAACATCTAGTTCTCACCTTCTAGGTTCGAGAAGCTTGAGCCTTACCAGTCTCACTCTACCACCTACAGCACACACAGCTTTTCTCTTAGGCTGAGGCTGCTCCAATTCCACACCTGCAGGTCTTTTTGGCAGATGTCCCTTAGTTGTAGCATCCTCAAAATCCCAAAGTCTCCACTATAATGGAGGCTTCACCTTCACAGCTTTATGGAATTATCTCTTGGGGTCTTTCCATAGAGACTCCTAGTTTGTCACATATTGTTCTCTCCAGGACCACCTCTATCATGACTCTTTCATCCTTTAGAACTAGTACATCCAAACAATGCTTACATTGCCAAGTTCTTCTGCTATCTCAAGTTGTAGAACAGCCTTTTTGGACCACAGATATATCAGCTCAGTGTGCTGACCTCAAGGAAGCACATCCCTATTGTGCCAATAAACCACAGGAAGTTTCACTTCAGTGGCGCTAATGTCTTTAATATTCTACTCACCACAGCATCTTCAGCCCTAGCCTAATCACCACACTTAGATTCTCAGCCAAATGTATCACAGGAATAGCACCATCCCTCTCGTTCAAAACAAAACAAACAAACAGAAAACTCTGTTTCTCCCTAAAATCAGTCCCTGACTGTCTCCGCATCTCCCTGTATTTGTATTTTCCATGTTTCTCTGAAACTGTTCATTAAGCTCTGCTTCTCGCATTCAGTGCCTTTTCTGACCCAAGGTTCCAAACTCTTCTACAAACAGTAATAGTCCATGGTCCACATGTCATAAAAAGCACATATTCAGTTTTATCACAATAACAACCCCACTTCCTTGGTACCAGTTTCTATCATTGTTTCATTTTTGCTCTGTGGAAGAAAAATAACCCCCCACAAAAAAATCCAACAATAACATTAAAAGAAAACAGAAAAAGGATGTGTTTCAGCTCACAATTTCAATTTATAAACAATCAGTGTGGGGAAGTTGAGGCAAGAATTCCAAATGGTTTGTCATATCACATCCAGTCAAGAGAAGAAAGAAATGAATGTTGATCTATTCACTTGCTTATTTTATCTTCTTCACTCACACAATTTAGAAGGCAACCAGGGCATGATGCCTCTTACAGTGGACTGGATCTTCTCACATCAATTAGCTTCATGAAGACAATATCCCAACCTAATAATTCCTCACAGAGTATCTCTCCCCAGGAGATTCTAAGAATATTGTATCAAGTTGACAATCGAATGTAACCACAAAGGGGTCATGGAATATAGTTCCATAGGTTTGAAGATCAGATAAATCCAGTCGATGTACGTTTGATTAAATTTTCTGCGAGGAGGCCATGCAATCCTCGTGTGAAGCTGTGAGTTTCAAAGTTTAAGTTGCAATGAAGAAACCAGAATATTGGACAAATGGAGATGCTGGGCACAAATACATGTAAAGATAAAAGCTGTAGGCATGGAGCAGAGCTGGTGTAAGGGAGAGGTTATGTATACTGAAGTAGTCGGAGCTGGAAAAGTGGGACTACCCCTGTGTAAATGGAGGCAGTTTTTTTTTTTTCTTTCCCAAATAAACACACAAAAGCTTAGCAAAATTACAAAATGTTCAGCAAATAGCTCTTACTATTAAATTAAGCCATTTCTATTAATCTGTATATTGCCGTGTGGCCTGTGGCTTTACTGGCATATTGCTTCTTGGGAGGCTTTCTCATGTCTCCTGCAGCTCAGCCATTCTCCATCCCGGTCCTCAGTTTAATTGTCCCACCTAACTTTGTCCTGTCTTACTATAGGCCAAACAGCTTTATTATTAACCAATGAGCATAGTATATATTCACTTCCTTATTTCATTCATCTGCGTTTGCCTTATCATAGAATTTATTCAGGCACTTGTGCCCTTTTGCTATCTTTATTGTTTGTCTCCTTTTAAAAGTATTTTATCTCTTCATTAAATAACATTTCTATGTTTTGTATTCACGTCTTTATTTCATTCTTCTGTGTTTGCTTTCTCTTGGGATTCATTTAGGCATTTGTATCCTCTTTGCTATCTTAGGATATATTTATTTATCATTCTTTAAACTTTCCTATCTGAGATTTTGTCTAATTCATTCTCTTGGAGGAATTAATGTGCAGAAGTCATGTTGCCTGGATTTATCATGTTTCTTGTATTTGTGGTATTTAGATTAGCATTTATGGTCAGATCATTTTTTTTTTTGACCATTCTTGTTCTTTCCATGGATGTATTTGCAGTGTTCACAGGGAACTGAGTTCTGGGTTATGGTAGGGATGGGTCGAGGTATCTTTTTCTTCAGCTAGACTGATGTTTGGGGAAGAGGACCAAAAATACCTAAAAATATTGTTTGCAAAGACAATCACTATCAAAGGGAAGGGCTACTATGAAAATATAGAAATAATCAAATTACAAACTATCACAACTATCATTTCCTAAACCCCAACTACTTTATGAAATAAAGTAATGAAATGCTAATGAATGTTGTGGATAGATGCTTCTATGGATACAAATAAAAAGTAAGCAGAGCAGAGTAAGACTAGACTAGTCATTAGTCTGGAGTTAGCAGAGAGAGTAGAGGGGAGAAAGGGAAATGCAGACAGAAGGAGTAGAGAGGAGTTGGGGGAAAGATGGGGTAGTTATGCTAAAGCTTGAATAAAGAGCGCAGAGTAAAGAAACGGAATCTAAAATAGTCTAAGCTCTCTGAAGACCGAGGCATGGCTGTAGCAGTGCGGTTTCTTGGTCCCGGGCAGCCAGAGGCCCAGACCCACAGATCTACCACACCAGACCCCTTAGCCACCCAGTCGCCTGCCACTCAGGCCCTTAGAAATGACTCAGACTCTTATATTAACTTCATGCTGTTTAGCCTATGGCTCAGGCACATTGCTAGCTTGCTCTTACATCTTAACTCAACCCATTTCTATTAATCTGTCTGCCACGTGGCCCGTGGCTCACCTGTGTTCCTACATGTTTCTTCTTGGGCGGCTTACTCCAACTGCCTGACTCCACCCTGCTTTTCCTACCTATTCTGATTTCTCCTCCTACTTCTTCTATGGTGCCTGTCATGGCCCAAAACAGCTCCTTTATTTAAAGATTGAGATTCACAGCATACATAAATGCATTCCCACATCACATGGCTTCCCTGCAAACTGGGCTGACCTATGTTCTCTGGGAAAGTCTATCCAAAGGAAAATTTAAGAAGAGGAAAGGAGAAGAGAATATGATAGGCAAGAAGGAGATCTTAAGGGAAAAAAAAACAGGCAGTTGCCTGCCTTAAGAAAAAACAAGTTGTTTTTTGCCTGGAAAGATTGGAGCCAACATCTGCTTAGCCCGGGAAAGGCACCAGCAGCCAAGCAAAGGAGGTCTTCCTCAAGTTTACACCAGTGAGCACTTAGTTCATTGGTGCTGCTTAGAGCATTCTGCTCTTCTTCTCTTTAAAGTGTCTGTCACTGGAGGCTCACCGGCCATTTTCTGGGGACCTCTGTCTCAACTGTAACTTTGCTCACTTGTGTCCCCAAGAGGGAAAGGGTTCCCCAGACCTGTCAATCCCTCTGGACAGACTCTGGATTTCTTCTTGTGATGTTCTCTGTTTCATATTGCCATTTAACTGGATATGTTTAGGCATCGCTACTTCTGATAGCTGTTACTCAACTTTCTCCAGTTTATTTCCTGTAAATTCTAGCTGACCATACTCACATATGTCTTCA
Source organism: Phyllotis vaccarum (assembly GCA_033318265.1). NCBI lineage: Eukaryota > Metazoa > Chordata > Mammalia > Rodentia > Cricetidae > Phyllotis > Phyllotis vaccarum. The sequence goes on from JARWLC010000008.1 coordinate 52,619,065, forward strand.
TTTATCTAACGTTTATTTTACGTCATTCAGGATATCAAGCAGAGTTGGTTTCACTTCTTTATTTAGATTTAATGAAGTATTTTGATAAAAAGATTTTGTTTAGTCAAATGGGATATCCTCATACAGAAACAGAATCACATCTCAATTAATCACACTGAAAATCACTTAGAGACTTTCCAACTCAACAGGGGTTGAATTATATCAAGTAGTGTTTTGCAATATAGAATAAATTTTGTTTCCTCTGGGAATAATAGCACAATTGTCAGTAAAAGCACTTAACCTTCTACACAAAGTCATTTGCTTTTGGATTTGGATTCTGCCCAGAGAGATTGACAGGGTGGGGGAACTCTTATAAAACCCAATATGTATATTAACTGACTTAACTCTTAACTATGTAATTTGCTTGAGGGTAGGCACATGATTTAAATCTGTTCATTCAAACCTCTCAACTCATGACTTTTTCTAGAACAGCAAATCCCTTTTTGGGAGGTCATGAATAACACAGTGTTTAGTCCTAATGAGTTAGGTGCCTGGTAACCTTGAGAAGACAGCATTTGGATAAAACTGAATAGTGTTGCAACCAGAAGAAGCAGAACAAAAGTGTGTCCTTGGTGACAGTAGAGAGCAACTGATCCCAGTCTGCCTGAACTTAGTAACATGGCTAATTTTTAGTTAGGGTTTGTATTGCTGGGATAAAACACCATGACAGTGTATGTTACAGTTTTCAACTCTCAGATTACACTGCATAACTCGGAAGTCAGGAATGCATAACTCAGGGAAGTCAGGAATGGAACCTGGGGACAGCAACTGAAGCAGTAACCATAGAGGAGTGCTGCTTAACTGTTTGCTTTCATTTTCATAGCTTGCTCAGACTAGTTTCTTTTTTTTTATTTAAAAAGGCTTATTCATATCTGCCACTGTTTCACCTCCTTCTCTCCTCCCAGTCCTCCCTCAGCCTCCTCCTACCCCTCCCCCATCCATTCCCCAAGGAGGGCAAGGAGTCCCAAGGTAGGTCAGTTCCATCTGGCATATCCAGATGAGGTAGGTCCAGTTCCCTGTCTCCAGTGTCAAGGCTGAATTAGGTGTTCCTCTGTAGGGAATGGGCTCTGAGATGTCAGTTCATGAACCAGGAATAAACTCTGATCCTCCTGCAAGAGACTCCACAAACTGCACACGCCATTTGACTGTCATCTACCTTTGGAGAATTTAGTTCCTTTCCCTGAAGGTTCCTCAGCGATTATTCCAGAGTCAGTGAGGTCCCAATAGCTCGAGTCAATCATCTCTGGTGCCTCCTCCTTATGATCCTGATATCTTTGCTCATATACTCTCTCCTCTGTCTCTCTTCAGCTGAACCAGGAACTCAAACGGGTGCTTAGCTATGGATCTCTGCTTCTGCCTCTATCTATTGCTGGATGAAGGTTCTATAAGGACAATTATGGTGGTCATTTATTTGATTATAGGGGAAGTCCTGTTTAGACACACTCTCTACTATTGCTTGGAGTCCTAGCCAGGGGCATCTGGTGGGATCTTGTTAAACCGTTCAGTATCTACCTAGGGTTACCACCTCCCTCAGTGGGCTGGGCCTGCCCATGCTAATCATGAATCAAGAAGATGCCCCCACAAGACTTATGTGTAGGCCAATGTGATAGGGGCATTTTCTCAAATGAGGTTCCCTCTTTGGAGAACAGCTTATGTCAAGTTGACAAAAACTAACAGGACTAAGTAATTCAGTACTTCAGTTGAATAACCCACTGTGCTTGTCTGCTTAATCACTTTGGATTCAGTTTTCTGGGACATGCTTCCAAAGTACTTGTAATTGAAGCAATAAGCTATTTTTGGTAAAAGTTCTGTCTCACCTCAGTCATGTAAAAAACACAAGGAATAGAGCAATGGAGCATTCATGAACCAACAGTTATAAAAGAAGAGAAGGAGTGGAAGGAAGAAAGAAAGAAAGAAACAAAGAGAGAGGGGGGAGGGAGGAAGGACGGAAGACTGCCAGACCTACCGACCTTTCCAGGATAATCTGGATATAAAAGCAATTGTTTACAAGTTTGATGGCATATTTGGCATGCATTAGGATGTGGATCATTTTCGATGGATGTAGAACAATCATTTAGAGTTGTACTAACTAATTTGCAATCATTTCAAGGGTCCAAATGACTTGTAGGCAAGAAACTCCTGATGGCAAGTGGGTTCTATGATTTTTTTCAGGGTCATATATAGACTTTGTTGCAAACAGAGGTAAAAATTTAGGAGCTCAAAAAGAAGTTTTGTGTCCCATTTTAAGCATCCATGTGCAGACCAGCAGCCTGGCAACAATAGCTTGCACAAGTCCTCATGGGAACTTGACCATTCTCTCTTCCTGTATCTGGCAGGCCTCCTTTGTCATCTTGCGGTAGGCTTCAAATTTAAGTCCGTTCTTTTCCAGTCTTCAGAATAAAAGAAAAAAGTGAGAAAAACTATATTTCTTTACAAAATATGATTTGGCAACTAGTTTCCACTAACGTCCTTATTTCCACAATTTAGTCAAAATCATATGGCTTGCCTAGAAGCATTCAAAGTTTAGGAAGGTAGAGTCTGAGCAGAGTTCTCTAATGTTTTTATGATAGAGAGGTGTGACAATGGAGAGAATCTGAGTATGTTGTCACAGGGATATTTCTCTAGTACCTTATAAAATTTAAAAATTTAAAAATTATTACAATAATGCTCTATTTATATGTCTGTCTATCTGTATGAATACATATACATATCCCTCTCTAGTTATTCCATATCAGAATTCTAATTCTCAAATATGACAAATTAATGATAACTCCATTTCTAAATATGAAATTAAGTAAAATTATAGTTAGTAACTGTAATATAATATATAAGTTTAACTTAATTTATAATTTTCAGCAAATTAAGAAAGGTTTTCATTTCAAAAATTGTATTCACATAAAATGACTAAGTATATTAGCATATTTTTTGAAATTATTGAAGAACTTATTTTTATTTTATATGTATGAATGCTTGCTTGGATATCCACATGTAAGCCTAGAGCCTACAAACATTGGAAGAGGGGTTGGATTCTCTGGAACTGGTGTTATGGATTGTCGTGAGCTATCATGTGGGAGCTGAGAACCAAACCTCTGTCCTCTGCAAGACCAGATAGTATTCTTAACTGATTAGCCCTTCTCCCATCCCCAATATTAGCTTATTTCTTAATTTCAGAAACTGTTTTTTTTTTTTTTTCATTTCCTGGCATGAAAATGTGATAAGGATGCGTTTATTTGAATTACTCCATTAATTATGCTTCTGGGAAATTATTTATTCAAGTTTTTTTTTTCATTAGGAGCAATGGCATAATTTTTAGCTTTATGACTTTTCCTAATAATGTTTTGTAGTATCCAATAATTGAATGACTATTACTTTCAGTGTGATCTAAACACAGTAATGACATCATGGAAGTCACACTGGGTGGCTCAGTTAGAAGACAAAGAGGCTCTTTTAAGTATATCAGGTTAGAGATTTGAATTTCCTAATTTCCTCGCTCCCAGAGCGTAAGATTTCTCACATTTTTTCTTAAGGAAAGGCAGTGAAGGTTCCAAATAACATCTTTCTAGGAGAAAAAGGAAGAAAACACCCCAGTCGCCTCCTGCTGGGTTCCATTTTATTTATTTATTTATTTAATTGTAGATCACTGCACTTTTTCCAGGTAAAGTCTTAAATTCTCCACTTCTGACAACTCTTTGGTTAATCCCACTGCCAGTGTCTTGTAGACAAGAAACCTGAGACCTTGATAAATGACAAAATTGTTCAGAAAAAATACAAACAAAACAAGATTTTCTTTTTTCTGACTTGAATCCATGCAAATTGCACCAAGTTTGAAAGAAAGGGAGGCAGAAAGACAAGAAATCTTGAAAAGCAGTGGGACTGCCAGCATCCCTGTTTTCATCTCTCACAACCACCTGAAATTATAGCACCAAAGGAGATGAGATAAGACTTTTTTGTGGACTATGTGGGGACCTGCACTGGCACATAACCACACAGAATCAATCAATCAATCAATCTCTCTCTCTCTCTCTCTCTCTCTCTCTCTCTCTCTCTCTCTCTCTCTCTCTCTCTGGCACACATAACCACCTCTCTCTCTCTCTCACACACACACACACCACATTTCATCACACATAATACATACATACATACATACATACACACATAATACATCATACATAAATGCAGATAAAATTAATCGTTTAATAGAAAGAGAAGTATGGGACAGATTTGTCTTAATAAGAAATGACTTGCATGATTTTGGAACCAGCAAGTCTAAAATCTGCATCTCATGCAGTTAATGTTGGTTAGTGAAGTCCTGAGTTGAAATTAGTAGGGCATATCTATGTAGGGACCTGAGGCAGAATTCCTTCTTCACCAGGAGCCCTCAGTTTCTACACATAAAAGTGTTAGTTGGTCTGATTAGTCCCATCTGTTGTGTGCAGAACAACTGCTTTTAAGTCAGATGATTGTAAATGTCAACCACATCTATAGTAACATCAAAACAGATCAACAGCTGAGCATCATATTCTAGCCAGGCAGACACACAATTAACCATACTAGGCTTCCAAAAGTATATGTATATATACTTTTTCTTCTGAACCTGTTTGAATATAAGGACACAGAAGCAGAATGGAATTAAAGAAATTGTATTTAGGTTCCATGTAGGAGGAGATTATACATGAGTAAGATTTTTATTCAAGAAATATAAAGTATTAAATTAAACCTTTTTTCCTGAAAAATGTAGTATTAAACCTTCTTTAGGGTTAGTGCTGCTAGAGGGAGATGAAGGTCCACGGTTTGCAGAAAGGAACTTTCATTAACAAACTGGTTGTCCTTGGGCAGGTGGCTTATTGCCCAGGGCAGAGCTTTGTGAAAGCACATTACTGCAATGCCCTGCTGGGCTTGCTAATGTGCCAGAGAAGCACAGGCCTCATTGGTGCTTCAGCCTCCTAGATGGCCCCTTTCTACCACTTGGGTGGGACTTCAGAATTTAAAGCCCTAGAGACACTTTCTCTGCTTTCAACTGGGGTTTTTGTTTTGTTTTTTTCATGAAAAAGCAACATATAGTCTTTGAATTAAAATTAGAGGGAAATGAAAATCTGTATCTGTAATCACTCCATCAGTAACAATTGCAGCATATTATAATGACAGTTCTAACCGATGTAGATGTTAGTGTGAATTTGGTTTCAGATATAGGGAGAATATAGCTTTTAAAAAAATGGGCTTAGAGCTTGTATACTTTAGACTCTGCGTTTTCATCTGTTATTTTAATTTACTTGCTATAGATGTTTTTAGGGCTGAATAAACTTTTATTATCTGATATCATAATATAATTCAATGATAAAATGTATGCTATTCTCCTAAAATATACATTCATGAAATTTTGTTGCTCTCAGGATGCCTGTCTTTAAACAGGAAGTATAGAAAAAAAAATACATTAGTGCACCCTAAATCATTGTCTTATAATAAGAATTGAATTACATCAACCAACATTCTTGGAGGCAGTAGGTAACATGTTAGGAGTAAACAGTTTAAAATTTCATTATCTCAAGTTCAGAAACAAGAGCGATGAATCAAGGACAATTCATCTTTAATTTTTTCATTATCTTGAGCTCTGAGACAGCAGGCTCCACAGCCAAGACAAATTTTCAGCGCCCTCTAACTATTGTCTTGTCATCTTGTGTCTGAGTATGATGTGTTTTATTGAATTAGATTAAAATTAAGTCTGGAAGCTTATTATGCAATGGTCTCTAAAGAACACATGTTCCCCCACCAATGCCTACTTTATGAATTGCTAATGCCCACAGTGCAAGGCTGCTCTTTTCATTTCTAAAATGACTATTTCAAAACATGTAAAGATAACAGTACTGTCTATCTACTTGTAACAACTGTATTTATCTTCTCATTTTTAATTCTTCTATCAGTATATGCATTTCCAAAGTCATAAAGATAACCTCCTAATTAACAGTTTTAAGTCTGTGGACTATATGATATAGCAATAAGAAAGGCACTCCAGGAGGCGTTTAGCTGTATCATCAATTACAGTGAGGAAGCAGCCAGCTCCCAGTGTCACTATTTGAAACCTACAGTGACTGTGATATAATTACTTTCTTTCTTGGAGACCAAAACATCTCCACCTATCTTATGTATTGCACTGTTGACTGAGGGTGAGTCCTGGGATTTTGTAGTGATCACACTCAAAATGCCAGGAAAGTAACCCACTCCAGAAAATTGAATATGAAATATTAAACAAGTTTTGGGATCAGCTAGGATGAACTTAGAGAAGAGACTTCCAAATTTTCAGCATGAAACTTGCCAGCTATCCAGTCCACCAATACTTCTGCAAAACAGTGAAGCCTCGGACTATCAGAGGAATGCCCCAGGGATAGTGTTCACCAACAAAGCAAAAGAGGCAGCCTTCTGCTCTCCTTCTTTACTGCATTCGGACTTCAAGTAGGCATATGTATAAGCCATATTCAGTAACCTGAGTTGCCAGAATCCCAGGCTCATATCACATTTTGGAATAATAGTTTCCCAAGAAAAGGGCATCACAAAAAAAAAAGATAGAAGAGTGGGTTAATATTAAAGAATCAGATCACGACCCTAAATGTACTCAAAATTAGATTGACACTAGAAACTCATAAAGAGACAACAGCTTTGTCAAAAGTTCCTCCACCACTTAGAAAGTATAGACTTAATTTAAATAAGAATATGCTATTATGTAAGGTTTTGAAACATACTGCTTAATAATTAAGAACAGAGCTTATTTTTTTGGTCTACATATTATAACAGAATTGCTTCCGGGTACCAATATTCCAATTATTTTCTATCCAATGCACATTATATGATAATTGTACCTTAATAGAGTTTAACATGCCTTCAATTCCCACACTCATTCAGAAACAGGAGCAGGCAGATCTCTGTGAATCTGAGGCCAATCAGGTCTACAGAGTGAGTTCCAGGACAGGTAGGGCTGTTACACAGAGACACCCTGTCTCAAAAACTGAAAACAACAACAAACCTGACGTGATTAACCTATCATTTTGTACCACTCACCCCAAAAAATAGATAACTAACATATACTGGTTCATTATAGATTATACAAAATTGAAATTCATTATTAATAGGACTTTAAGTTCACATGCCAACATATAAGTACTCTTCTCCCACTTAATACCTGTCATGGAAATTATGTGACACATAGATATCAGAATTATTGATACTTTATATATCTGTCTTAGCTAGAAATATATCACAGAGAAAGTATGGGATTAATTATTCTAACAATGATCATTAGCATGAAACATTACTATATGATGAAGTATTAGACTGATATGAAATGTTATTTATACATTTAACAAACATTTATTACTGCTTACTATGTAAGAGACACACAGGAAAGACTTGGAACAGTGCAGTGACCAAAACAATTGTCCTTATCCTCTTGGAACATCTGTTTTAACCTGTGCAGACAATAGATAAGCAGTATCATAAATAAGCAAGAAATGCTGGAAGGTAATAGGTACTTTAAGGAAACAAGAAGTGGCTGAAAAGATGGCCCAGTGATTAAGAGAGTTTTGTTCCCAGTACCCATGTAGGGCAGTTCACTACTGCCTGTAACTGGCTACAGGGAATTGCTGGCTCTCTTCTAGCCTCCAAGAGCACCTACATACATGCAGACCTCTACACATACAGACAAACACATATATACATAAATAAAAATGAACCTTTTGATTTTAAAAAGAGAAAAGGCAAATATACATATACATAAGTAAAAATAAAATTAATCTTTTGATTTTAAAAAAGAGAGAAAATGTGGAACAAAATTATATGAAAAGGATTGTGGAGAGTCATTTGAATATCATCCTTGATGAGTAGAGGCATTGAACACACACTTGAAGGACATGAGAAAGTATACATGGAGGATCATTTAGAGAAAGTTCTGAAGACAACCCATGTAGGCTATGCAAGTATCACTTGGGAAATTGTAGCCATAGATCCTTGATCTATTCAATGAGAAAGTGGTTGTGGAGTCTAGCAATTGGTACTCTAACTACATAAATCTAGATTTTTACCTATACAGGGCTCTGAGTCTTAAGACTCTCTGAGTCTTTATTTGGCATGAAGACTAAGACTCACAGAAAGAGCCTGTCAGTGTAACCACCCTGCAACTCAGATCACAGACCCTCATTGGGAATGAGAAACAGCAGGCTAGGGATGATACAGGGAAAAACAATTTTTCTCTGCTTTTATGTAATTTTAAAGAAATAGTAACCATTCCATGGGTAAAAGTAGAGTTTTGGTTTGAGCCTTTAAAGCATAAGTAATAGGGATGAATGTCTACCAGACAACATGCTGGGGATTCTCCCTACATGACCCAGGAGAAAGCATGGCTGCTTTTGTCACTGTCTTATGCAAAGACCACTGTGTATTTTTTCATTACAACATATAAAATTATGTTTCAATTCTGATTTCTTTCTCCAAGTTTAAGCCCTTCTCATTTTATATCTGTTTAAATCTGGCTTATAAGCTGGGCTTTTATTTCTTACTTCACAAAGTACATTATGATGTATATGATTTTTACAAATATCTTCAGATATGTTAAAAATAATGTGGGAAACAGAACCATTTCCCTAGGAAAACTCATTATCCTTTCATTCTGTTACAAGAGAAGATATTCAAGCTGTGTACATTTACATAGTGGAAAAGCAATGGTTTAGGCATTAGAAGACTTATTACACAGAAAATGTTTTAAAATACAAAGTCACAGATTAAGCCTCTTGTAGATTATGTGTGTGTATTTCATTAGTTTATGATGTTTTCTATGTGATTAAATAATGAATGCTGAAAGCAAGATAAATATTCTTATCCAGAGAAGAATACCTAATAGTCTGTTCTGGAAGCATATATACAAGTAACATACAGACTGAGAAAGTTACATATAGTGATTTGTATATGTATACATTTTATATAACAACAATTATTAAAAAGACAGAATATGAATGTGAAAGAGAGGAAGAAGTGTTTGGAGGGAAGAAATAGAAGAGGGAAATGTAGTTATAATCTCAAAAATAAAAGAAATCATAAAAAGTAATAAAGTGGTACTTTAAAATAATGTGTGTTGCATATTAGTACAGGTCAATCTTCATTCCATTACTTTGGAAGCTTTTGTTTCTATTTGTGAAGTCATGAAGACATTGCTAAGCATTCATTCAGGAGCTGTATCCTAAGTACCTGGAGTGTGTTTGGCATCCTTATGAATCCTGGGTTTATAACAGTGAACTAAATAGACACACAAGCAAGCTCTCCTGTAAGTTACACTTGCAGGAAAACAGTAAACAAAATCACTCATATGCCACATCTCTTCACTATGAGACAGAAAGGTAAACTAAGGGAGAATACCAATGATGGGGAAAAGGAGGAAGGCAATCACAGAGTACCTAAGGGAGTAATCACCAAGAAGAAACCACTGGACCTGGACTTCATGGAGGAAAGGAAGTGAAGCAGGAAGATACTAGGGAAACAGATTCCTTTCACAAAGGCATTTCTAGGAGTTGCCTTTGTGCCCAGAGTGGCTAGCAAATTGAAGAGATGAGAACAAGAAGATGCAGTATACATAGCATCATCCTACACACCTTTGTCCAGTTTACTAAGAACAGGACAAAGCTTACACAATATGGATTTGTTGTAGAGATCTCTTCCTTTGACATTTGCACTTGATTGACAGCTACCTTGGGATAAACTTTAAGGGTAATATAATCTCCCCCATAAGTTCTGTGGCATCACTGGTACCAGTCACACAGTATAACACATGACTTGGGAACTTTTAGGTAACATCATAAAGTCTTTTCAATTTTCTATAATGTTTGATATTTCACATTATTTTTACATTTTTCTCAGGGAAGTTACCAAGCGAATATCTTTTTCTTTGTTCTGAAAAATGTCACATAAAAATTCTGACCTGTCTTCATCTTGGTGACCGTTTCTTTTATTATTTATTTCATCCTTTCAAAAAATTCTTATTATAGCCTACATCCTAATGTTCCTATAAAAGATCCTAATATTTTTGTGTTTCCATGTCTTTTAACATTTCCTCTTCTAATTCTACATATTGAACTTTAGCTTCACTAGAGAGAACAAAAGTTAATGTGTATGTCCAACCTTGAGCTTATTCTTTTCTTACTGTGCATCTGTTATTTTCCTCTCTACAAGGATAACAACAGCAATACCTACGGTGTAGGTATATTGTAGAGTTTAATTGTGACTACTCTTTGTGACTTACTTGAATGGTAGGACAATGTGCATTTCTCTGCTCAAGGATGTTTTCTCAAAAACTAGCTTCAATTTTTCTACACTGTAGCCTGATTTTAATGATGAAATGTTTTCAAATCTTATGAGAAAAAAAAAATAAGTTTTTTTTCTTCTCAAATTAATTATTTCTCTTTCCTCTAGAGCCTGACATTCCATTTCCTGTAATTTATTTTTATTTTGCTATGGATTTTCTTCAATAGCTTAAAGATGCTCTACTCAGAAGAGATTAATAGGAAAGAATGTGAGTGATAACATCTACATAGCTGGTAGCTGGCAAGGAGAATACTGTGTGTGTGATACAAGTCTTTTTCTCCATAATTCCTTTGGGGGCAAGATGCTCTGTGTGGTGCCTACTGCATCTGGGAGGCAGACATCCTCCTAAAATTTGTGCGCAAGAAACATCCAAGCAGGCCATGATAATAGTAGCTGAAAGTAGTTCTTAGACAGCATTACCTTTCTTTACCTGTGTATTAATTCTATATAAGATGTGAAAGTCCATACTTCCCATAGAGTCATCTCCACACAGATCAGGACCTTTCTCTCTGGGACTTCTCAGCTTTAATAAAACCATTTTGTCTTCATTTCTTGTGGTTTGAATATTTGTGTCCCTACTCCCTAAATTTATTTGTTAAAATTCTAACAACCAAGTAAAACTTTTAGCAGTTAGTGATACCTTTGGGAAAGGGATGGGTAATGGCCCTAGAGAGAGGTTCAAGACTTTATAAATGAAATCATGGGAAATACCCATGCCCTTTACACCATCTGAAGTTATAACTGCAAGGTGCTATTTACAAACTATCTCCCAGGTGTTTTAGTACCTTCATCTTATATTACTTAGCCTCCAGAATTACAAGAAAGAAATGTCCCTTGAGCCACTAGACTATTGTTTTGTTGTATCAATGCAAACATCTAAGACAGTAAGCTAAAGAAGAATAAGCACCTGACTGGCCCAACAATCTAACTTCTTTAATGACTCAGAGTTCTCTAGTGCTTCTTAAAAACAATACTGCTTACCTCCAGCCCTGAAGGCACTTTGTTCTGCTCTGATTTCTGCTTTGGTCTATTTCTATCTATATCCACTTCCCAAGAGTTACTGCTTGGCCCTTAAGGACTGTTTTTAAGAATAGATTGTATACCATTTTGGTGAATCAAGGGAAACAGCCAAAGGATGGTGAAGTTTGTATCTGCCAAGCATTTGGGCCATGGTGGAGTTTATGACTCTTCTTTGTGACTCTGAGTTTTGGCTCTGGTTGGTCATTCTGAATAAGAACTATGTTTGTCTGTAATCTAAATAACAGTATGTAATGCAGGCAGATACATAATATCAGGACGTTACTTCCATATTTTACTCCAACTTTTTCAGAAAGACAAAACAAACAAACAAAAATTACAGAGATAAAGTAATGTTAGATAGATGATAGGTAGGTATATAGACAGACAGACACATACAAATACATACATAATGCGTATATACTGGACATATAGATGATAGATAAATATATATCTACTTAGACATAGTACTTACATGTAAATGCAAGAAAGAATTTATTTGAGCAAAAGAGCTCCCATAATTATGGAAGCTGAGCATTCCCATGCAAATACAGAACCAGAAAGATTGATAAATCTCTGAGTCTAAGTTTTAAGGCCTTACAGTTATCAAAGGTGATAGTAAAAATCCCTGATACCACATGGCTGAGAACACAGGATGCCACTAGAATAAGGCCCAGCTTCCAAATTTGATAGTATGGATTGCTAACATTCAAAGGCAGCCAGGAATGACCAATCACATTCTAGAAAAGAAAGGGGAAGACTATTCACCTTTGCTCTGAATTTGTGTTACTTGTGTTGTCCTATTTGTAAGCTGTTGCTGTCTTTTTAGCCATGTGGTCCTAATCATCAAAAGAAACCCTGCCACTACTAGCAGTGGCGGCTACAAGGGATATAGCCAGAGAGAATTCTGTTCCCTTGGGCACTGACTCTCAAGGCTACGAGAGAATGTATCTAAATCTCTGTCCCTCTAAAGAACTCAAGATTCAGAGGTTGAGGTGGAATTCCACTGCTCAGAAAGGTTGAAGAGAAAGTAGCTCACCTCCTCTCCTTGCTTTGTCCCCCACTTAAAAGCCCTTCTCCATCTGGCTCCTCCCTACCACTTTCTGTCAGCTAGTTGCTGACTCAGCCTCCTGACAACAGGTGAATTTTATTTAATCAGACAAACGTAGCACATCTTTGCATCATTAAACAAATGTTTCAAAGCACAAACAAAATAATACACCTTAAAATAATATCCTACAACAACTTGTTCCCTGAATTTATTGGATGGGACGAACCCAAATCAGGTTGATTCAAATGGCAGGTGCAGGAATCTCTAACAGACATTTCCACAAATGATGCTCACTGCCAGCTCCCTGGGGATCCTTGAATCCAATCAGGTTGAAACATAAAGTCAACCATCATGCTCCTCTCCTTTCTGACTCTAAACTGAAGGTGCTAGTTTACTGAAGTTGGGATTACCACACTTCAAGCAATAGGGCTACATTCTCACATGTAGCCATTATCAGTCAATAAATAATTAAATTAATACTGTTAGTTAATTAGAACTTCTCCCACATAAACCCGGCTTTCTTCTTTAGTTGAACATGAGACATAATTGCTTTCCTAGTATTTACTGCTAGGAACTTAAAAGTAGAGGGAAGCAGGATTGGGTCAGAGGCTTTAGAGAAAAGAAGAAATAGTTAAGACTAATAAGTGGAAAACAAACATGAGATCAATTAGCCTCCCGTTACCCCCCAGCGGGTAAGTACTAGATAGGTTTCTCTGTCATCTCTCACTATTTCAACTCATAAGAAAATTTATTATCCAAAAACTTTCTTGAATGTACCTTAATGCAGGATATCTTAATGCCTACAATAATATAAAAGAATCGGGGGGGGGTGAAGAAGTGATAGAAATGAATGAAAAAGTGGTTAGAAATCACATTCCCTCAGTTTTCTGAAAATTCAGATAAGCATGATTGGAGTTCTTTTTTTATTATTTTTCTGTGTTAAGAAATAGTCATGGAAGGTGCCTTGGGCACCAAGGTGATGCCCAGTTAGACAGCAGAAAAATGTACAGGTAAACTGCAAGGCTAAGGATTCAGTGAGAATCAATCTCAATCTCTCTCTCTCTCTCTCTCTCTCTCTCTCTCTCTCTCTCTCTCTCTCTCTCTCTCTCTCTCTCTCTCTCTCTCTCACACACACACACACACACACACACACACACACACACACACACACACACAAAGAGAGAGAGAGAGAGAGAGAAAGAGAGAGAAAAACAGGTACTATTTCTTTCCATGATGAGCTAAGTCAGGAGCCTACAGAAATGACACCAAACTGGATGTCCCCAATCCCCTGAACAGCATCAAAGTGGGATCTGTTCTTTAGCCAGAAAAGATGAGGACAGGAGAATGGAAACTGAACAAAACTCACCCAAAAGCCTTCAGCTTCTCACCATTTTGTTGATGCAGCCAGCCTCCTAGTCTAAGACTGTACTTTGGACTGCCTTGAGGAACATTTTAATGTCGGAAGAAAAGGAAATGGAAGGATACATTTTTTAATAGACGAGAAATAAGTCATGCTCAAATATGAACCTGTATTTATCCAGGGGACCAACAAGACAATGAGCATTCAGATATATAAGCCTAGGGAGCCATTCTTATCCAAACTACCATAGTGGAATTCTTTCTTATTTTAATTTTTACTATTTTTAATTCTGCATCTTTGTGAGTGAGACCAGTGGATTGGGTGCCACTGGGGCTAGAGTTACAGGTGTTTGTAATCCGTCTGATGTGAGTGCTAGGAGATAAACCCAGGTCCTCTGAAAGAGTAGTATGTCCCTTAAACATGAAGCCATCTCTATAACCCTGAAGATGGTATGCTTAAGTTGCAGTTCTAAACCTGGATTCTTTAGTTATCTGTTATATGAAAAATGAAGTGCCTGGCACTCTATGCAAATATTCTTCAGTTCAAAGTTACCCATTTGTCTCTATCATGACAGTGTCTGAGCCATGTCCTGTCTTTTTATGTCTGTTTTTGATCTCTGACACCTGTTAAAATTAATCATTGTATGCAGGTCAATCTGACCCATATACTATACAAATTGTTTTTGAGATATGAAGCCTTAATATGAGATAATGTCTAAATCTGCCATAAAAATTTGCCTTGTGCTTTCTGTTCCACAGAGTGTAATTACCTCTTTTATAATTATATAAGGTCTCCATGACTATGTTGCTTCAAAAACATTGAGAGGAAAAAAATCTTTTTTAAAATTATAGCTGGATGATGCTTTTTATTTTAGAAATTAAATAACGATGTCCACACTAAGTGGACCCTTTCTTCTAAAAGCTTTGTTTGCTTTATCTAAAGAAAATGAATGTGGTTGCTATTCTTTCATTCACTTGGATTGTAGTTTTACACTGCTGAACACAGGTAGAATCTGCCATTCTGGCAAGCTTCCCACACTATCAGAAAATAATTCAATTAGTTAACTGACCCTTTATTTGGCTAACAAATGAGGGTGTGGTGGTGGTGGTGGTGTTTCCCTAGATTTAAAACTGCAAATTCAGCTTCTAGTATAGTTTCTGTCCGATAATTGAGAGGCGAGGGAGATGCCCTTTGGCCTTTCTATGTCTTACTTTTCTCTGTTATGAAAATAAATATCTACTATTATCTATCCAGTGTAGAGAGAAGTAAATGTATGAAAATGCAAAGCACTACTGGATCATTGTTAGTGTTATAGACATGTAGAGTTTTCCTCCTTTTTTGTTTAACTAGAGGGATGTGTAGCAAAGGGGTTTCTAGGTCCCAGGTGGCCAGAGGCTCAGACCCTACCGTGCCGGACCCCTTATCCACCCGCCACTGTTGCTCAGGCCTCCAGAAATGACTCAGATGCTTATATTAACTTCATGGTGTTTGGCCTATGGCTCAAGCACATTGCTAGCTTGCTCTTACATCTTAATTCAACCCATTTCTATTAATCTGTCTGCCACGTGGCCTGTGGCTCACCTGTGATCCTTACAAGTTGCTCCTTGGGCAGCTGGCTCGATCTGACTGACTCCGCCCTGATTCTCCTACCTATGCTCTGATTTCTCCTCCTACTTCTTCTATGGTGCCTGTCATGGCCCAAAACAGCTCCTTTATTTAAAGATTGATATTCACAGCATACAGAAAGGCATTCCCACATCACTTCCACCTTTCTGTCTAATCAAAAAGGAGGGTTTTAATTTTAACATAGCAAAATTACAAATAACAAAATAGCAATCAAGCAAGAACTATAGTTATAATATCTAGTCTATTTGTATTTAGCAAAATTAAAGAAAATACTCTTATCATCTGCCTTATCTTTATGAATCTAAACTTTCATATCCAATATACCTTTTAAATGACTAAGAAAAACTATACCTATAGCTGTCTAATCTTCAACTGCATCAAAGACCACAGAAGGAGATATTTACTCAAGTAAACTGGAAGTGCAAGTAACTTCCAAACTCTAGAGTTTACAGAGATGACACCTATCTGCCTGGACACTCACTGAAAGTTCCTTTATAAAGTTGGGGCATCCATCTTCAGCCTACAGGCCCAGAGTCTCTTTTCATTTCAGTGAAGCAGGAAATCTGCTCTGCCCATTCTGGCATAGTTCATCAGTTGCTTCTCCTCGAGTCCTGAAGAATGTCTGACAATTTTCTCTTCAAAGCAAGAATCTGAAGGACCATCTCACCTTGCTCTGCCAAAGTTCAGAGGTCACCTTCCTATGGAACCTGCATGTCTACTTCTAACATCATACTGTCAAGCAGTTAATATAAGAACAGGTTCATGTCCATTGGCTAACCAATGCCACAAATAGACTCCATATGGAGTTTCTAAGATGCCCATTTTTCCCTTGAAGTAAATTGGTGCTGCCAGGAGCAGATCTGTCTCACTGTCCAGAAAACTCTTAAGTTCTTAAAACATTTTAAATCCATATTCTGTAGGTCTTAGAAGTATTTGAAGATTACCTACCTAATTGAAATATATCTTTGTATACCTAAAAATCCTAACTAACCTAACTATAAGTTTGATTATCAAAGGTGACTATTAACCTTCATTTCTTAATTATACACTACAATTTTAAAACAGTTACATGAACATCATACCTTAAACAAGATTAGAAAAACACATACAGCATAACAAAATTGACCTTAAATTTGTATCAATAAACCAAAATCTATACCAATGTTAAGCATTTTGAGATTAACAGCTGATTTCCTAATCAAAGTAAATTCAATAATCTAACCTTTTAAAAAATTATTCATATACCATATCCCCTTTTTCTTTTTAGAGATTAACTATGACCATTAACCATTTATAATGAAAACAAACATTTAGAAACAATATTTGGGGAATTTGGGCATAGTTTTCCATTACTACTTCCCGCTGATTATGGGGTGTTGAAAACCTCATGAGTTAGACAGGATCATACTCTGCAGTCTTGAAGTTGATGTGGCCATCTCTTCCTATTAGAGATTTTTTCAAGGGTCTTGGTTGATGAAACCACATTTGCCTGGAAGCAATCCACAGGTTCTCATCTTCTGTGGAAACAAAAGCAGAACTCTTCCAAAGCAATAAATCCTTAGACACAAATTTCAAAATAAAAATACCTTTAAAATATATATTCTTGTTTAACTTAGTAGCCTTTGCATTTACAATCCATTGTCTTTCTGCAGTTAGCTCGTTAGCAGCTAAAAACTTAAAAGAAAACACAATAACAACCAAAATCCAGATTCTGTGTCTATTTTCCATCTTTACGTTGCTTACTATATTTTTATTACTCTATTTCTTTTTTAAGACTTTCTTTACCTTCTTTCTTTTCTCTCTGAAGACTATGTACCTTTTACACACATTGTAACCCGTTTACAGGTTGTTTTTTTTTCCATCTGAATCTGTTTTATTGTGAATCTTTATCATCCTTCAACCAGAATAGCTTTTAAAATACACTCTCTTAAAGAGCTGCATAGTTTTTGCAGGTAAGGCTGAATCAGTAAGTTCTCTTAAAGGGACCGTGTCTCTGTTCGTGGCCAGCAAACAGAGCACACCCAAGAAAATGCTGCTACTAAGAAACCGGCTTTGTTTCCTTTTTGTTCAAAATAAACAGAAATCTAAAATCAATCACATGCTACTGAGTCTTCTGTGAGATTTCAGGAGTTGGCCTAGTTTCAGCTTACACTGTCTGCTGCCAGTCCGCCAGCGCCATTTTGAATGTGACCAGGATGCCAAGCTTTCTTTGTACCATGACCCGCTTCAGATACACAGTTTGGAAGCTTATTTTGCTCAGTTTGTGCTAAAACCCTTTTTAAACTTTCTCAGGCATTAAGTGGATATTTGATCCACGTTGGACATCATCTGTAGCAAAGGGGTTTCTTGGTCCCAGGTGGCCAGAGGCCCAGACCCTGCCGTGCCAGACCCCTTATCCACCCGCCACTGTTGCTCAGGCCCCCAGAAATGACTCAGATGCTTATATTAACTTCATGGTGTTTGGCCTATGGCTCAAGCACATTGCTAGCTAGCTCTTACATCTTAACTCAACCCATTTCTGTTAATCTGTCTGCCACATGGCCCATGGCTCACCTGTGTTCCTTACATGTTGCTCCTTGGACAGCTTGCTTGATCTGCTTGACTCTGCCCTGCTTCTCCTACCTATGCTCTGATTTCTCCTCCTACTTCTTCTATGGTGCCTGTCATGGCCCAAAACAGCTCCTTTATTTAAAGATTGATATTCACAGCATACAGAAACGTATTCCCACATCAGGGATGAACTTTTATTCTAAAAGAGGCAAAACTGTCATTTATTTATGATTCTCTTCCCATGTGAGTTTGTGTGTGCTTGTGCATGTGTGTGGGGGGGTGGGTGGCTGTAGATGCACTTGCCTTTGAGTGCATGTCTGGGGGACAGAGGTTGATGTCAGGTATTTCCCTCTATTGCTTTCAGCATAGTTTCTGAGACAGGGCTGCTGAGCTGGTTCCTTGGGTAAAGCATCCACTATGCCAGCCCGGTGACCTGTGTCTAATCCCTAGAATACACTTAAAGTAGGTAGGACAGAACAACTCTATGAAGTTGTCTTCTGATTGCTAAATTATGTGTTGTAGCATGTTTGTGCCCACACATGTAACACACACACATACACACACACAAGAATAAAAATGTTTAAAACAGATATAAGGTCTCTCGTGGGACCTGAAGCTCAAAGTTTTATCAAGACTAGCCTATAGGTCTTCCAGATCATCTTGTATCTGCCTAAACAACACTATGGTCACAGGCCTAGTCCCCCATATCAAGGCTTCACTTGAGTACTAGATAGCCAGTCTAGGGTTTACATGCTTGCTTAACTGTCATCTTCTTTGTATTTTTTTTTTTTCAAAAAATTCTTGATATTAAGGACACCGTGATATCAGCACAAGAACACGGTTTTCAAGTTGTAAGTTATTTCTGCCTAGGGAACCAGCCTCCAGCAGCATAGGGCTTGAAGGGAAATCCACAGTGTTGGCAGGTGCTAGACTTTCTATCTGAGGGTGTTAAGGAAAAAGACATTCACAAACTCTCTTGATGGTTTCCTTCTTTATTCTCTATTTTTCTCTGTTATTATACTGTAAACCTCTTTTTCTACAGCTTATATACCTCAATAAAAATATTTCGGGCTACAGGAGTCACCATGTGGTTACATATTTCAAGTGAATAATTATAATGCACAAGTAAAAAGTTGTTTTTCATCTCCCTTACGTGATTAAAAACCCTGATTGCCAAAGGCCATGGGAGTATATAGCAGATAAGAACCAATATTGTACAGGTTGACCTACCACAGGAGTGACTCTGTATTGAGACACCCCATTAGGCAAATTTCATGGAGGTGTTCCATTAAACCAACATTCCATAGGGATATCCGTTGAATGGCCCCTCTCCACAAATCCTAGTGGATCCAAGTTGTTTTCTGTCTGTAACTTTCTCAGGTGCCACTGTTAGGCAAGCATGTTCCCTATTAAGAATAGCTGTGGGGTTCTCTCCACAGTCCTTTGGTAGTGTGTTTTACATCTTTGGGCACACTTATAGTGGCAGATAGTCAAGTCTAATATATAGAAATAATACCTGAATGATCTTCTTTAGTGGCACAGGAAAGTAACAGTATTTTCAGTCTCAAAGGCAACTAATTTTAGACTTCAGAACAAATTCAGACAGAATAAACTTCTCCTGTAGAAAATACACAAAGACTAGTTTCTAGGTGTTCATTGCTAAGCAAGAGCAGACTGTTTTAAGACATACTCTCCCATGCAATGGTTGACTTTCTGCATGTACCCTGACCACTCAAGGTTCAACCTGCTACTGTTATTGTTATGTCCTGAACTTCAATGTCATTCTTGATCTTAGAAAAAAAAAACTTACAGACAAGGCCAAGCATTTACATTGGCCAGTCTTTGTGACGTGACTAGCCTGAGAAAAACTGTATGACTTCATACATTATAAGAATGGGTGGGGCCCTGAAAATGTAGCATATATTTGTCCAGAGTTTGGCATTGTAGGGGGTGCACCAGTAATATAGGGTGGATCTTTGCAGAGTGTGAATGTGGAATGAGTTATGTATGAGTGAGAGATGGAGAAGCAGCAATGGAGGTGAAGAGAGAAGGAGGAGTGGGTATGTATGAATGAGAGAGGGGAAGGAGGAGAAGAAGAAGTCTAAAAAGAGGGTGAGAAATATGTGAGAAAGTGAATGGAGAGAGAATGGTAAGAAAAAGTAAATGCAGAAGAAGCATATGTGTGTGTGAGAGATAAAGCTGTGAGAAAGAGCTGTTGCTATGTATAGGAGCTATGCAAAGAGCTGGATGAGAATGTGTAAGAACAATGTAAAATGTTACATGGTGAGAGAGCTATGTATATGAGATGAATAGCTATGGCTGTGTGGAGATTTGTAACTGTGTGGAGGCAGGAAGATGAACCTGTATAAAAGAAGGTGTAGAAGAGAATATATGTAAAAGATGTGTTGACATGAAAATAGATGTTACTGTGTATAGAGATGTATGACCGTATATGTATGTAAAGACATGTAGGTGTATGTATAGAATGCAGCAATGTGGAGATATGTAGCTGAATGGAGACAGATTCAGAGACCATTTCTAAGAAATAAAAGAGAAAGTTTCCATCAGACAGCATGTATGTTTCTTATTTTACCAGTCAGTTAGAGAGTTTGTAATTATCCCAGATAAAAGAGTTTCTTATCTAAACCTTTTGCTACTTTGAGGCATTCCTTTTATTACCCTGAAGTGGATCATGGGAACTGGCCTGTCATGTTCCACATTACCTTTACATCTAAGTAACTTCTTACAGATTAACAGAACACGAACAAGCAGAAAGTATTTTTTTCTCAGCTAATTCTTTTGCTAGCAGGCTACCTATTGCAGTTACAAAGAAAGAATCAATTACTTCATTATTTATCTTGAAAGGTAATCGTACGAGAAATCTTAAAAGAATCACAGCCCTAAACTTTTATACATAAAACAGTCAACTATAGTTTAAATCCTTATTACTCACTCATCAACAGTTTCTTATATCAGGAGATCAGGGGCAGGAATTGGTATAAAGAATTAATTATCATGTCTGATCATCAACCAAACCTACCAAGGAAAGTACACGGGTCACATAG
The DNA here is from genome assembly GCA_033318265.1 of Phyllotis vaccarum. Lineage (NCBI taxonomy): Eukaryota > Metazoa > Chordata > Mammalia > Rodentia > Cricetidae > Phyllotis > Phyllotis vaccarum. The sequence continues at coordinate 52,640,111 of JARWLC010000008.1, forward strand.
CAATAATTGGACTGCTTTGTATTTTTTACTCTAATCTAAAGAATGAATAACTCGGCTATGAGTCCTTGTGAACGTTAGGTTGCTTTCAGGGGTTTTTCATCTCATCTAACCTGAAGTCATTTTAAAGCTTTGTTTTAGCTAACAATGCACACCAAAACCTATGACTGGGTCTTTCATTGTCAAGATTAAAGAAGTTTGACCCAGCCTGGCTCCTGGGACTCAGTTGTTTCTCTTAATCATTAACTTGAGCTGTGGTCTAATAATTCAGCTCCTTACGTGAAATTTGTGTAAAAGATAGAGGTGTTGACATGTGAACATTTTCTTATATTTAATTTTATTCATCAAAACTCTGTATAAGCTAACATTATTATTATCAATTAGAGAGTACAATTTAGGAAGGAATCATCTCCATGACAATCCACAGACAAAAATGCCCAGTACAACAGGATGGATCCATAAAGGTATGAGATAAACCTACTTCACAGGCACTCCATACCACACCAGATAGCAGAGAAAGGAGGCAGCAGCAAACATGTAAAGGCACAGCACTAGCAAAAGTGATTCTGGGGTCTAACCAAGATTCACCATCAGGAAGTTTCCTCCTAGTGGACTGACACCTTGAACTTCAATTGCCATCTGCTGCTCCTCTGACAGGTTCACCTGCAGTGTGTCTAAAACTTTTGTCACCTGTGTGCTTTTGTGGCCTGTGTGTTAGTATGAAGTAAAGCCCACGGATGAGACCTCGTGGCATGTGTCTGGACACAGATGTATTGAAAGTTCTCATTTAGCCCCACCCTAGAGATTTTCTAGGATAAGAAAGAAAGATTGGTCTCTAAGACACTGCATCAGATCCCATGCAAACAATTTATCTGCTTTTAAAACAGCTCAGTTGCAGTACATGGTCTGTACAAGGTTAAGCTGACAGAACCCTTCACTGACTTAAGTTTCTTTTCTGAGAGGGACTTTCAACAGGAAGTGCAGATTAGATTTCAGTTTGCTAGTTTGGAATCCAAGCTGGCCTTGCTTTGTTATTTTTCTCTTCAATTTACCAAATGTTGGGATTAATTCCTGGATTTACAGGAGCACCTCACCATGCTGGACAGCACCTACTCTTAGGGTCACTTATTGATTACAAAGACGTGCTAAAAGACATTACTTTATTTGAAAGTCAAATATATTTCTGCATTTTACCACATCAATTTTACTTTAAGATCTAATACCCAAAGCCAATATGACAAAATCCTCAGCATAAGTAATTTGTTAAAACTTAAGGCTGAAGTTTAAGACAAAGGGGCAGTTATAAAATCTGGTGGTCCATGCTTTAAAGATAATTACTCCTTAAGAATAATGCAGATAAATTAAAATTAAAATGTTCCTTTTTTTTTTTACTTTGTTATATGGTGATTATAAGTACAGTTTATTCCTAATTCTTTTCTGCCTTTGGTAGATATATACCAGCTTTTCCTGCAATTGGGAAAAAAAAAAAATTCAGAAATCATTGATCCCAGGCTTGAAGCCAAGCAATCTATTTTTAGTACTTTCTCAGCAAAGAATACAATAAAAATGTAAATTAAATGGTGCTACTTTGGCCTAAGATCATTTTTAAAGTATAAATTTGGCATTGTTTAAATTTGTTTTCAGACTGTCTTCAAAGAACTTGGATACTTTAGAGGTCTTCATATCCTAGTTTTACATTAATTCTACTACCCACATTTCTTGAAGCTTTACAATACCCGTCCTTGATTAAAATCTAAGGATTGACTTGATACATGTTCCATGCCAGGCTGCTGAATTAGCACCCTGTGGATTGAATCTCTCCAAGCCTTCTTGTAACTGATAAACCAGTTCTTTTCGAGTTATGAATCTTGTCTTCTCTGTGGTGCTTATTATAGCCGGACTCTTCTTAGAGTAGGTGATTCAACTTCCTGGAACACCACTAGACTACAAATTCCTCATGAATCCAGAACTGTGTTTTAAGCCTCTTGTGTTTACCATCACAACTTTTATAAAGGCACGAACCACACCCAAAGGACACCTTATGTACTATTCTCTGCAGAAATCCCATCTCCTGAATGATCACATTGTGTATTAGAATTTCTACATGACATTTTTAGGAGAATACAGCTATTCATACTATAGAATCTGTTTTCCTGCTTGGCAGGTGGTCTTCTCTATCCCACTGTGCCTAATTTGTAAGTCACTTCTTTCCACATGAGATTTAGGTGCCCACATACTTGATCTAATTGTTCTTCTAGGAAGGGGGAGGTTACTCTTCCGAATTAAGTAGTCTTGGACACAATCATGCCCTCCCCTCATGTGTACATTTATTACACACACACATACACACACACACAGACATACACAAAACAACAACAACTACTACTACTACTACTACTGCTACTACTACTACTACTACTACTACTACTACTCTACCTGGGCTGTTACCTTCTTTTAGATTAGCTGTTTCCTTTGCTTTGGTGCTGGGGATTGAACCATAGACCCTTTTATGAATGCCAAGAAGTGTTCCATTACTAAATTCCATCTCAGCCCTATTTGAATGATTTAAATGTATGGATTTTTTTCTTTTTCTGCAAATAGATTCACTTTTGATCTTAGATTATCTGTGCACCGTTTTTTATTCTTTTTTTTTTTTAACTTTAGTTGACCCATTTATTTTAAATTGTGGACTTGATTTAACAAGGTCTACTGTATCAGTATCCCCACCCTTCCCTGCACATTTATTAGCTGTCCTGTGGCCTCTTATTTGTCCACTATCATTTTTCTGACTTTTCTAACTACCTTGTATAATGCTACTCCAAGTTTTTAAGCCTTATTTTGGTTTTGAAGTGTTATATTTATGAACATTATTAATTTATGCTTGTTTGCTCATTTTTTCTCTTCATATTTTATTCCTGCCTATGAATCAATTTTCTATTGCTTGACATTCATCTTTTAGTCATTCTTTTACCTGGAGAATCCTACAAGAAGCTTCTCTTAGTCTTTCTCCAAATATATTTTTATTCAGAGCTCACTACTGAATGACTTTGTGTTAATTCTCTCCAATTTTTGATGGTATTTTTAATGAAAATAAAATCTCCAGATGAAAATTAGGAACTGTTAAAACAGAAGGATGTTTGAAAAGAAGCCATGAATCTCAAGTGTTGGAAGAAAGTCATTAATTATTTTGAAATTTAAAATCTAATATAAATTCACTTGAAATTAGTGAAAAAAGAGTGTTTAACTCAATACTTTTCAGTATAAGATATTTAATTAGAAATCATGGAGTTATTATAGAGGTCAAATAGTAGATTACTGAAAGCTAATATTGAAAATCGTCTTTAATTAAAATGGGAAGATGAGATGACAGTGACTATTCTCATTATTAGAACCAAAGGGAAGAAAGGATTTTTAAATCTGGACATGCGTCTGACATAGACTATTATTAATTATTATTATTATTATTGTTATTATTATTTCTATAATGAAATGTATGAAGTTACTTTACATTAGAAAGTTTAGTTTGGGGTATAAAAGTCAAAGATTATGATTGTTTCTGGGTGTTTGGGCTAAGGTCAAGTAAATGTCCTAAGTCGAGTATCCTCTTCCCAACGAATCTCTGTAAGAGTCTCATGGAGATCACAGCAACCCAGGAATCTAAAGATACACTCTCCATGGTCTTTTTCCCACTCACAGACACTAATGAGGTCCTACATCACTTCTTCTGAGGGCAAGAGAAAGGGTCTACCATCTCAGCCCCCACACTGAGGACTAGCCTTCTAGCACATGACACTTAGACCATGGGCAAACCATAGCCGAGTTGCTGGTATATAAAATCATGCTGCCCAGTTCCGTTTCTCTTCCTTCCTTCCTTCCTTCCTTCCTTCCTTCCTTCCTTCCTTCCTTCCTTCCTTCCTTCCTTCCTTCCTTCCTTTCCATCCTTCTTTTGCTCTTTATTTTCCTTTCTTTGTTTAGGGAGAACAGCCTTTATGTTATCTCACAGGCTTTGAGGCTCCAAAGGAAGTCAAGGCAAGAACTTAAGCAAGGATTTGAGGTGAAGAAGAAACCATAGAGGCGTATTGCTGTCCCCCTCCAACTCATGCTTAGATAACCTCCTTTTTTGAATTTAATTTTTTTTTTCATTTTACATGCCAACCAGTTTCCCCTTTTATCCCTTCCCCTGATTCTTCCCTCTTCTACCTCCCATCCTCTCCTCAGAGAGGGTAAGGCCTCCCTTGGAGAGTCAACAAAATATGGAATAATAAGTTGAGACAGGACTAAACTACCCCCACCCCCTACCAAGGCTGAACAAGTTATTTCCCTATAGGGAATTGACTCCCAAAAGCCAGTTCATGCACCAGGGATAAATTCTGTTCCCATTGCCAGGGGCCTCACACACAGATCTAGCCACACAACTGTCACCCACATTCAGAGGACCTGGTTTGGTCCCATGCAGGTTCCCACTTAAACCCCCTTGTTCCCTCCTCGACTCTTCCTCCATCTCTTTGACTGGACTGGGAGCTTGGTCCAGTGCTTACTTGTGGATCTCTGCATCTGCTTTCATCAGTTGCTGGATGAAGGTATTAGGGTATTCATCAATTTGGTTATAAAGAAAGGCCAGTTCAGGTACCCTCTTTACTATCGCTTGGAGTCTTAGCTGAGGTCATCCTTGTGGGTTCCTGGGAATTTCCCTAGCAACAGGTTTCTTCTTAACCCCCCAAATGGCTCCTTCTGTCATGAAATCTGTTTCTTTGCTCTCCCTTTCTGTCCCTTCCCCAGCTTAATCATCCCAGTCCCTCATGTTCTCTTCCCACCTTCCCTTGCGCCTTCCCCCATGCTCCCAGTTTACTCAGGAGATCTTATCAATTTCCCCTTCTCGAGGAGAGATTATATGACCTAAGGAGTCAAAATCCTAATAGGGAAACCCAAAGAGATAACTGACTTAAGCTACTGGGAGCTCACTGACGCTGGACTGACAGCTGGGGAGCCTGCATGGATCCAAACTAGGCCCTCTGAATATGGATGACATTATGTGGTATGGGCAGTTTGTGGGGCCTCTGACAGTGGGACCAGGATTTATCCCTAGTGCATGATCTGGCTTTTTGGAACCCATTCCCTATAGAGGGACACCTTGCTCAGCCTTGGTATGGGGGTGGGGTGAGCTTTGTCCTTCCTCAGCTTGATAAACCAGCCTTTGTTGAATCCCCATGGGAGGGTTTGTTCTCTTGGAATATTTGGGGGGGGGGCAGCAGCTGGGGATGAGTGGGGGCAGAGGAACTATGGTTGGTATATAAAATAAAAAAATTAAATAGAAAAAAGGAGAAAATTGTCACTCTTGAATATACAGTAACCATTTTCCATGAAACAGTCTACTGTATTCCTATCTTCTATTTTATCCCCATGTATGCTTTCTACACTCAACTTTCCCTTCCCTGAGTGCTCCCCATACCTGGGTGCTCCCCATCCTTGGGGGCTCAAGTTGTTTCACTTTCTCCTGACACGTTTTCTTTATCACTATCATTTCTTGTGGATTTTAGAACCCAACTTGTTTGTATTGGACATTACATACTTCATGTTGTCTCAACCACTATTTTACGTATTATTTTGACATTTGTACTATGAGAGCATGCCTTGCATTTTTTATTTCTTTGTAACCACAAGGAACTTTGTGTGTCATTTCACACAAAAGACTCCCAATGTGTTTCCTAGTCCAATAGTAAAAGCTAAGCAGTTTGGAAAGCAGGTCAAGAAAAAGACAGTGTCGTCCTTAACTTGGTGAGTTCAGCTCTGGGGTGGGGGGGGGCACACGTACATACCTAAAATAATTGGAGATCAATTTTAAAGTAATATCAAAATGTATAGACAAAGGAACAATACATGCTGGCCAGCTATGCTTCAAAAGAACTTGAAGAGCAGCATCTCTGTAGACTATAGCAGTTGGAGAAGGTTGACTAGGCTTTAAAACTTTTTTCTAATGTTAAATGTTGATTTACAGAACGTCCCTGTGTGTAGTGTCATTTTTCTTTTCTAGAGGTTATGTATGTTCCCATAGATGTTAAAGTAATAGAAAGATTTCAAAATTCCAAGTAAGTACTGGCTCTGATTGTATTTTTTTAAAAAATGATTTTATTGACCATATTAAACTTTCTATTTTTTCATCTGGAAGCAGTCTAACACATATAAATACTACTTAATGAAAATGACAGTTGTACTTTATTGATTAGGAATTTTGATGCATTAAAACAAGGTTCCAATAAAGTTCATAAAAATACAGTCTATAGGCTAATTATTACAAAGAAAATTGTAATTATCTTTTAAAAATCCTTCTTTTAATTTAACCAAACAAATATATTGTCTTTTTAATAAAAAGAAAATGCTACGTATAAATTAATTTCTGTACATTAATTTGCAAATACAGGCAAAAAGGCATTATACTTTTTATATCATTTTTCAGTACTTGTCTTGGTTCAAAGAACTTGGCACATTAAGCATATTCATTACTAGGAATATGAAGTTTCTTGTGACTAAATAATGACAAAGCAACAGTTTCTACTGTGACTTAGAAAATTTAGTTATTTATATCTTTTGAATTATGGTTTGAATATGATATGGTTTGAATAATAATGGCCCCAATAGGCTCATATATTTGAATCTCTGGCCATAAGGAAGTGATATTATTTGAACAGTAAAAAGTGTGGCTTTGTAGAAGGAAGTGTGTCACAGAGGTGGACTTTGAGGTTTCAAAAGCCCATGCTAGACACAGCGCTCTCTCTTCTGATATCCTATGGATCAGGATGTTGTGCTCAGCTACTACTTCAGTGACATGTGGGTGGGGAGACCATGCTTCTGCTGTGGTGATAATGAACTAAACCTCTGAAACTGTAAGCCAACTCCCAGTTAAATGTTTTCCATGATAAAAGTTGCCTTCATCATGTTCTCTTCATAGCAATGGAACAATAATTAAAACATCAGTTATCAAAAGGAATATTTGAGGATAAAGGTTTCATAATTTATGAGGAAAGTGATTATAGGGACAGTTGGGGCAAATAAAAATGTCAAATCTTAAATTTAGAAAAGTCACAACAGGTTAGACTGTAACAATAAACAGGAATAAAAACAGAAACTTCCATCTACAAGATATCTCATGTGTGGTGGATCTGAAATACAAGAAATATATCAAAGTACCGCATTGATTTTGTCATCAATGAAGAAGGAAGACAATAAAAGTGATTGAAAAATCAATAATGCATGGTGTCACTTGCTAGCTTGTTCTTTAGTAAGGCTTTCAGAAATATGTATATATGAAATTATGAATATTAGCTATGCACATATACAAGTGTGTCTCCAGGTGTGGTTTGGCTGCCACCTCATTGAGTTCAAAATATATCTCAATCTCTCTCAATTATCTCTCTTCTTTTATAAGACAGCGCCTTTTCCCAATAAAAAATATTTTTCTTCTCACCATCTGTTTTAGGGTTTCTTTATTGCTGTGAAGAGACATCATGATCATGGCAACTCTTACAAAGAAAACCATTTAATTGGGGCTGGCTTATAGTTTCAGAGGTTTAGTCTGTTATCATCATGGCATGGCAACATGGAGCAGACACGGTGTTAGAGAAGGAGCTGAGAGCTCCACATCCAGATCTGCAGGCAGCAGGAAGAGAATTTCCCACTAGATCTGATTTGAGCCTCTGATACTGCAAAGCCAACCTCTAATCACATACTTTTCCTCCAAGAAAACCACACCTACTCCAACAAGGTTATATCTCCTTTGAGCCAATGGAGACCATTTTTGTTTAAACTACCACACCATATGACTGGTGTAACAATGTTTCATTTTTATTCCTGTCTTTTGTCTTATTGTAAGTTCTCTTTATGCCTCAAATGTGAAATTAAAGTGGATGGATATGTAGTCACTTTGAAAGGCATTCTGCATTTGGTGTGGCTTTTAGTCATTTTCCGTTTTCTTTACACAGACTTATTTTGCAGTCAACTGTGTTTTTACCTTTTCCAGTAGGATATAGTTTAATACATTTTCAGCAACTTTTCTCTTTTGTTATTTATCCCCATTGGTTCACGATGTGGCAGTGAACCTGTCAAACATATATTCCCTGTGCTTGGTTAGATGTTGAGGTTGACTGCCTTTTTCTGTGATAAATTAAAAACAAACACACCTACAAATCAGTCTTAATAGTTCGAAACTACAGTACAGAGTATGTTAAAAACAGAATGGCAATGTCTATTAAAATACCCCTCTCTTATAAAATAACTCAAATGAAATGAGTATCTTCCTCTTTCTCCAAAAATAGAGCAGGTCGTTAAGAGGCTGATAAGGTAATATGTCCCCAAATTTCATTGATCATCCAAGCTGATGGACACATTGATAATATTGCTGACACCACTCAAATTTTCATTCAAATGTATTAAAGAAATAGAAAGTGACACACCAGAGCAAATATGGAAGGTTTATTCAACATGCACCCAAAGGAGGCAGCCATTACTTCTGTGTATTTTCTATCTGTTAAAACTGTAGAATAATTGAACTTCAAGGGAGAATCTTGAAAAGTGGATAAATTTGGGAAAGAGAAAAACGGAGACTCCCTTGCAGTCTACCAGACCTATTTCCCATAACAGTGTGAGCTCAAAACTGGGCAAAGTAGGATTAGAAGCCATTGGCTCTGTTGCAGTCTCTTTACCTATGTCAAAACCCCCAGTATGTCCTCAGTATATCCACTTGCCAATTTTCAAGACTGTTTGGCCTTTGTTTTGCAGCTCAGCATTGCTGTGTCATAGTTCTGACAGGTTTGCCACCTTTATTCTTCATAGACTACTGGTAAACCTATTCAGTGGCAGCCAATATTTAAATATTCACCTAAAATTAGAAGGAGATTTAAAACAAACTTTAATAAGCTCCATGCAGTAGCAAGTTACTCAAAGTTTTTCTTAAGTTCTTTTCTTGGAGGCGGAAGCTGGCTCCCTGTCAGGTTTCTGGTGGTTAAAATGAGTTATCAAATACAATGAGTGCTTTTTTATTGGAGGTGTTAGTTTTTTCTTCTTTCCTGAATTTTAAATTAATGAGATTTATCATATGAAGTTTATAAAATGCTAAGTTGAGCTAATTATAATGAGAAATAAGAATGTTTCATTGTAAAGCTGCCATTAATACTGGAAGGGAGAGCTATATGAAGAAACCCTGTCATAACCCAAGTGACTAAGGGCAGCAAAGTTTACAAGAGGGAAAATATTAATGTGAGAAAATTGCTTTACACCCATCAGAAGACACTGGAGGGAAGAATTACATGACTCTAAAACTAACTAGTGTGTGGCCGGAGTCAGAAGCAGCAGATCTTAGTTTACTCTAATTCCAAGTTTCTATCTGAAGACGCTCACCACACATCCGGTGTAAGGCTGTAAAATAGACCATAGACCTCTTTACCAGTCCTGCCATTCTGTCATATACCTAGTAATTTTCAATTAAAAAATATTTTATGCAATATATCTGATCGTATTTTTCTTTGCTTTCACCAACTCCTCACAGTTACTTCCCACTTCCCTGTCCGCTCAACTCTAGCCCTCCCCCCTTCTCTCTGGCTTTAAAACACAAACTCACAAACAAAGCAAATATCTAGCAGTCTGAGAAAACACAGAAACCCACAAGGACGGTGTGCAGAAGGTGAGAGATTTGGGAGCACTAGTTCCTAAATGGATTGCCTTTGTTGACCATCCTCCTCGGGGCCCAGGGGCTGATGCTGAAAAGGACGACGTGAAGAGATAGTAAGAGCCAGAGTGCATGGATGACTCCGAACAGTATATTCCCAGCTCAACATGACTAATACACAAATGAATTTATACAGACTCCGTGACTGCCACAGCCATATGAATATCACAAGCTCATGCCACTCTATCCCTGGCCAAGAGGTTATCTGTAATTGGAAGCACCTTAAAAAGGAAAAATAGTCTTTACCAATGGACTCTCACTTCAGGGTATGTCCATACCTGGGAGTACGTGGCTAACACAAAATGAACTTAGTGGTATTTTTGTAGAGATTTTCTCATATTGCTCTTTTGGGGCATTTCTGTGACTTATTAGTCTTTTGCTGGTGTATTTTGGTTTCCAATTTTGTGTGTGTGTAAGGGAGAGAGAGAGAGACAGAGACAGACATAGAAATACAGTGGCTATTTTTACCATGCTTCTCATTTTTTATGTTAGTCAGAGTTTTTCATGATTCTTTCTCTTTGCCTCTCACTATATGGTACATCGACTTGCACATGACAGTGAAGAACTGCCCCAAGGCAGGACTTCCTCCAGAACATTACCTTTCATCCTGCTCCTGTGGCTAACCCTGATTCACCCATCACTCCCCACCATTAACACTCATCCGCCCTGGGAGTATTCCCTCAGAAAGAATCTATAGACACCCAAATGTCAGTACATAGTTGTGAGGACTGCTCTGTTAGCTCTCTCGGTAGGAAAAAAAAAAAAAAAATGACTACCAGTGCAGGTATTTCAAGCATACTTTTGGGGGAACTATTTTATTATGTGTATATCCTCATTGTTAGGACCCTATATTTTCTTGTTATTTCTGCATTTTGTGTGAACAGTTGGCTTTACTATTAGATTGCTAATGAAGTAGAATAATTTATATAATATCTAGAAATGAGTTGAAAAAGATATACTAATAGGTTCATATTTGACTCTTAAATCATATTCACCTTTAAAAGTATTTTATGTTAGTAAATTAACCCTCTTAGAAAAGCCCTATGGATTAAAGCCCTTGTTTTACAAGTTGAGAGATAGGTTTTTTAAGTTACATGAATTACAGGAACTTTCCCAGTCGTAAGTAGGAGATGAGTTTAGAACACAGATGTGATATTATCTTCTACACAGCTGCAATTAGCTATATTATCCGCCATAGAGAAATGAGGTGTCTCTATTTCAAGGTTACCTAATTGCTTAGCAGTGTGGCACAGAGTAGAAGAGCCAGTGTTCTTGAGTGCATCTCAAGATGCGCCCTGAAAAAGAAACTCATGGATTCACTACCTCTGCCTTTTACAGCATGCTCTCCTCCTTCAAAACTTGCCCATTCAACATCTTAGCCTCTCAGGTGCAAGCATAGCAGCCTAGAAAATTTAGAGAGAATGGAAACTAAGTAACAACATACTAGTTGGCATACAATAACCTTAAAATTATATGCTGAATTCAAGACCCTGATAATAAATAGGTCAATTCATAAGAAATATAGCTGAGTTCTGCCTTCACTAAAAACATAGGGAAAAAATAGAAAATGAAAACTTACTTGATTATGTCCTGGATTAGAATATGTACACAGTTGCACAAAGGTACCCACTGAAAATTCATCGTTTAACAGAGCTGGGGAGATATATCAAGAAAAATGCTGTTCATTTGCCTTGGCTGTCATGAATCAGGGAGGTACCCAACCAAACTCAACTTAAGACCATTTAGTGTGTCACTTGGGAATGTTAGAAAGATGCCTGACATCATTTCACATCACTGAAATATCCTGTGCACAATCAGTAATTTCCTTGTGGGTGTTATATCCTTGTTTTGACTAAGAGCATGCCTAAAAGTGGTCAGGCTTCTACAGCTGTACTGAGCCTAGGTACAAGCACACATAGGAAAGAACTCATGCTCTAACTTAATTAGCTTCAATCCTTAACCAAGTAAACTCATTGACCATAGTTGTTTTTCTTAAGAAGCCTTGCCTATGGCAACCAAATACAGCAGTAGAGAAAAGACTGATCCCCTTAGATTATGCAAATCACAGAGGCCATTCTAAATTAACCCACAAAGAAAAAAAATATGGGGTCAGATTGATTTAACTACTTGGAACTTTTCTTGTGTAACAGGTTCTGACTAATACATTTAATAAATGGAATTCCTGCCGAAATCAAGATCAAAGTATAATGTTGGAGAATTTAATTTCTTCTAACAGTTTGGTAATGATTGGCCATCTTAGAATCTGTGATGCTGAACCCATCAATACTGATATCATGTCTCCTTGAAGTTAAGACATCCCTGCCAGGGGTGAGTTTATGAACCTTCAATTCCGCATGTAAAAATGGAAATAGGATTCAGTGGCTAGACCAACAGCTTCTTGCCAGCTGCTCATGTACAAATTCCAATTGCTTCAAACTTTGGTTTTCTTGGCTCTTGAAGGCGTGAGTACTTGGATTTAGCTATTCCTAAGGCTAAAGCACCCTAATTTCTTTATTAATTACTTTTGTTAATTTTTCCCCTTCTTTTTCATGTCATCAGCATATAAAGTCCTTTCCACATAACTCAAAGCAAAATCCTACATCCTTTTCCTATTCTCTTGAGCTGACACGGCCTTGTTTCCTCTATGCTTGGCTTCCTGCTCTACTGCCTTTCTAAGGCCTTATTACATTCTAGCATTTCCCAGGCACTATGGGAAATAACCTTTGCTCCTACTAGAAAGCTTTGCAGAGGTACCTTTGGATTCTTATTCATTCTGCTTCTGTTTACTCAGCCATCCTCTGCCACCCTTGTGAAATAACACCCCAACATATACACTGACTCATTCTTGCTTCCCAAACTATTTTCTTTAGCATTTACTGCCCAAACACTGTGTATATTTTTTATTTGTCCTACTTATTAATTTCCTCCTGCTACTATAAAAGGTGTGTGTTTTTGTTTATATAAATATCATAGCCTACACAAAGAAGTTACATCCTTAAATATGACCTTCAAAGCTCCTTATGCTCTGCCTCACACCATCTTTCTCTTCACTGTTTCATCTAAAACAGTCCCTGTCATAAAGTCAGAGCTCATGAGATATTTCTTTAGATTCATGATATTCGTGTTTCTTAACACTCCTTACTAGGGGCTCTTCTCCACATATTTTTAATACTGTAAGTAGTATGATTGTACTGATTATATTATTCTAAAATGTGCAACAACAGCTTACTAGTGCGTTTTATTTTTGCTTTTTAAACAAAAACCATTCTTGATAAGGAAAGGATAACTTGTTTATTTCAGGCTCAAAATCTGATTTTTTTTTTTTAGGTTTCTGAAATTCATGAATTATTCTATAACAATTCCCTCAAAATAGATTGCTCTTGTGGACCCTTGGCTCCATGTAGCTTCTTCAGCATCCATCGAAAAATCTTGAAAAGACAGTGTTTAAATTCAGGTCCCAAATGTAACTCTCCTTAATGCAAATCAAGTATGAATTTATTAGAAACCATTAGTGGGATAAATGTCCTCCTATTATGTAAATCTGTGCCTTTAATCTGAAATGTGGCAAGTGAATTGCTTTGTAGAATATCTAATCTGCAATTCTGTAATTAAGAGAGCAGGTGGTTAATCACAGGTGCTGTCAATGACTTGTCCCTCCTTGCAGGAACACAAATAGCTAATTCTCTGCTTCCCAAGTCAGCCATAGGGCACTTGTGTTGGGGACATAATTTTAAGTCCACATGGTAGTGCCTGCAGACCTCACAGAAGTGGGTGTGTGGGTTTGATTTCTAAATATTAAATTGAGGTTTACAACAATGTTTATTACAGGAGAGAGAGAGAGAGTGTGTGTGTGTGTGTGTGTGTGTGTGTGTGTGTGTGTGTGTGTGTGTGTGTGTGTGGCATTTGTATGGGATTTTTTTTCTTAAAGGAAGAAACACCTTTTGAGATAGTGCCTTACTCTGTAGTCCAAGCTAACTTGGAATTCACTGTAATGCAATCCAGGCTTACCTGGAACTCGTTGTATTACCTATAGCAGTCTCAAAGTTGAGACAGCAGCCCTTCCATTCCAGCCTTCTTCGGGCTGGGATTACAGGCCTGGATGGGGCTTTAATCTGGTATAACATGTTACCAGCAGTGTTAGGCTGAGTACCTAAATGCTTGAGTAATAGGCAGAGGAATTGTGATTTTCTACATCTTTCAATATGATATTATAGCAGTATTGCAAAGAAATATGCATGCCTTATTTTATAGCAAGGCACTACAATTTAATACTAAACTACAAAATAATATTATAGATATAATGTAGGCATATATAATGACTCATGTTAACCAAAGAGTTAAGTTTGGAGTCACAGTCAATAACATGGAATGATGTAAGTGAATTCTGCATGAAGGTTCTGCCAGCATACTAAGTATTCTACTTAAGATAGGGAATGGAGGAGTAGATCTGGGGAAAAGGCAAGGGGACTCTGGGAGGAGAGGAGAGAGGGGAAACTGTGGTGGGTGTATTGTATGAGAGAGGAAAAAGAGATACAGAAAACTTGGGTGTGCAAAGATGGCTCAGCAGGTAAGAGCTCTACCAGTGTTCACAGAGGACCAAACTGTGGTTTCTAGCACCCATGTAGGGAGGCTCACAGTCACCAGGAACTCCAGCTTCAGAAAATCAAACACATTCTTCTGCTTTGTACAGGTACTGATCTTACATAAACTACAACAACAACATCAACACACACCTTAAAAATAAAATATCTAAAAAATAGAGGAAAGTGTATAAAGGCAGACTTTCAATTTTCACATCTGTTTCAAAGGTAGCATATATTTAAGAAAGACAGCTCACTGTGGGAGTTTAGAAGCTAACCTATAGTGAAAAATAATAAGCAGCAAGGTTTTCTTTAAGGACACATGTTTCTAAGTATATGCCTTTGACATTCAGAGATATATATTTGTCTTTTTTCAAGCTCTAAAGATGTTGAATGATAGCCAAACAAAAGAGCTAAAACAGGGGGAAAGAAGTTAGGAAGAAAATCTCTAGAGCATAGAGTAATAAGTTGAAAGTAAGTAGATGATAATCAGGGATTGATATCTTGACCCTAAAAGTGTTATTTTTGTCTTTTAAAGAAAAGGAAGCTGTTTCTTCAAGGTATTAAATCATGGCTTGTTCTAAAGGAGAGCTGATTAATCTTAATGTTATGACCACATATGAACATGAGAAATTTTGAATGGGATGTATCAGATAAATGTCATTTGACTTATCTCAGAACAGCCCACCTCCCCATCCCCCAAATATGTCAATATTACAATTTAGAAAGAATAACAAAATTCTTTATAGTCATATTCGTAAAAATGGGTCTTACCTAATTTGAGTTCAACTAAATGAATTATGATGATATATTAATGAACCTGACTGATTACTGGAGACAAACATCAAAACTCTCTCCCAACATTGACTCTCACAGATTATAGTCACATGGACTATATTTTCATCTTTTGATCACAATTTGCACTTACCCATTGTCTCTATTCAGTGTCAAGGCCTTAACCACCTTAAGGGTGATTTAGACTGTCTATGTTGATGATGAAAAACTTACACTGTAGTTTGGCTATCACATCTAATTTTTTTAAGCAAAATATTTTCAATAGTTCCTTATACACTTAAGTCTATAGGGACTAAGTAGAGATGCATTTATTATCGTGACTTGAGACCCTCCAAGATCCACCCCATCTCCCTCCCCAGTTCTTCCTCTTCACACTTCTGTTTTGTCTTTCCAGTAGCTGGCTACTTGTTCTCCTAACATCCTGCTGGATCCTACCTTTATACATTCTTCATGTTCCCATTGTCAAAAATAGCTTTTCCACATACATCAACTTTTCTCTTTGGCCAACTCTGATCAAACTCCACTTCTTAGCTTATATCTCCAAAACATCCTTTACTTACCATGAGTAGTGCCTGGTAGCAATTGTTTTACTGACCATTCCTGTAGAGCACAAAACTAAAATTCATACACATGCCCAGTTGATTTTCTATGCCTACCACCATGCCCTACACAAAATAGCTACTCATCTTATGTTACACTAAACTGCTCAAATACCTCAATCGGTACAGTATCCCATCTATCTGCCCAAGCAGTTACTGGCTTTTACATTGTTTATCACAGTCTTTGCTATTTTCCAAGATAGTAGAGTCCTGTAAGTAGAGAATGATGAGCTTAAAAGTTTTTCAATTGCAGTGGCTTTGACAGTTTAAAAGTGATAAACTGAACACAAAATATTGAAAATGCATTTTGTCCACATCTGATTATTTAAGTAGCAGCGCAATGCTTAATGGGTTTTACAAGGATTCTAAAATTCAAAACCTGATTTATTAAGTTGAATTTGAGAGTTAATACTCACACAGCTAATAACCTGATATAAGAAATTACCTCATGTGGAAGGAGACATCCAACGCATACAATAAGAAGAGAGAAAGGAATAAACTAAGTGCCTGACACTGTGGCAATGCTGGCTTTGCAGACACATCTTCTAGGACACTACCTACATTAACTGTAAAACAAGACAAACATCTACATTCTAGTATAGGCCACTGACAGGTTTTGTTTTCATCTTCCAAATTGGAAATAATAACCCATAAGATTTTGTTTGCTTCGTGGGAAAACAAAGAAAAAGAATTCAGAGCATTATGCCTCTAGATGTCTCAGCAAATACCTTTTGTTCTTTATCAAGATATATGACTAATTGTAGGCTAACAAACTTAAGCCAACAGTAGTTTCAAAGGATTATTAGAGGCAGGGATCCACTAAATCATTCTCAAAGCAGCCAATCTTCCCCCCCCCCATCAATTCCAATCCGTTATCCCACTCTCTTCCAACACTGAAGGTAACAGAGATGCAAGGCACAGACACTGTCATAAGGATTATTGTTACTCTTTAAAGGGAAGCACCATGCAGCTCCGAAACAAACCATACAAAGAAGCCTATTCTTAATTATAAATGCCTGGCTTTAGCTTGGCTTATTTCTAGCCAACTTTTCTTAATTTATGCCTTTTGCCTCTGGGCGACCTTTTCTGTTTTTGTACACCTTGTTTCTTACTCCGAGGCTTGCTGTGTAGCTAGATGGCTGGCCCATTCAGTCGTCCTCCTCTGGCTACTTCTTTTCTACCCAAATTTTTATAATTGACCCTCCTAGCTTGCCAGCCCTGCTGATCCTTTCTCCTCTCTTCCTGTTGACCATTCAGTTTTTTTATTAGACCATTGTGTGTTGTAGAAAGGCAAAGTAACACAACTTCACAGAGTTGAACAAATGCAACATAACAAAAGTGACACACCTTAAAATAATATTCTACAAGGGATGCTTATCCATAGTCCAGTCTGCTTCTACAAACACATACATTTCAACTGCACTTAGAAGAAGATGCTAACAGCTCCATATAATGAAAAAATTTCCCTGGAATTTTGTGGTCATTGTTCTGTTTTGTTTTCTTCTGTATTAGGAAGCTTCAAGTAAGAGAAATGTAACAGTAATTTTTTTCAATACTATTATTTCAATAACATCTAAAGAAAATTGGTCCCTGTTTCTGAAGTAGTTTCTATATATGTTCTCCTGTTTCTTGTAGTTTAATGAAAGTCATAAAATAAACATGAAACACATTATAATTATAACAGTAACTTTGCTTTATATATGCTTATTCATTTAATTTAAAAATACTTGGTTGATGGAATGAAGATGTAGCTCAGTGATAGTGTACTTGCCTGATACTTTTAAGTCCTGAATATAATAATGATGATGATAATAGCCTATTCTTAATTTCTCTCCAAAATATTAAAATTGTCTTTTATAGTAATGAGATCTGTTTCAATATAGATCACTGCTCTACGTGTAATCTGCATAGTAATAATACATGGGCATAATCTTTCACTTCAAATTAACAAGATAATTTTAGGCAATGAAAACGAACAGAGTATGATAAGAAATGATTTTGTCAGCATAACAGCTGTGAGAGTTGGATGTTAGACAGCATGCAGTCAGGGAGGCCACTGTGAGGTACATACAGTGTGAAATCAGAATGGAGTAAAGAACGGGATAAGAGTATGTACCACTGTACACACAGCAGGACAGAGACTCCAGGCTAGAACTGCCTTAGCTCATCAAAGAAGGTAAAGAAGCTGTGAGGTGACCGGGACATGTTAGTTGAGAAAAGAGTTAGGCCATGCAGAATTTTCAGGCCATAGTAGAACATTTGGATAGCTTCCAAATACACTGAGACAGAATATGGGCTTTTTTGCTAATGGACCTGGAAGACTTATTGGTTTAATTTTTTAAATGATCTCACCAATTACTGTGTGAAGACTGGATTGCGACATCATCAAAATAAATAGAAGAGGGGCTGGGGATGTAGTTCAGTTGGTAGAGTGCTCGCCTAGCATGTTCCACAAATCCAGGGTTCCCTTTCCAGCACTGAATAAACTAGTTGTAGTGGTATGTGCCTGTAAACCTATCACTTGGGAAGTGGAGGCAGGAGGCTCACAAATTCAAAGTCACTAAACTAAACTAAAGCTCAGGAAATCTGAGAAAGGGAAAAAAAAAAAAAAAAAAGCTGAATCAAGCTATACCATCACCTATTTCTGACTCTTTTAGAGGAATAGCCTTCTAGAGGGCTTATTGATGCAATTTAGACAAGATACCTGACTTTTTTGCCACCAAAAAGGAGACCCAGCAGGGAGGATCAGGCATCTACTCTATGTCCAAAGGAGCTATTTTTCAGACCCTCTTAACTTCCCAGCCCATGGAATGATGCTCAAGTTACTTGCCCTTGTCGTCTTTCAATTTTCTCATCTATAAGCAGTCCTGATACTAAAATAACTGTGGCCAAGTTGGAAAGAAGATTCCATGAGCAAATAAATACTAACACTGCACCAAGAACTGTGCCTGCTAAGCTCTGTGACGTAGGAAAATTAGAAGAATCAAATAGTGGTACATTGTTGTAGCAAATAACATACTTACCCTGCTTTGAAGACCTAGATACAATAGATGTGCAGGGGGATTTGTGCAAGGAATACTTGAGAAAGCATTCAGAGTCATCAGGAAGGATAAACAGCCTTCCAGGAAGTAGCTCAATGTTTTTTGGAAGCATCATTGTTAACTCCCTACCCCAAACCATTTCCTTTCCTTTCCTTTCCAAAAACTAAAGAGCTCACAACAGAAACCACAAGGAGCATAGAAAAACATATCTGTGTGGTACAAGGAACAGATATATTAGGATAAATTACTTTCTGATCCGAAAGGAGAGGAAAGTACTCATGCTATTTCCTTCCCCCTTCCTGAGTTTGGGCATCGGTATATGAGCAGTCGGGGGCTGGATAGGCAGCAGCCCACAGTGATCATGAAGAAAAACCTACATGTATTTTAGACTCCTGCTACCTTTGAATTGTTAAATTGCCCAACTACACTTTACAGTCTCCATCATGGGGAAGAATGTTAAATGTGGGTTCTAAAGGACTAATGTCTTGTCCATTTCAGTACAATCATTCTGGCTGATGTCATCTCCACTGCCATCTCAACTCTTAATTAGATCTGCCTATTGCAGAGCTCCTTTGTAAAAGAGACAGAAATCCTAGCCAGATTTGTGCTGCTGTTCTTATTCAGTGCTTGCTTCTGTGACCCCTCCCTACCATATTGTATGTAACCTGGAGTTAGGGATTTTTTTTTTAATTTATTTGTTTCCAGCCTCACACCTAGCAACACCTGCTGAAGTCCTTGAGCACCAAATCAACTTGACTAATGCTTATTGAATTGTATAGTGAATAGTCTCTTACAGCTATGACTCCATAGAACCTACCGTGATTATAAACAGAGATTGAGACAACATGCATTGCATTAAGTATTAATTTTCTCACTCACTCTCCTCTAATGTTCACTTAAAAAAAAAAAAAGAAAAAAAGACAATTCAAAATGAGGCTTGAGTAGTCTTAGAATCAATGTGAATAGATGTATTGCTCTAATTGAAAGACATTCTGCTGAGAATTATGCTTTACTAGAGTTAAATACAGCCTTATAAAAATAGAAAAAGAAAACGTATTTTGGATTTGCATTATTGATAAACTTTCTTTATTACTGCTACCCCTGAGAATATCTGTGGGGAGGGTGTTCCCACCTCATGCCTTTCAGTCCTGGGGAAGCGGTTCCCTGGAGCTTCTTTCCTTTGCTTGCACTCACCTCCTTCTCATCTACTTCATAGTGAACCTAAAAGCACTTTCCAGTGTAGCTCATCTTCCTGCTGCTCCAAAGAGAACAGTACGGTAATGCAGACTGTAATGTCACTTGATTAGGATAATTCTCCATCTTTTTGAAGGTCTGAATAAGGCAGAGTTGAACTCCTAATTCTATGGTTTTCTTACGGGATTATTCATCTTCTTTCATTTCTCCAGGGCTTCAGACCCTTCCACTCTATCTTCCAGTGTTATTCTCAGGGGCCTGAACACTAGAAAGTATGACTCTCATCTACTGTGAGTCCTTTGTGCTCCTATATAGAAGAGAATGTGGAAATCATAAGTAACTGGGTCCTAGATAACTCGAATGCATATTTGTCAATGTTCCTGAAATTCTTTTCAGGCATTTTCTGGCTTATTTTCAATTTACATTTCTAAAGAAGTTTTTCACAATTAACTGAGATTTAGGGATTCCAAAGGAAAATACGTCACCTTCCTTTTCATCTCATCTTTATTGTAACGATGGGTATCCAGCTTTAATTGGGAAAAGAGTTGACTTCCCTACCTTCTTTTCTTACCCAAGGATTAGTCACTAATAGTTGATCCAAGCAACATGGTTCAACACTCTGTTATATGTATGTAAAGTGCATAAAAAAGCCAAATGTAAATGCACTCTACTTCACATTTCTGGTTGGAGAGAAAAGTTGCTACACAGATATTCCAGGACTAGTTGTTTGCCAGGTATTCGGTAGATATTTAGTGTTTAAAGGGGGAAATTGAGTGCGAAAAGCTTTTGTTCATGAATCCTCAGTGTATCACCCTTAATAATCCCCTTAAAGATTTCACTGAGTATTAATATTATGAGTAAATTAATGCTTTCTACTTTTTATTTTATTGCTTGCATTAGTTACTTCTCATTATGTGAGTGCATCTGATTTTCCATTTGGACATCCCTTCTTAGACATACTATGCCTTAAAAACTTATCATTTGGTACCCAAATTGCTCAACTCCTCCACACACAGCAAAGCCTATAATTTACACATTCTTCCCCTATCTCAGCAAAATGCAACTCCATCTTTTATAGCTAAGACCCAAGACAATGACTTAGTTTTCTATTATAACCCAAATGACGTCTTTATTTCACTCCTTCCAGCTTTGCCCATGAGGTATCCAGAATTTAATCATCTGTTTTCTCTTCTATCCTAGTGTTGTAGCCTAAGATTTTATGGTAAGTTGTGAACCGAAATTGGTTTTTAAGTGTTGCTCTTATTGCCTCCACCATTTCCATTTGTTGAATTTCCAAATTGTCAATAGAAATTATCTATTGAGGTTGAAATTAAATTGTGTTATATACCCTGTTGTTCAATTTTTCCATGATTTCATTTCATGCGCAGAAATTCCTCATTCCTTCTAATAGTTTAGAAGAACTTCAAAATGCACCCCTTGCCCTTTCACTTTCTCTAACCTCTTAAGGTATCGGTTTCTTAACTGGCTCTACTTAAGCAACATAGCCACTCTGATGTTCTTTGAACTTTTAAGTACCCTCCCATCAGGGGTCTACACTTGCTGATATCTACTCAAAACATTCTATGGATGCAAAAAGTTACCTTTGCGCAAATCTTGTTTTTACTGTTTAATATTAGAAGCTATTTATCAACATCAGTTTCTCTCTAATCTTCCACCATTGGTAGGGCTATTTTATTTCTTCTAGAATAATCATTTGTGTGTCTTATAAGCTATTAGGTTACTTTGTGCTACTGTAACAGAATTCCTGAGACTGAATAATTAGATGAAAAGCTTTTTGTTTCTTCTAGTCTGGAAGATGGAATTTCCAAGTTTTAATGGACAGGTATTAAAGGAAGATGTTCAGAACATTTTATTGATCATCTCCTGATGGAAGGTAAAGCCAGAAGATCATGGCTGAAAGAAAATGGGAGCCAAACACATTCAAAAAGAAAATCCATTTTAAAGTCAAGAAAACTACTTCCAAGATAATGACATTAATCCATATATGAATGAGAGTTCCCATGACTTAATCTATTTAAAAGTTTTACTTCTCAAGATTACCACATTGAGGACTAAGTTTTTAACAGAACTACCTTGGCAACAGACCAAGCTATGTGAGACTGTTTCTTTCATCCCTAAAATATAAACTACAGGGAAGTGATTTTTTTTTTTGTCTTTTCTTTGTCCATTCTTGTAATGCTAAATTTGTACTATCTGAAAAATTTCCAGGAATATATAATGAATATTTCTTAAATGAATGATGAATAGATATCCACTGTGGCATAATGGCGTTATATTTGAACTGAGTTTTGTGAAGAGGTCATCATACTTGAAGGACCAGAGGCAATTTAAGGAACTATGTTCTGGGAGACAATGTGCTTTTTGGTTTAAAATGCCAAGTTCAAGGTCAAGCTTATGCCAAATCTGGCCTCACCAGGTAGCAGTCACATGCTTTCAGGCAAACTGCTTCATCTCTCCGAAAGTTATGTTCTCAGCTTTAAGTGGAGATAATAATATCATCAATCATGTAAGTGTTGGTTAGGAAATTATCACATTACATAGAAAGTGTTTATGATAAAACTTGATATGTAGTGTGCACCATCTCTCATTACATTCATTAGTAAATGAACTATTTATAATTGATGTAATTTGGGCAGCTAATAAGATACTCAGTGACTTTTAGAATGTCTTCAACTATAAGCAAAGCTTAATAAACTGATTATGATATACAATTCCTAAGAATGACTAGCACAGGATTAAGCAAAGGCCTTTGTTTGTATTGGTTTGGCTTTGTTACAAGGAATTGAATGGGCATTTGTCTTTGTTTTTGATTTTGCTGTTTTGGGCTCAAGCATGGTATTTTATTTGTTTGGATTACTTGTATATAGTGATGCGTTTTATAAGAACAGTTTCTTTCAAGAATGGCATATACTCAGAGCGCACTGGCTCATCACCCTTTCCCTTCTCACTTGAGAGTCTCCTGTCTTCCTCTAGGCTCCTCCCACCCCCTTTTTCTCTTACCTGTTGCTAGTGTGTTGCCTTTGAAGTTATCGTGAAAGATCCTTGTAGGCTGAGCTACAGTTTTACATTTCATCCTGGAAATAATTAGTTCTCAAACTGGAGATGTGCCAGAATTGTCCAGGAGACTGGTTAAAACATGAATTACTGATGTCAGCTTCCAGAGGTTCTGATGTGGTAAATGAGAAATAGATCTTCAGAATTTATATACTGTCTAAAACATTTCAGATATGTTGATTATAAGTAGCTGCTTAACAAATCATCTCAAGATTTAAGGACTTAAGAAAGCAAAAGTGTGTGATCTTATAGTTTTTGTGAATCAAGCCCTATGTAGATTGTTGCCATGATGTCAGCTTGGGGCATTGATGTCCCTGGAAGCTTGGGAGGAGGGACATCTACCTCAAGGTCACTCTTGAGGTCACTGACAGGATGGGTTTCTCTGCAACTGTTAGCTTCACTTCCTTGCAGGTTGAAGACAAAGGATGACCTTTCAGTCATCCCTACAGCCCTTCCATGGAGCAAGCCACAGCATAGTGGCTCTCGCTTCCTTCAGAGTAAGCAAGCAAGAAAAGGAATGTGTGTTCCAAGATAAAAGCCACAAATGTTTTGTACCTGCTTTTGAGGGTGACATCCAGTTGTATCTGCTCGATTTGGGTTGAAGGGAGGGAGTTCTCATCTCTAACTCACATTCAACGGAGTGGAGGGAGTGGATGAGGGTTGTCCAGATGCTAGTTTAAGGTTAAGAACAATGATCTGAAAACTGTTGCTGCATGTATTTCTAAGCACCTGGGTGAAATAGAAGGATCTAACATGTAAAACTGAAAATGCAGCTGATCCCAGGTAGGGAGGAAGCCATTGCAGGCATCTGATTGCTAACGCTTATGTCTAGATAATTAATATTAGTTTATATTTATAAAATTAGTATATACTTTTCAATAAACATTTAAACCATTTAACCACCAAATTTTCATTAAAGCCTCATCCAGGAATGAGATAATATTTTTGTTTATTGATTAATTGGTTGATTTATATATTGGCTGATTGTGTGCATACAGTGGTATGTGCTGTGTATGTTGTAATAGGCGGGCGCCCCCTAGGGCACCCCAAGACACCCCAAGACCACGACTAATGACCACTGTTAACATTAAAGAAAAAGAGAGTTTAATGAATATGAATACCGGTACACACACATGTGTGGACTCCAGGCACTGTATAGAAAAGCCTGGAGCCCCGAATATTTTTGGGGCAGAATTCTTATACTCCACTCTGGGTAGGGGAGGGGGTATGGGCGAGCTCGGTGCGCTAACAGGGCGGGGCCAAAGGTCAGTTTAGGACAGAGTTTAGGAATGCAGGCAGGCAAGCTATTTCCTGTGAAACAATAAGGACCACCTGAAGACATTCATTTCCTGGAGCAGGACACATTGTGCAAGCTTCAGAAAGTTCCTGCCTCGGCAAACAATCAACAGTTCTCAGGCAGGGCTTTCCTGGGTGGCCCCACCCAGGCTGCTAGATCAGGAATGAGGAATGTGGTCACACCAGGTTGCTAGGAATGCAGTCCCAGCCAGGCAATGGGGGAACAAAGCTTTTCTGAGAAACAGCCATCTCAACCTTGGCTAGTTTCAGGGACCTCAAGAAGGGGTCGAGGGGGAGTTACAGGATTTTTCTATTTTCACATATGTGAAGGGGTGGACCATGGTACAGGTGTGGCATTCAGTGACAGCTTTCCAGAGTCAGTTCTCTCCTTCCTGTGGGTCCCAAGGATGGAGTGCTGGTGATGATCAGACTTGGCAATCTATACCTTTACCTCTGAACCCAGGAATAGAATATTGAAACTAGCACTTAAGTTACATAGAAACTATGTGAAGATAAATTCCATTAAAGAATTTATTATAATCTTGCCCATTTATTATTAAGCTCATACGTAACAAAAGTAGACTTTAGCATGGAGTCCTAGGAGAAAGAGCTATAAATATAAATCCAAACATTTTAGTCCCCCCCCACTCTCTGTCTGTATCCCTCCTTCCCTCCCCATATGTATGTATGTATGTATGTATGGATGGATGGATGGATGGATGGATGGATGGATGGAGGGACGGACGGACGGATGGATATGTATCCCTACTCCCACCCTATTTTTTCCTTTCTGTCTTTTATCTGTAGCTTAGACTACCCAGACAATTAATAAGGACACAAAAACTATTAAATTTGCCAGGGACAGGGTTAACATAAGAAACAGAACACATTTCATGAATAAGGTACAAGTGATTTTAGTTCAGAACTAGAATCTATAGGATTCATGGGTGCAATCCCAGTAAGGTTGGAGCAAGAGGTTTGCCATGAGTTCAAGGCCAGGTAGGGTTATATACTAAGTTCTGGACCAGCCTGGGTTCCATAGTGAGAGTTTATCTTAAATCCAAAGAATTAAAAGAGACAAGTAGAAGTGGTTTATTTTCGAAGCATAGGGAATTGTGAAAAGTCAGCTTGAGGCACTCTCGGTTTTAATCAGTTATTTTGTAGAGGACTACATGGTATGCTCTGTTTTTCAAAAGCTTGTCAATCTGGTTGAGACTGTAACATAAAGCTGTCTTCTTAGCTCAGAGGGGCGGCTTGACTCTAGCATCCTTCCCACCCTTTCTCTGGTAGTTGTTGACATCTATTTCCAACAGCAGGTTTAAATTCCTTGCTGCTATATCAGGAGGCAGCTTAGCTTTTCCCCAAGTGGGGATTCTGTTCCTTTGGCCTGCTTGTTTGTCAATTCACTGGCCTCAACCTGTTCTTACCTCCCAGGTATTGATTTTGGCTGACATTTAGTTCAACATGTTATCAATTCTCTTAATCATCTCAAAGAGAGAGAAGGGGGAAAGATGGCCAAACTATTACCCATCACATCAGCCCATGACAGCTCCAGGTCATCTGTTCCCTAGACAGCAGCTCTAGTGAAAAGAACTGCTTTCTTTCCCAGTGCCTCAGCTAAAGCCGTGACAATGAAAAAGCTAGTGTATCAAACGCCTTCACTTTAATCAAGCAACTTTATTTCTATTGAAACCAGGAATCCTGCCCTTCTTACACTGCCATGGGATAAATGATGTAGGCTTAGGAAAGTACAAGTAGATATAATTTTGAAAAGGCTAAACACTATTTACAAGACAAGCAAGCAAAGCCATGCAAACCATATGGGGAAAGAAATGTTAAATCAGAGTAAAGCATCATCTTCAGGATGACTTTACAAATGCTAATCAGTTCAGCTAGAAAATTACAGGTATAAAAAACTGCTTGGAGAAGACCCTAAGCTCAGGGGAAGTGGAGCAGAAGTCTGGGACCAGTTAACAAGAAGACCTCAGGCTAGACTAAGGAGCTGACTGAAATGTAAATATTGTTGTGTGCCTCTTACTTAGGAAAAAAAAAAAAAAAAAAAAAAAAGACTAAATAAATAAACAAAAACCTCCCGAGTTTTGCCCTGCTAAATTTAAAATGATTAAGCAGCCAGTATTTCATCTTGCAATGATTCTATAGAAAAAGTTTGCTGGGCATTTGTAAAATGGATTCACCTTTTAAATTCTTTAAAATTCAACCATGGCTTTATCTGAAATACCAAGTCATTATTTTGATGTATCAAATGAGACGTCTCTCAGGTACAGTCTCATGTTCTTGTAGTGTTCACCACATCTCTTAAAAGCAAAATCATCTCTCTTGAGAGGTCATGGGAGGCAGGATTTGTCCAGTGCCACTTTGTATCCTCAATACTTTTCCTAATCTAGAAAGAAATTTCTCCCCTCTCCTCTGCTTTGTACCCCAGTGGGTAGTAATTTACTTAGGTACCTGTGCGTTTATCAATTCTAATTGAGGGAATTGTGGCTCCTTTATCTTTATTGCCCCAGAACCTAGGAGAGTGCCTGGCACTTGGAAAAAGCAGAGGGGAAGGAAGACCCAGGCAGAGTAAGACAGATCAACTTAGCATTCACATTTTGTCTTGTCAAGAAGAGAAGCATCAAAGAAGACTGCTACTGAGCAGAAGTGTGAAGGGTCTGAGGTCAGCAGATGCTGTCACCTCCCAAAACTCTGAAGTGGTTCCCTAAAAAAGCAGAAGATATATAGCTATTACTTTCTGACTTGTGAACTTTAGGGTAACATATAATTCTTCCCTGACAGGTGACAACCATAGCTGCAGCCCAGACATCTGTACAGGCAAAGGGAAGTATTCAGACACTATAGAAGGTTTTCATTTACCTTTCTATTGCCATGCCAGAACACTATGGCCAAGGCAATTTGCAAAAAAGAAGGCATTTAATTTGGGCTCCTCTAGTTTAGGCTCATTTAATTTGGCTTTCCAGAGGGTTAGAGGCCATTAGCATCACAGTGGCAGGACTAAGTCGTCATCTATACACAGGAGGCCGAGAGAGTTAACTAGGGATGGTCTGAGCTTTGGAAACCTAGAAGCTCATTCCAGGGGGGCACACTTCCTCCATCAAGACCATACCTCCTAGTCTTTCTCAAAGAATTCAGACAACTGGAAACTAAATATTCAAATATATGAGCCTCTAGGGGCCGTTTTTATTCAAACTCATACACATACACACATAATAATGAAAGGTATTCTATTAGATAGGCAGTAACTGAATACTTTTGGAGAGGATAACTAGGAAGAAAGCAAGGTCAGACATCGTCCCTGAAATCTACAGGCACCAATTTAAGGAATAGGCAAAGTACTTACGTATTAAATTAGTAATCTCTCATTGAATCTACTAGTCTCACAGCTCGGTGGGGACTGCTCTTCCTTCGGGTTATCACCAGGCCTAGCGGAGGATAAGCATTCCACAGGTCCTTGGAAAATGAGTGAGTCATTCTACCACTGGCATAGATTCTCCCCTCTCAGCACACTCTGCCTCCTCCCTTATTCTGCCTGAACTGCTGGCAAAGGCTTCTTACTTCTGACTCTAAATCTCTCCTCATCAGCTTCCTCACCCTTCTCCTGTAGAGATATGGTATGACCAAACATGATCCCATTTAACATCCTCAACGACCTGAGAGCTGTTGTCCTTCCTGAGACACAGACACTCTGTAAAACTTGGTGAAAACGGAAGCACTTCACCATTGACATCCTTCTGCATCACAGAGTTTAAGTTTCTTTCCTAGGTATTGGTGATTTTTAAACAGCCAGTTCCAAAACCCAGTAACACTCTCAGAGCCTGACCTCAAGAACTCGGATGAGGAAATCTAACCCTTTAGCTTCAAGATAGCTCTCACTCATCTTCCATCTACGGGTCCTCCCTTTTCTACAGGTGCAGCCACTTCACATTAAATTGATGCACAAGCCACATACCACTAGGCATAAACCATCTTCTTCTGGACCCATGTGTCTCCTTCAAGTTGATTTTCTCATCCAGCAACCCCAGGTTCTTGGTGGATCTTAATCACTTTTCAAAATCAAGCCCACATTCTGCCTTTTGCTATACACACTAATAGAAGGCATCCTTATCCTCTGGCTGTTTCTTGACCTTTCATACACTTTTGGGGTTGCTCTTTTTTTTTTTTTTTTTGCCTTTAAAATATTTATTTGTTTGTTTGTTTATGCTAAAGAGTTTCTTTTATTCAGCAGGATGGATTCCATTTTCATATCTAGTTTTTTAACCTGTGTATTTTTTATAGGCGAATTTTATAGGAAATTGTATCCATTGATATTAAGTGATATTAGTGGACAGTGACTGTTAATTCCTGGATTTTGATTTTGGTGGTAGCATGTGTGCGTGCCTTTCTTTTCTTTGGGATTTGATGGTGTGAGATTATCTGTTGCCTGTGTTGTCATGAGTGCATATGACTTCCTTAAGCCCTTCGAGAGCTTCCTGCAGGGATAGATTTGTGGATAGGTATTGTTTAAATCTGGTTTTTGTTGTGGAACATCTTGTTTACCTCGAATATGGTGATTGAAAGCTTTGTTGGGTATAGTAGTCTGGGCTGGCATTCGTGGTCTCCTAGTGTCTGCATAAAATCTCTCCAGGACATTCTAGTTTTTAGAGTCTCTATTAAGTGGGGTGTTATTCTAATGAGTCTGCCTTTATAGGTTACTTGACTTTTTTCTTTGCATCTTTAAATTGTTTTTCTTTATTCTGTATGTGTAGTGGCTTTATTATTATGTGACAAGGGGACTCTTTTAGGGGGGTCCATTCTATTTGGTGTTCTCTAAGCTTCTTGTATCTTCATAGTCCTTTGCTTCTTTAGGTTGGAAACGTTTTCCTCTATGGTTTTGTTGAATGTATTTTCTGTGCCTTTGACTGGCCTTCTTCTCCTTCTTCTACTCCTATTATTCTTAGGTTTGGTCTTTTCATGGTGTGTCAGATTTCTTAGACATTTTGTTTTATGACTTTACTGTTTGTTGCCTGAGGAGTCTCTTTTTTCTATTGTGTCTTCTACGGCAGAGATTCTCTCCTCGTCTCTTACATTCTGTTGGTTATTCTTTCATGTATATTTCCTCTGTTTACTCAAATTTTCCATTTCCCACATTCCCTCCATTTGTGTCTCCTTTAAGGTTTGTGTTTCAATTTTCACATTTTGAACTGTTTCCTTCACCTGCTTGATTACTTTTGTTTTGTTTTTTTTTTTTCATTCTCTTAGCTTTCATTAAGGGATTTATTGATTTCTTCCAATATTTTGTCTTTGTATCAATTTCTTTAAGGCAATTTTTCATTTTTCCTCTAAGGACCTCTGCTTCTTCTACAATGGAATGTTCAGTTCTTACTATTGTAGACCTACTAGGTTCTGGTGGTGCCATATTTCTCTTTATGACTTACCTCTTTCTCCAATCAGTGCAAGCTGTGTCTGTGTCTCCTGGAATGGGTGGGTTTGGTCGATGGAGTAGGACTGTAGACTACAGGGTCCGATGGGGGGTGGGGGTTGCCCACAGGAGTCTTGCTTGCTAGCCTACAACTGGAACTGCAATGAGGGTAGCGAGAGGGGCACAGGTTGTGTCCCAGGTCCTAAGGTCTAGAAACTGGGGTGACTAGCTAAAAGAAGAATTTCTTACCTCTTGGTCCATTGGGAAATAGCAGAGTCTGTGTCTTAGGGATCTCCTGATGTCTTAGCAGATGGGTGGGTTTCAGGGTGTGAAGTGGGACTTGTAAATTACAGGGTCTGATGGGGGTTGATGGTAGGCACACCTCCCCATAGGAGCCTTGCCTGCTGGCCTGCAACTGGAAACTCTTATAATTGGAATGGTTTGCTTACAGTTATAGGAACATGGCAGTGTGCAGGCAGATGTGGTGCTGGAGCATTAGCTGAGAGTCTTATATCTTGCAGGCAATGAGAAGTCCACTAATAGTCACTGAGTAAAGCTGGGGATAAAACCTCAAAGCCTACCCCCACTGTGACACACTTCCTCCAGCAAGAAAACATCTACTCCAACAAAGTCATACCTCCCAAGAATGCCACTTCTTTGGGGGACCATGTTCTTTCAAACCAGATAGCAGAAATGTTAGAACATTGGCATCTTCTAATGTATTAGGAATTGTCCTGCGCCTTCTTTGCCCGCAAACAAGACGCAGTACAACAGGATCCTTCTGCAGCAGGTTTATTGAAGCTTCACACACTAGGGCAAAGAACGGAAGACCCCGAGCCTCCCAGGCAGGCCGCTTTTATAGGCAACATTGTTTATCTCTGACGTGGGCCTTTCCCATTGGTCAGCACACCCTCACCCGATATGATGTATCTGTCTGGGGGCCAGGCTTCTTGCTGGAAAATTACAAGGTGTCATGCGCAGTGACTTGTTTACTAAGGAGCTTCCTTAAACCGCTTAGTCATAGGCCCGATACAAGCGCCATCTTTAGGGTGCGGCTGGCTCCCTACATCTCCCCCTTTTCTTATATTTAAAATGAGGGAGGCTATCCAGTGGATGGAAACAGAGGTTTGTCCTCCCAAAACTTCTGGGAACTATGTACAAAGGAGACGTTCCTGATGCGTCCACCAGGTACACCTCCCGACCAGCCCGGCACCTTTGTGGGAGATGGGATTAGTGTGCCTTGCCCATATGCAGACAAACATGTTCCATGGATCCCCTCAAACTCTAAGGTGGAACCATTGCAGTGCTTAGCCTTACAATCCACATGGAAACTATAACAGGTATGCTCTAATGAGGTGCAATGGCAATTAAGCCTCTCAGTGCAAGAGCCATACCTATATAGTATACACAATCAACCCTGCTCAATTTTAAGCAATAGGCCAAAGCCTGCCCAAACTTCCTCACCAATCAGGGAGAGGCATACCTTCCGCAAGGTTAGGTGACCACAATTAGTCAAACTTAAAATTTTTGCTCATTCAGAGCTGCCAGCCAAATCGTAGGGGATTGTCCATCTTCAATAGCCATTAAGGCTTGGGTCAAAATTGTCCTTTCTCTCTTTCTGGACGCTCGCATCTGGCAAATAAGCCAAAGACTGCCTCCGAATCTCATGACCATGAGGATCTCGAGGGTTCCCATGCCGGCCCATTCCTTTAGGTACGAAACGGCTGAGGAAATCCATGTGGAAAGGCCCTCTGTTAAGGACAGGTCCAGACGGGTGGAATTAATCTGAACGATGGCAACGCGGAGCTCTCGTAGCGTCTGCTCAAACTCTGAAGACCAATTCTGTAAGATAAACTGAGAAAGGCTTTTTGACAAGTTAGCTGCCCTAGAAAATTTTTCATACTGAATGGAGGTAACACAAAGTCCAGGAAGCTTTTGTTCACATCTCAATTGGGCCATTTGCCATAAAATGTCTAATTGTTCTTGTACCAAATCAATACGCTGGTTAACCAGCATAAGTCCTCCTTGAATTTGGGTATTAGTGGATGCTTGCTTATCTAAGGCCATGGTTATGGAGGCTGATAAATTATTAATAGCCCGAGCAGTTTGCACGGTGTTGGAAAGGGCGAGGGCTGAAGCAGTTGCTGTGGCCCCTACAGCCGCGACCGCAACAATCCCAACAATTATAGCAGAAATGCCAAAATCTCTTTTAGGTCGAAACAAACTCATGCTGCTAGGAGCCTCAACCGGCACAGGCACAAATCGTGGCATGCGAGTCACCATCGCAAAGGAATATTTCTGAGCATCCCAACAAAGGGTATAAAAGCAGGTGCTCTGGGCACACTCTAAAACATCTTTATCTATAGAAACATTACTTACAATCCAAATAAAGGGTGGCCACACACACACGGGGGCAGCCGATATTGCTTGTTCAAAGACAAGTTGTTCTATAAAAGGAGCGACGGAGTCAGGGTCTCCAAAGGTCCTTTTTGCTGCCTCCGTCATGCGTGCCACAAAGTCTGCAAATGGTTCATTTAGTCCCTGGATAATCTTAGTAAGCTGATTGCTACCCTCTCCTTTTTTAGAGAGTGCTTTCTAAGCACGAATGGCCGTGGCTGAAATTTGAGGGTAAATCCCCCAAGGAAATTGGGTCTGCTGTGTAGCATACTGTCCTTGCCCAGTCAGCATCTCAAAGGTCCATTCCCTCTGTTCAGGGGTTATGGCCGCAGCATTTACTCTAGCCTGTTCTTGAGCTATTTCATGCCATAGAGCCTTCCACTCTAGATACTGACCCATGCTTGACAGGGAAGCTTTAGCCACCGTCTGCCAGTCTGATGGAGTCAGGTTCCACAAGGCAAGCCGATCAAGTTGTGTAACAGTGAAGTTGGCATTTACACCAAACTTGCAGACAGATTCTGCAAGCTCTTTAATCTGACTAAATTCTATTGGGGCATAAACCCGATCATTATTTTGGCCCTCATATACCGGAAATGCTAAACTAAGTTGTTGCCTCATGGCCTCCGGCAGGAAAGAAAAGTTTGTAGCACCGCTCACACCATAAGGAGGAGGAGCTGTAGGCAGAGGTCTGTGCACTCGCTGGCTTTCTGCCTTGTGCCTGTTCTTTCTGATTTGGTTACGAGGAGGATCATCAGGGGAGTATCTCTCTGCCTCATATTTGGCTGCCTCCTCTTCCAAATCAAATTCATCTCCTGGGTCTAGTGGGTCTTCCTCATCTACATGGCTGGATTTAGAGGAAGAAATGGAAGATTCTATTTCATCCCTGATCTCTAAATTAGTCAATTCTTTCCAGGGGAAGGTAAGTTTGGTCTCTTTCTTTCTTCTAACCTCTGAATTTTTCTCTGAATTTTTCTCATAATTTTTCTCGAAACTTTTCTCCCCCATACCAGTACCGGGGGGTCCTTTTTCCTTTTTCTCCCCCATACCAGTACCGGGGGGTCCTTTTTCCTTTTTCTCCCCCATACCAGTACTGGGGGGTCCTTTTTCCTTTTTCTCCCCCATACCGGTACCGGGGGTCCTTTTTCCTTATGTACAGTTTCCTTGGGGCGCGTTCCCAATCTCTCATCCCGCTCAGTTTCTGATAGGCTATCCTGAACCTCTCTCAACATTATCTGTCTCTCCATGACCACTGGCAAGCAGAACTCATCCTTTAAACAATTCTTGATCATTTTCCATATAGCTTTGGTGCCCATCCTTAAATCACCCTCATTAAATTTTCGATCGAGGTCTCTCCCAACTTGTTCCAGGAAGAAACAGTAAAGGACCCCGAGCAACCGTACCATGGGGCGACCCGATCAACCTCCTTGATGAATCCTTTAAGGATTCTCAGTGCAATTTTGATATCATGCTGTTTTAAAATGAAATCCAGGGTCGAGATCATCAACTGCGAAGTACCCATGATACCGTTAGCAGCGCGGCTTATCCGCGTCCGGCTTATCCGCAAAACGAAACCAAAGAGCGCTGCCGCTTACCTACGTCGGTCTTAGGCACTCAGCACCGGAACCGATGAAAAAGAAAGACAACCACAAGAAAGATGATCAGGGTGACTAGAACCAAACCTAATCCTGCCAAAACCTCCTGCCAGTAAGCACTAAAAACCAAACCTCAGTCAGGGACCATACCTCTCCGAGCGAACACTCTGCAGTTCTGAATCCTCCTCGTCACCGAGGGGTCTCCGCTGGTGCAGCTGATGTTGTCTTTCCCGGGTTTCGGCACCACTTGTCCGGCGCCTTCTTTGCCCGCAAACAAGACGCAGTACAACAGGATCCTTCTGCAGCAGGTTTATTGAAGCTTCACACACTAGGGCAAAGAACGGAAGACCCCGAGCCTCCCAGGCAGGCCTCTTTTATAGGCAACATTGTTTATCTCTGACATGGGCCTTTCCCATTGGTCAGCACACCCTCACCCGATATGATGTATCTGTCTGGGGGCCAGGCTTCTTGCTGGAAAATTACAAGGTGTCATGCGCAGTGACTTGTTTACTAAGGAGCTTCCTTAAACCGCTTAGTCATAGGCCCGATACAAGCGCCATCTTTAGGGTGCGCCTGGCTCCCTACAAGGAATGTTCACTACATCATCATTTAAATTTACTACATTTCAGGAAAAGAGGGTCTACATTGCATTGTTAAGAAAGGAGAAATTAGACCCTCTAGTCAATCCTCTAACATCAGGAAACATTAGCATTAAATGAGCTAATGTGACAGAGAATGATGATAGCAAAAACCCCACAAATATGTACCTTGAAGAACATGTGATGTGATGTAGGCATGTTATCTGAGGAAAGCATGATACACTATAATGTTTCAATATATTATCTGTTCACAGTGAGCAGACCCTTGTAATCTTGTAGTCTCCGTCTGTATTTACGCATTTGATATTGGTGTGTCTAGGGTTCATCACACACAGAATCATTAATTTGAGACTAAAGGCTTAATTTTCCAAAAAATGACAAATACTTTTGTGTGCTGTTCACACCTATAGGCCCTGTTAGACACAGAAATGAGTTGGGGGAGGGGATGGTACTATCAACAAACATTAAATACTAGATGTTCATCATTTCTGTCACTATCCATATTTCTATATCTTCAATCTGAGATCAACCCCATCATTACATTTACAATGACTACAGGAAACTATCTTTAGTTATTAGGGAGAAGAGTGGAATCCCATCAGCTGTTTGATTTCTGCCTTTTTCTGCAGGTGATTTTTTAAATCTCCTTCATATTTAATACTTTTTTGTTGTTTTGTGATATGCAGTCTAACAACTG
Organism: Phyllotis vaccarum; assembly: GCA_033318265.1. Lineage (NCBI taxonomy): Eukaryota > Metazoa > Chordata > Mammalia > Rodentia > Cricetidae > Phyllotis > Phyllotis vaccarum. Next base: position 52,675,107 of record JARWLC010000008.1, read on the forward strand.
AACTGGGTGACTAGATTTATTCTTCAGTGTGTGTGGGGGGGGTGGTATATGTTTCTTCCTACTCCCTTAACTTTTTATTTTGAAAAACACCAAAGCTTACTAGGAAGTAACATGAGAAGGTTGAAGAGTTTTTGTATTCTAAGCCCTGTGAACAAGTCATTAGTAAGAACTTGATTTCTGAGCTGGAGAGATCCAGTGGATCCACTGGCTGCTCTTCTAGAGGACCTAGGTTCAATTCCCAACAACCACATGGTGACTCACAGCCATCAATAGTGAGATCTGGCACCCTCTTCTTGCCTTAAGGCATACACACAAAACAGAGCACTATGCACAATAAGTAAATGAATCTTAAAAAAAAAAAAAATCCCTTCATTTCTCCAAATACATAAGTGAATATTTTCATCATATCTTAATGCAGTTTTTCTACTTAACTATAATAATATCAATGAGGAAATGAGATTTACAATGATATGTTGAAACCACCTAGTCACAGACACACATAGCTCAGGGTTTGGAGAACACAATCCAAGTTCTCAGCAGCTGCTGGGTTTTTGTTGCCTCCTTTAATTAAGCCGCTTCCTTGCTATTTTTCTGTTATCATAACCTGATGATGGTTTTGTCAATTCACATACAGAATGTTCCTAAATTTGCTTTATCAGATGTTTCCTTATGTTTGGACTGAATTTGTGCTTTTATGGAAACACTGGGGTAATGATTTTATGTTCTTATTTCATGGGAGGAGATAGGGCATCCTTTCATTTTGTCCCATCCTTAGTGATGTTGACTTTATTTTTCTGTTCTTAAAAAATTGTTTATTGGTGCACACATTCTTAAAGACTGACATAGATTTATGGTGCACCTTATGATGTTTCAATACGTGTATGTATTGTGTGATTTTAAATCAGGTCAAACAAATTGCCTTTTATACTTATCTTTTCTTCATTGTGAAAATAATCAAAATCCTTCTTCTAGCTTTTTAAGATATACTATTCAACTATTGTCTGTAGACAGCCTTCTGTGCCATAGTGCACCAGAGTGTATTATTCCTAATTCTAACTTATGCCCATTCATCAGCCTTTCCCAGATCTCTACAGACTCTTTTACCAAGTACAGATAAGCATTATTTCACTCAACCTCCATGAAAAAATAAAGTGTGTGTGTTTGTGTGTGTGTGTGTGTGTGTGTGTGTGAGAGAGAGAGAGAGAGAGAGAGAGAGAGAGAGAGAGAGAGAAAGAGAGAGAGAGAGAGAGGTGGGGGAAGGGAGGGAGGGAGAGAGAGAGAGACTATGGGGTTACTCATCTGTCCATGTCTCTCTTGTTTCTATTGACATACTCTGCAGTTCTATATCTGTTGGAAATGACAGTGTTTGCTCATAGAGAAGTTCAATTGTGGTTGCTGTTACTATGCTATGAGGATTCTGTGTCCTGTGTCCTAAAATGCCTGTGCTAATTTATATTCTGACAATGTGCGAGGGTTCTCTTTTTCTCCACATCATAGTTAGTACTATAATCTGGAGTCTTTATGAAAAAGCTCGGGCTGATAAACCGGTTTCTCATTATGCTTTTGATTTTCATTTTTCTAATGAATAGTGATATGGATATTTTTCATTGGACATGTTGGAATAGCTTTCTTTCAGGAAGTTTCTAGGTCTATGGGGCCATATGGTTTAGTGCTTTGCTATTGAGTTTTTAAATTTTTTCTTTGAGTATTTTGAGTCAGAACCTTTTGTCAGGTGTGATGCATTGAAATTAGATCTTAATTTGGTGATATTTTGTTCCTTTACATTGTACATCTTATGTGTAGTAATGCACTTTTACTCAAATTTCAATGTTAAGAGAGGAGCAATCTGTACTTCTCTCTCCCTGAGTTCTTGGGCACCTCATTGCTCACCCAGACACTGTGTGTAGAGATCCAACTTGAACAAAGTATGTTTATGTACATGTTTGAAAATTTACAAATGGATCATTCTATCCGAGAGAGAACATAGCTACAGAGCCAAATCAAATGTCCGAAGACCTTTGTGAAGATTAGGAACTTTATTATGTATTTGGTTAGAAGGCACTGAAACTTTTAGGACATGAAATGACATAATTAGTGTATAATTTTTAAAAGGACAAGTTTCTAAAGAAAACCTCATGTTTGCAAGAAATAAGCCCTATCTCTGAGCCAGATCCCACTGGTTTATACACACAATCTTAATTAGTTGAATTTAGGGAGTTGAGTTTTGCTGGCTTTTCCCCCTCCCACATCAATTATAAGTAATATCTTCTTGAATGGGATAATAATAATTTCTCAGATATATTTGGAAATATAGGAACAGAAGGGACATGTGCCATGTTCTTGAAAACCCCAAAACATCTCAGACCTTGGATTTGCTTTATAGCAAGGTACAGAAAGCCATATTACAGAAACTAATGGCCTGGCTTGGTCAGAATAATCTGGGATGTAAGGTAACCTAATAGAGGTCATACTTGATGATTGGGTTGCTCCTTTCAGGAGATTCAATGGCTTTCCCACAGCCATGAGCTATTTCCATTAGCCCTACAAACCAGCTAGAAAAGGAAGTGCCTTGGCAGTGGCTGTTCTGTGATGTGGCAATGGCCATGTCACCCATATGAAAAATTTTTACATTTCTGGGATGTGAGTGCAGATTTTAGGCTCATACCTTAGGAATTATGCTCCAAAACATAAAAGGAAAATACACATTATCTATTTTGAACTACATGGACCTCCTGCAGAATTGAGAATCCAATGAATGATGGGTGAGTATTGTTTAATCAGTGTTATAGCAGTTTGTTAAGTAGACAATGACAGGACAAATAGGTTCAATTTTATGAGTTAGAAAGCAGTTTTTGGCTAGTGGAATTGTAGTTACCTAATTATTACACATGGAATTAATATCATAATTCTAAGGTAGGAAAATAAGTCTAGGAAGAAGCAAAAAATAGAACTAGATGACAAATTAATGTAGAAGCATGCTAATTACCATGATATCCAGCCCTATTGTGAGGAAGATGAAGAGCCTATAGTTTCTTTAACTAAATATCTGTAAATGATAACACACTCCTGACAATAAATAATCTCAGATAATGGAAGTGGATCCAGAAGGATCACAAATGTGAGGTATGCATACAGCAAGCTGAAAATGGAACAGGATACTTTTCCAACAAGTAAATCAAAACATAAGTAAAAGCATAAAGGAAAAGTATTTTGTATAAACTAATGATCTATAAGCAAGTGCTCACTTTAAAAAAAAAAGTCACAAAAGGGGATTTCCTGACCATATGACAACATCTTTTATTGTTCAGTCTCCCTGACTTACTAAGGCTCATACATCATAATTATTTCAATGCTTAATTTAAATGTAAATCAAAGCAGCTATAATGACCATCCCTGTACTCCCAGAACTCAGAGGAAGATGGATCTCTGTGAGTTCAAGGCCAGTGTGGTCTCTATAGTGATTCCAGGACAACCAGGGCTACACAGAGAAACCATATTCTTAAAAAGTATTCAGCATGTTCAAATTTTGCAAGATAATTTTCTGTAAAATTTCTGTAAGTAACGTTATAGAGTTATTTCCACCCTGTATGAAAAATTATTGGCGAAGAGACACTGGATGTTTATTCAAAACAGAACTGAGTTCCTCTATAACCATCCTGCCTAAAAATAAATATATCCTAAAAAGGAGAGAGTGGAAACTTGATCAGCTTGATGGAGCCTCTGGCTAACAAGTATCTGCTTATTACAAGTCTACATTATGTAATCTTGCTCTGGTTGCTAGAAATCAGCTTATTGTAAAGCATATAGCCCATATACAGCAAGTATATAGATTCTCGTGCTGTATTGCATACTCAAAGTAGTAGAATTTATTTACTTACTTGTACTAGTTACTTTTCCAATGCTGAAACATTGCCTAACAAAAGCAATTTTAGGAAGAAAGTTTTTATTTCAGCTTACTGTTCAAGGATATAGTCTGTCATGGCTGTAGTGTCCTGGAAACAACTGGGAACTTTGTATTCATAACCTGCAAACAGAACAGATAAATGCTTGTGTTCGGCTTATTTTCTCCTTTTTGTACAATTTGGGGTTTAAGCACAAGGAATGTTACCACCCACAGTGAACAGGTCTTCTCACTTCAATTAAGCTAATCAAGATAAACCCCCACAGATTAGCCTGGAGTCCTGTGTCCTAGGTGATTTTAGGTCTCAACAACTTGACAACTGAAATTAACTATCACATTACCCTTATTTTTGTTGTCTACTTTTCTTGTTCGTATTTTTCCATTGTTACTTTACATTGTTTACAGACATCTTATTTACATTATTTACATTATATATCAATTCTATAGCTGTGTTGTAAATTAGATATATCAACTATTATGGTCCTGACCAAAAGTCAGTTAAATCTGTTGATGATGGTGGTTTTTACCTTAAAGGTAAGCATATGCTTCAGAACAAAGAGTCAAAGAAAGATAATATTCTATAATTACTGGATTGCAATGTAAGTGCTGGGAGAGAGTCAAGCTTTAAAAATATTGCAGCTCATGAACTTTTTCCTGGCAAAGATGCCCAGTAGATGGATGATAGTGTACAGCTTGACCTTGAATTTCACTCCCAATGGTCTCTGTTCAGTCCTAACAGCTTTCACGTACTTACCCAGCAAAGTTTAGGCAAGCCTGGAACTGGTCAGAAGGCCCTCTGGTACACTATTAGGTCATAATAATACACTAGGAAGTTAGTTCAAGAGGTCTATCCAGTATTTTGGAGGCACAGCTAATTCTAATCACCATTAATGAGGAGAGACTGACCCTAAGGAGAAGTTTGCAATAAATTTTCTTTACCCCTGATCTTGAGGGACCGAAGAATGTTGAAATGTCAGGAACACTTTCCTAAGATTTTTATACTGAATTGCTTTGAGATACTCAGAAGTAATTTTCTGAATTTTTATAATATGGCCAGGTATGAGACTTCCCCTGTAAACCATTCCAGCTCAAGTGAATGTTGAAAATAAAGCATTTGTTAAAAGTCCCCAGATCTGCACTCTTCACATGGTACAGATTGTTAACAGCATACATTTGGCATCCATGGCAAGTGTTTCCCCTTTTACTCCACACTACACAAATAGTATTTCATCACTTTCAAAAGACCTCTGGGCAGCCTTCTCTTCCTCAAGCACTCACTCTAATCTCTCAGCCTTCCTAATTGAATTCTGCCTGATTAGGTCTGTCTGTCTGTCTGTCTGTATTGCTCTCAAGAAACAAGAGAGACAGACAGACCTATTAGAGCACTGTGTATCCTCTCATACTCTGGTATCTGTTTAATTTCTATCAGAGCTAAGGGAGTCAGAGAATAAGAAGGTCCAGAAGCATAATTTCTGCCCAATAAAGAAATCGTGAAATCAACCAAGCTGTTAAAACATAGAGACTTCTCTGTATAGTGAAACAAAAGTTGTCCCCTGCCCTAAAAGAATACAGGTAAAGCTGTGTTGTATTTGTAAATGATAAAATCATTGTAAGGGATGGAAATAGAACCTTGAGAGGTGAGACTGGATGAGTGATTCAGGCATGCAGTTAGATCATGACAGTTGCCAACAGTTTAATTTTACTTAAAGATACAGGAAGTCTAAGAAGAATGTACACAAGAGGATATTTGAAGGTAATCAACAGCCTTTCTGTCAGTGCTATCCAGATAAAATATAATGTAACTGACATCATTTGTAATCTTCTAGTCACCATTTTAAAAAGTGAAAAGAAAAACAATAAATTTTACTGTCACAAAGTATTTGATTAAGACCAATAAATTATCATTCTAACAGGTTTAATAACTTTTTAAAGTTGTTAAAGAGCTGCATACATCTTCTTTTTATAATAAATATTTGAATACTCATGTGTATTCTTATACTTATAACAAACTACATTTCAAATGCTTAATAGCAAGCTATGACTGGCAGCTTCGCTGGGACAGTATAGTTCTTGTCTTAGATTTAGTATATAAGTACAACTCAAAGGTGAGTGGATGGACAGATATTCCTAAAAAATAATTGGGAGGTGACAGTCTTTCTAATCAGTTATATATTTTGTGTGACTTGAATCCAGAAATACACTGTGTTCCCAAATGGACTGTAGTTACTTGGATTGCCAACAAAGTATTCACATAAACTTCCCACAGTTTTCTTGCTTTAGAGTTTAGAGTAAAGTTAACTATCTGGTTCTATAAATGTACTTGTAATTTAGCCCAGGATTCATAATATAACTGTTTCCCTGGACTTGTTTACTAATTCTGATATGAGCTATGAGGAGATTAGAGGTGGCTTTTTCTAAGGTATATAGGAGATACAGTGTCCCCTCTCTAATAAGAAAGCAATCACACACACACACACACAAGCCATTACTTGCATGTAAACAAAGGACTATTAAGCGGCTATGTTGTGACTATTTAGAGAAAAAGCCTGAGAGAACAGAATGAAAAGGAGGTACATGCTGGGAATGATAAACTTCACAACATATAGAACCCTTTATCTTATGGGAGAGGTGATAATCCATTTTCCACTTGCCTCTTCCTGGGCAGTAAACATTGCTTAACTCTGACACATCATACAGAACAAATATTACCTCCGGAGCTCCCTTTCCAGAGATGTGTGGTCATGTGATTAATTCTTTCCAGTGAGATTCAAGGAGAATGTAACATCTTGCTTGCTGGATGTCTCATCCATCACAACTAGAGCTGTAACAGCTGTCTGGGCTGTGTTGTGACCTTGAAATTGAAGGTTGTGTAATGAGAAAGGAGCAGGAGAAAAAAAATGAGCCTATGTCCTTAGCAAGATCATGGGATCTCCTGTTATGTTTGAACACCTATCTTCATATTTATTTGCACGAAAGTGATAAACATCTGTCTTGACACAAGCATCTGTCTTTCCACAACCATAGATATTTGGAGTCTAAATGTTATATTTGATCGAATAGTGGCCAATATAGACATATCTCAAAATATAGTTCTTCATAGAGAAAATAAGTAAGAGAAGCAGAAAGGAGGTTTGAACTGGCCTTCTGTAATCAAATTAATGACCACCCTAATTGTCATCCAGCAACCAATGGAAGCAGATGCAGAGATGCACAACCAAACACTGGACTGAGCTGATGGAGTTCAGCTGAAGAGAGGAAGGAAGGATTATCTAAGCAAGGGGAGGCAAGATGATGAAGGGGAAACCCATGGAAACAAGTGACTTAAGTTCATGGAAGCTTGTGTATTCTAGACTGATAGCCAGGCCCCTTGCATGTGGGTGACAGTTGTGTAACTTGGTCTGTTTGTGGGGCCCCATCACAGGAACCAGGATCTGTTCCTGGTGCATGAGCTGGCTTTTTTGAAACCTTTTCCCTGTGAGGCCCTGCTCAGCCTTGATGCAAGAGCTTTGTCCTGCCTCAGCTTGATATGCCCTGCTTTGTAGACTCCCATGGGAGCCTTGTTCTTTCTGAGGAGTAAATGGGGCAAATTAGAAAGAAAAAAAAAGGTCAGGAAGAGAAGAGGAAGGGGAAACTGGGGTTGGTATATAAAATATTTTTTTAAATTAATAACAAAGGAAAGAAGAAAAGGAGTTATGGGGTTGGGGGGTTTGTTATAGTTGTGTGTGTGTGTGGGTTTTTTTGGTTTGGTTTTTTGGTTTGGTTTTCTTTCTTTGGTAGAGACAGGACCAGGACTGCCTTGTATAACCAGAACAGTCCTCCAAAAATACAAAACACAAAACACTCAAGCTATGGTCTTCGGGACAGCCAGAGCCTTTCAGCTGAGGATCTGACCCAATAACCCCAGGCTCTGAGAACAGACAGACCAAAGGCCAGAGGGAATGGCAGAGTTTCTGGGACACAGTGAAGACAGAACCCGGAAAATAAAGAAGCAAGAATCATAAGTATGTCCTTGATCAGACAGAGCTCTCTTGAATAGGAGTGACATTTTGAGTTATTTTTTTTAAATAGAACTTGAAAGCCAAAGAATAATTATTTTAATTTAATTTAATTTATTCACCTTTTTGTAACACATTATATTTTTTCAGGTCACTTAGTGGACAAGATAGACATAAGAAGACTATTTTCAGTCTTCTTAGCACAAAAGAATGCTAGTCTGAACTTAAATGGAGCAATAGAAATGAAGATGGGCACATTTATTTCTAGAAAAGTAAAACACTGGATAAATGGGAGGCATATTACAATAGTTAATTAACCTTGTGGCATTGATTTTTTTTAATCTGATAGTAAGTCATTACCATTCTTTGTCATTGCTCTACAGAGAGCATGACCCACAGGGAGCAGGAAGAAGAATAGGCTAAATAATGGCAGATGGGTAAGAAAGGTTCAGAGAAGGGGCAGTCTATGAGAATCATCAGGACTCCTAGGGATCATCCTGAGGACAATAGGCAAAGGAAGCCGTGGTGAGAGCTCACAGAAAGGGGTTTATGATGAGGTTGAGAGAGGCCCAGGTAAAAAGTGATGGAGGAAAAAACACAAACAGGAGACTGCTCATGCCAAGTATCCACCCAAACATTTCTTATAGAAAATATGTCAACTAGAGGTTTCCATTAGAGGATGGAGTTCTTAGGTGTAGAAATGGATTGTCTGCCAGTGACTGGCAAGTAATATAGCTTTGTAAAGATGAGATTTTCTTGGCCTAACCTAAGATTTAACCTCTTGTGCTGTCATGCTAACTTTCTGTTTGCTAAGAAGATAACCCCCTCCTGAGCAACACAGGATGTACTTCCTCCATTACTTGGCTGGGACCGCATTCTACATTCCTCCGGATGTAGCAACCTGGATGGGGCCACCCAGGAAAGCCCTACCATGAGAAGTTACAAGCAGGCAAGAACTTTCTAAAGCTTGCACAATGTGCCCATCATGACCATTGCTCCAGGAAATGAATGTCTTCAGGTGGTCCTATTGTTTCACAGGAAATAGCTTGCCTGCCTATCTGCCTGCCTCCCTGTATTCCTAAACTCCATCCTAAACTGACCTTTGGCCCTGCCCTGTTATCACGCCAAGCCCACCTGTACCATCTCCCCTACCCAGAGTGAAGTATAAGAATTCTTCCCTGAAAGCATTTTGGGCTTTTGGCTTTTACAGTGCCTGGAGCCCACACATATGTGTGTACCGGTATATCATTCATTCATTAAACTCTCTTTTTCTTTAAAGTTAACAGTGGTCATTATCCATGGTCTTGAGGTGTCTTGGGGTGCTCTAGGGGCGCCCGCCTATTACAATTATTTTAAATAAAGTCATTTATTTTATTGAATTTTTATCCATTACCTATATTTTTAATTCTAGAATTCTTTTATCAAAAGAAATATTTTCCAGTTAAACAGAATGAACTAATAACTCATCTTTGTTAATTTATTGTTGATCTCTGAAAGTACGACAACACCAAGGATGCTCAAATTCATCACATTCAGAAGAACCATAAATCTGTTACTAAATGGTTAACTCTCCCTGAAGCTCTTTTGTTTTGTTTCCTCTGGGTGTGGTAGCACATGCCTTTAATCCCAGCACTAAGGATGCAAAGGCAGTTGGATTCTTGTGAGTTCCTGGCCAGCCTGGTCTAAGTAGTTAGTTCCAGGACAGCCAAGGCTATGTAGAAACCCTGTCTCAAAAGATAAAATTTCTCTTTCAGGTTTTTCAAAAATTATATATGATTGAGAGCATGTTCCTTTTTAAAGTTTGATTCTTGCATCACTTCATTTTATATTCATTATCAAATGGACGGAGTGCTGTGGTTCTCATTAAAATAATCTTGATAAGATATATGTTATGATATTGTTATATTTCAGTCTTAGTAAACCCTCATTTCATTACCACTGAATAGTTTTCTTATCCTTAACGACTTAAGTCCTTTTAAATGTTTCAGTCTATTGAGTGTATAAATGTGTGTGTAAGTATACCTCTGTGTCTTCCAAACCTAGTGTTCCTGGGTTTGACTACCAAGGCAGAATTTTGAAACACACATTCAGGCTCTGCCAGCCCATTTTTAAAAAATCATTCTTGACTCTATGTTCCTTCCTAGAGTTTGTCTAATAATTTCTGAAAATCCCATTTTCTGTTCTAGTTTTCAAATCAGAACTCTCTCCCTTTCCAATGCCACAATTTAGGACCTGAAATGTAGGGCTTAGTGATTAAGAGGTCTCAACACTCTTGCAGAGGTTCAATTTGAAGCACTGCATTTATATTCACAGACCCATGCACAGAATGTATTATATTATACAATTAGAATATTATGAATATGCACATATACATATGTATATACAAAATCAAAAGTAATAAAAATAAATGTTTTCCAAATTGGTTGTGAGCATCATTCCTACAGTTCCGTCCCCTAAAAGCATCCTAACCTCTCTCTTCCCTACTCAAACCAGTCCCTGCATCTTGTGCTGACAACCAGATAGACTCATCTCAACTGTGTCTTTAATGTTCCTTCTCTACTGAGGCTCAACACCAAACCTAGCAACAACCCACTAAGTTGTCCGTGGTAATGTTTCCCAGAGTTTCTATATGGCTCCTTCATCCTAGCCTGCACAAGGAATCTGGCTATCATGCTGTCCTTGTGTCAAGACATTGAAAGAACCTGATCATCCCTACTTGCATGAGCACTAGTAAGTTGGCCTGTTGCTGTTCCATGTCCCGCGCCAACTTCTCGCCCGCAAGAAAAGGCACGACACACGTAGGATCCTTCTGCAGAAAAGCTTTAATGCGTCTTGAGGGAGAGCATCAGCTTACAGAAAATGGAGACCCTGAGGTAGGGAAAGCCCAGCCCTTATATAGGCCAAAGACCTCTGCCTTGGATGTGTCACCTCTCTATAGGCTGCAGCTCATCATCCCACATGACGTCATGGGAGAGGCAGAGAGACCAGTCTCGGAAAATTAGCAAAGGCATGCGCCCTTGCCTTGATTACTGACTCAGGCCCTTGCCTTGATTACTGACTCAGGCGGGTTGGCCAGCACCAGATAATAGCGCCACCTTGAGGAGCTGGAGCCAGCGGCTCCCAACTTCTCCCTATAGCTGGAGGGACAGCCGTGGGTGCTGGGAACCGAACTCTTATATTTATGGTTGTGAGCCTAGCCTTTAACGGCTGAGCCATCTCTCCACACTTTAAATTTAAATTTTCAAGTTCCCGTACAGGGTACAAGGTGGGGGGACCAGGCTTTAGTTTCTGGTTCCCCAACTCCCCCATATTCTTTACTTTACTGGGGGGTCCTTTTTCCTTATTGAGTATTGTTACTTTACGGCGCGTGCCTAACCTCACATGGCGCTCGGTTTCTGACATGCTGTCCTGAACTTCTTCCATCACGTCTCTCCCTTTAGCTATCAGATCTTTACAGGCTTTATCTTCTACAAAGTTCTTTAGGGTACGCTGTGCCATCTTAATATCACGCTGCTTAAGCAGGGAGTCTAGTGCTGTTACGATAGACTGGGAGGGTCCCATGGACCGGTGGAAGCAAAAGGCAACCACGAAGAAAATCAACAGCACTGCCAAGACAAGCATCAAGGCCTCAAAAAAACCAAAGTCCAGTTCAGACATACCTCTCCGAGCAACCTACCTGCAGTTCTGAATCCACCTCATCTCCGAGGGGTCTCCGACAGTGCTAATGGTGTTCAGTTCCCCGGTTTCGGCACCAGTTGTCCCGCGCCAACTTCTCGCCCGCAAGAAAAGGCACGACACACGTAGGATCCTTCTGCAGAAAAGCTTTAATGCGTCTTGAGGGAGAGCATCAGCTTACAGAAAATGGAGACCCTGAGGTAGGGAAAGCCCAGCCCTTATATAGGCCAAAGACCTCTGCCTTGGACGTGTCACCTCTCTATAGGCTGCAGCTCATCATCCCACATGACGTCACGGGAGAGGCGGAGAGACCAGTCTCGGAAAATTAGCAAAGGCATGCGCCCTTGCCTTGATTACTGACTCAGGCCCTTGCCTTGATTACTGACTCAGGCGGGTTGGCCAGCACCGGATATTGGCACCATCTTGAGGGGCTGGGGCCAGCGGCTCCCAACAGTTCCATGTACACTGAAACTGAACTGAAAGAGAATGAGTGGATCAGAGGCAAATGGAGGCTGGTAACTCAGTGTTGCCACAGGCTGATAACTCAATGTAGCCACAGGAGCTAGCCTCTCAGTACTGTGTTAGCCAGCTCTTCAAACTGCACTTTATATCAGTGACATGGAAAGTGGACTGTGTTACCAGTGAGGAGAGCAGCACGGAGGGGACAGGGACTTTTATAATGGACTCAGAATTCATGTTCTTTCACCCAGAAGGCAGACGTTATCTGTTCTGAAAATACAGCCCAGGAAATATGAATATCAGTGTCCTGCTCCTACACTATGCCAAAGCATGGCATGCTCACTGAGAATTTTTTGCCAACAACTTCCAGATTCTTCTGCCAGAAATGTTTTTATCAATAGGTATCTGTCCATGAAGTTCATCTAAAATAATTTGGCTGGAAGTTGTCTTTTTTAGACAGAAATACATTCTCCCTCATGCGAATGCCCATACCACTGTCTTTATATCCTTCCCATACCTGTACTCACCTTGTTTTATTTTGCCAGCCATTTGGTGAGAAATTTAAGCCAACTGGAGTGATAATTTCCCTATAGGGATAATCTTACTTAACTTTGTTTTCCTTAATTAATGGAGAAGATATTCAACAAACAAATTGTATGAAATTCATTTTTTTTTTTCTAATGGTGCGTGTTGCTTGCAGAAATTGACTCTCCAGATTTCCCAAGCTCAGTAATTCTGACTTCAATAATGTGGAAAGAAACTATTTGGCAATAAGGAATGAAAATGGAGAGCTACATGCACGGTAATGATACAGACAGGAAGGGGTCCTAAGAAGACACATATAAAATACGTTTGTGATTCAAAAATAACAAGTAAGATGAGCCATGTATGATAGAGGAGGGAGCTGAAAACTAAGAAGTGGAGAAGCAAGGTAGGACTTGGAGAGTTGATACAGAGGCTGAATTCCAGGGAAGGTAGCAGAAGCTAGCACTGAAAAGGAGCCTGGCATGGTGTGCGTACTTTTAATCTGCACCGAGGAAACAGAGGCAATGGAACTGTGTGAGTTCAAGGCCAGCATGGTCTACATAAAGACTTTCATGTGAGCCAGAGTTCCACAGTGAGACCCTGTCTCAAAAAGAAAAACAAACAAACACAAAATAACAGCAGACCCTGGCATTACCTTAAGCTCTGAGCTACTGAAATGATATTATTTTATGTATATAATGGCATAAAAGATTTTGCTATTATAATATTATAAACATGTTTATATAACTGTTATAGTTTTATGTAGTTATTTGAGTGATTATTCCATTCTTCAGCATGCTTATCTGTTCTTTTCTTTCATCTTTAGATCATATTTCTTTCTCATCAACAATATTATTCCCTCTTTATTAGAAGCAACCTAAGTGACCTCCTCCACTCCATACAGCAAAAAGAACCTATGAAAAAATAATAGGTTATGACAAGTGGTAGCTGATCCATATTTAACAACTGGCTCCCCAAGGAAAAGGCCCTCATTTGTAACATTTCTCAGTTTCCCTGATGTAAATACCCATACTATGGCTAATTTCAAACTCTGATCTTAAGGATCCTGAATGAAACAATATCAGAAAGTTGTGCTCAGTAACTCATAATCTTGTATGAATTTACTCTAGCATATCATTAGATGAAATGCTAAATAAACCTCAATGACTCTCAACTCTCACTTGTTTTTAAGAACTACTTCCATGAAAATGTCGAAAGACTTTCTGGGCTATTGTTTTAAAGTTTCAGATTATTGTCATGTGAATGTTACCCTCTACCCATATACCAATGTTTTATATCAACTAGACAATTTATAGGACAATTTAGCTTCCTCTTATATCTTGAAGTGTCATATTATTTTATGTTTTTGAATATTACGCTGAGCATATTCCTTTCATTTTGCCATAGTTTGGTTAAATTTGAGATTACTTAGTGTGTTTTGAATTGCCAAACTATAAAAGCCTCTTGAGTTGATTTCAAATTGAAAGAGTTTAGCAGAAACAGAAAAGCTGCAATTACTTAGCATATTATGCCCTGTGCTACACATGCTGATTTGGAATTATTGTGTACTCTCTTTTTCTGTTATACGTGCCTCTCTTTATAAGTAGTAAGGTCTCTGATTTTAAAAAGTAGAGTGCTTCATTCCTTGAAGAGACCTCCAGTTCCAATAACCTTTAAATGCCGAATGCTATAAAGCCAAGTTTTAGGTGTCATGTATATGTAAAACTATATAAGCTCTTCAACAGGACATATGTGGATTATTGGTTCAACGTTTTTATTATTCTGCAATTAAGAATGATATGTCTAAAGGATGAAAGTAGTTCCTATTTTCATCTTCCTTGTTAACTCTCATTTTTAAAAAATTAATATTTCTAAGACACGTATGTATGTGTGTTTGTATCAGAGTTTTCAAAAACATCACAGACTTGGAGAGATATGAATGAAAATAAACTTGATATAAAGAGAAAACCTCTTACAAAGACACCATATACTTCATATTCTAACAGTGTAAGCATTCCCCCATCTTCCCTGCATTATTTGACATTATATGCAAAATTAAATCTTCCAATAGTTTTATATCAACTGAAATAAAAAATAAGTTATCAAAAACTCATGCATAACAACTCTAAAATATGTTATAATGTGTAGACACCAGAGGGGATAAGCCTTTCTCAGTCATCATAACTCAAGTAGGAGTGGAGGCTGATGACCTTTATATTTTTCTCTCCAGCAAAGAAATAGATTGATCTGTTTCATGGTTCTGCCATCTCAAGCTGAGGTATGTCATGACTGAAATCAGTGATTCTCTTATGGTCTGTCTATTACAAAGAAATAGGTCCCCATCTGCTGACTTTGAACACCATTTCCATCATTTCTCACATACTGCTCTAAGAACCTCACAGATTGGTGACAGTTGCCTATTCTCATATAACTTGAGAAGAAAATGTAAGTGTAGTTTCCTTCCACCCCACAAAAAAACCACCCCCTTTATAGTTACCACCACTACAACTACCAACCCTTCTAAAAAAAAGGGAATGAAGAATAATTTAAAGTAAAATACTGAGAGAATAGATTCATACCTGTTCACATGTATTATTTGCAGGTAGGATTTTTTTTTGTTAAACAAAAGTTAGTTCCCTCATATATTTGTAACATGCACAAGTAATATTACCTACATTTTTATCTAAGTTGAAAACTCTTTTGATTCTGCTGACTCACTAATTAAAGATTTTTTTTTTGACTCACTAATAAAAGACTTTTTATTAAAGACTCTACTTTGACTTTTTCTTTATCATGCTGAGGTATACACAGATCTTTGTAGAAGATAAAAGATGTTTTCATAAGTACTTAGTTGAAATTTTCATACTGAGTGGGAGAATGCTTAAAATGAAGATGCTTTGGTGGGGGCTAGAGAGATGGCTCAGAGGTTAAGAGCACTGGCTGTTTCTCCAGAGGACCCCGGTTCAGTTCCCAGCACCCAGCAGCTCACAATTGTCTGTAACTCCTCTGTAGAATTACATGCAGGGAAAAAAAAAAAAGAATAAATTTAAAACTTAAAAGGAAAATGCTTTGTTAATTATCCATGTTACCCAAAACCCATAGTTTTAATGGGGTGTGTTTGCTGAATAGTAAATAATATTTTAAAAATCTTTAAGAATTTATTTTTTAAATATCTGGTTTGAATTACATTATTCAAAGTCAATGAATAAAATACTGTTGTCTGCAAAAAATAAACTTGCAGAGAGAAATATGCATTATATCCTGGTAGAATAAGACTTGCCAAAGAGCTCACATACTTTTTCAAATTTTTATTCTACTTTATTATTGAGTGAATCTATGTTCAGGTCTCTATAGGTACCCATGGAAACTAGAAGAGGGCTGCCCTGGGACTGGAGTTACAGGTGGTTTTAAGCCACCATATGTGGGTGCCTCTGGAAACTGAGCTCCGAGCTTCTAAAGGGCTGTAAGTGCTCTTAACTATCTCTTCACCCTGATGATTCTTTGTTTTTTTTAGTCTTGTTTGTATTAAAAAAAAATTTTTCCTATATCTATCACTTCTCCCCTTCCCCTCCCTCCTCCCAGTGCTGCCTCCCAGTCCTCCCTCAGCATCCCCCCACCGCATTCCCCCCCCCCCCATTCATTCCCCATTATTCTTGTTTTTAATTCAACTCTTTGTAAGTTCTTTTTAGATTTTTCTCGGCTGGGACTAGCCTTCAAAATGCTTCTTTCAAAAAAATAAAACTTTAATAAAAATTGAGTCTTAATTGTTTCAGTGTATGGACTAGTTGCCTTCTCTAAGCCTTTGTTCAGGGTACATCCTATATTGATGAAATACAGGATCTACCCTGAACAAAGAACAGTGGAGCACAAAAACTAATCTTGAAAATTCACAGATATTTATACATGGATATATTGCTTTAAAATGTTGGCTGTGGCTCTTCTTGCCCATGGGGCTGCCTGAAGAACATGTAAGCCCTCACACATTCTTCATGAAAGGAAAATTACTGTTACTGCATTGTTGATGGAGGAACATTTTTACACAGAACAGAACATAGCACATCCCTACAAGTATAAGCACTGTTTTTCTTAGGACTGTGGCATTCTTTTTTAAATATTTTTTATTAAGTATTTATTTAAGTATTTTCTATTCATTTTACATATCGACCACACATCACCCTCTCATTCCTTCTCCCAACCCCCCCCAACAGCCTTTCCCACCCAACCCACCTATTACTCCTCCAAAAAGGTAAGTCAGCAAAGCCTGGTACGTTCAGTTGAGGCAGATCCAAGCCCCTCTCTCCAGCATCAAGGCTGTGCAAGGTGTCCTTCCTTAGGTAACAGTCATCACAAAAGCCAACTTATGTACCAGGGACAGATCCTTATCTCACTGCCAAGGACCCTTAAACAAACCAAGCTACACAACTGTCTCCTAATCTGGTCCCATGCAGGCTCTACAGCTATCTGTCTAAAGTTCATGAGTTCCTACTATCTGGGTTCACTGTCTCTGTAGATTTCCCCATTATGATCTAATAATTTCCCCCTTGCTCAAATTATTTCTCTTCCCTCTCTCTGAATGGACTTCCAGGGCTTTGCATGGTGCTTGGCTATGGATCTCTGCGTCTGTTTCCATCAGTTACTGGATGACGGCTCTATGATAACAGTTAGGGTATTCACCAATCCGATTACTAGGGTAAGCCAGCTCAGGCACCTTCTCCACTATACACAAGGATGACTCCAGTTTAGACTATGTGGAGAGAAGTGTAGTTTTCATTCTATCCTCCATCATCCAATCTACATGCACTCTGATTAGTGAAATGCTTTCTGAGCTCTTTAAAGACCACGTTCATTCTTATCACTTCTATTACAAGGGACATAAGTTGATCTTATTTCAGGTTGCTGTTTTAGGTCTCAATTCCTATAATTGAAGGAAATAAAATGTGTATGCCTCTTATCTTTCAAAGGCAGGACTTTCTTATCATTGAAGAATACAAGATGACTTCTGTACCTGCTGAGAAGCAATTAGCATATTGTGAAGTCCCAAATGTTAAATGACAGCCTTAAACAAGAATCTGGATGCCAGATGTAGTTTAAATTTGTGTTTCCAATGAAGTATCTGTGGGCTAATCCTATGTCTATGCTTTAGTTACGAACATCAAGCCAGCATGGGCAAAAAGATCCCAAGTTACCCAATGGAGTTAAAAAAAAAAAAAAGGGAAGCAGAGTTCTAGATTTAAAACTATATGATGTGTTGGTGTGGTAGGAAGGGAGCGGGCTTGGGGGCAGATACCCAGTTCTCTTGATGAAGACTTCTGCTGACTTAACAAATGAGCAAAGCCTCCTCAGAGGGCAAAAGAACCTGAGTGTCCTCCAGCTGGCATTCAAGTAACTTCTTAAATATGTTGCCAAATAAGAAAGCAAGATCAATCCTTGTTTACTTTGTAACACTTCACTGTCTGGATGAAATTTAAAACTTTATCTTTGTCGTTGGCCACAGCTTCACTAAAAGACACTGTTCAGGCTTTTACCAGAACCAAAATGAATGTGTGTTTTTTAAAAAGCCAAAAGGAATGCTCAGCATATTTTTGAAAGTGTAAATACTTGTTTAAAATTAGGTTCTGTCTGTCTACTGCTTGGAACTTTAATTGTGTGTATGCACCAGAATTGGTTCTTCAATATTTAGATTAAGATATGAACAATAACTGGGATGCTAAATGCTATAACTGAAACATAATTACTTGTCATCAGTTACCTTCTTTTGGTTTTTAAAAATGAATCTCAAAATCAATTACTATTGTATGTATGTGTGTAACATCTGAATCTTGCTGGGGGCTCCGTCTGTAAACACCAGCATCACAGACTTACAGATTGAAACACAAACACACTCGGGCCAGTCTTGAACCAAGAATGCCATTTATTGACGCTCAGGGAAAGCCTTATATACTGGGGGTTGCCTTTTGACCTTGAGTAACCCGTGCAGCTCACAGGCAATACCTGACCTTAGCCAGCTTCTTTGTCCTGTTAATTTCCTCATTCCTAAATCGCAGCACTTGCTTGGGTGTAGTTCCTGATAATGGGAATGGATCAATTGGTTCCTGTGCTAAACCCTGGGACTGCAGGCTGACCTCTACAATATGTATGTGAAGGGATAGAGATGAAAGACTGGGGATGAGAGAGACCAAAATCAATTTTGCTTTAAAAAATCTGCCAAGAAAGTGGTTTATTTTAATTTACAGGCTATAATGTAGCAGGTGGTGGCTGTACATGCCTTTAATCCCAGCACTTCGGAGGCAGAGGCAGGTGAATTTCTGTGAGTTCTCAAATATCCTGGTCCACAAAGTGAATTCCAGGACAGCCAGGACTACACCATGAAACCCTGTCTTGAACGGGGGGGGGGGGGGGCACCAAAATTGTTTACTAATAGCATAAAATCTGAAAACCAAAGGGTTATAGGTAAGAATTTTACAAACATGAGTTTTTAATGAAGAGCAACTTTGCATGAAGTGTCTACTGATGTATTAAAATGATAATGGGCCATCTGCATAATGATAATATCTGACAGGATTAATAGCCAATAGGCCATATTACACCAGATCTTTATGAAATAATAGTTTCATTGGAAATGAAATGATGTGACTCATAATATTCAAATACAGACAGTGATGTACCTTTCATGATAATGTCATTTGCCACTAATCACGCTGTGACTTATCATCTCCTTTGAAAAGATTACCTGGTAAATGTGTTTCCTGGAGCTCAGCCAACTAAAG
Organism: Phyllotis vaccarum; assembly: GCA_033318265.1. NCBI lineage: Eukaryota > Metazoa > Chordata > Mammalia > Rodentia > Cricetidae > Phyllotis > Phyllotis vaccarum. The sequence goes on from JARWLC010000008.1 coordinate 52,694,429, forward strand.
AGCAGAATAAGAATCAGCTATTTCTATTTCAGCACAACTTGGAGAAACATGTTTTCCATGTAGACATTCACCATACAGTGTCTTTCAGGAGCTAACCTTTCTATAAAGTTCCTAGCATCTGACAGAGAAGGCTTTGAGATGGGGGACACAGTGGTGAGAAAGAAGCAGCTAGAGATGTCATAGGAAGTAGACATCAGCTTATGACCCAGTTCTGCCTGATCATATAGTCCTGAAATTATCTAGTATGATGGCAGATCCAGAGAGTCTCAAAGCCTTTAGTTCTTGCTTATTCATAAACTAAATAATTATGGCAGTTGTCCAGGCATGAGCATTGAAAATGGTTTATGAAAGATTCAGATTACTTATAGAAATAATGTGGATAGTTCAAGGAAATATACCTCTTACATAACTATTATTTGATAATTTTTATGTTGGTTTCAGGTAGAATTGAGAGTACAAAATATCACTAACTCTTTGATATTTGTATAGCAAAAGTTAAAATTTTAAGCTTAATTGGAAAGAAGTATGCCAATGTTCTTTCTTCACAGATGCACTCTGTGACATTATATCCTTTGAGTTTCTTCTGGAACACCATGTGTACTTCCAAAAGCCTTTGAAATGAAAGCAAAAGTATATTTCACAATTTGGAGACACTACGTGAATGTCAGAAACCACTAAATTCATTAGCAATCTCTTTGCTGTGATAACCAGAGTAAGAATTGGGGAGATCATCAGTATATGCTGTAATGCTATAAGTTGGTGGCTTTGGAACTCTTCACCTGAGGATTATTATTAGTTCATCTTCAACTCGATGTTGACCTTTAACCAGCACTTGTCATGTAGAGCATTTCTACCACTGTCTGTCCTCACTAGTGCTGTTGCACATTAAAAGCTTTGCATCAGCAATGAAAGATTTCAGGATTCATTACCAACACAACTCAAGAAGACAAGGGGATATCCATTGTTTCTGCTATTTGAGGGGTTCTGTGGAAGTATTAACGCTACTGCAATCAAGGTCTGTACACATTAATACTTACAATTATTCCAGTGAAGAAGAATTCTGTCTGATAAAATAAAAATGCCATCTAGCTCAATATGGCTGTCCTTAGGGGTTTTCTCAGAATTACAAGTAGGAACATCTATTATAATTTAGGTCAATTTCTTCTACAATGAGTCAGCAGTTGACCTTAGACTGTTCATCAATAAAATTCAACTGTCTTTACTTTGTAAGATGCATGCAGTGTGTTGAATTAAATTTGCTAATTATAATGCAATTTTATTGTAGGGAAGAAAAGTCATTTGTAGACTCTAACCATAAAATCTCATACTTATATGGTGTTGTTGGATTTACAATATGCTTATATGTACTTAATTCCATCTAATCCTTAATCTGACCCATCAACAAGTATTCCTACCCATTAGAAATGAGATACCAGCTAGGCAGTGGTAGGGCATGCCTATAATCCCAGCACTCTGGAGGCAGAGGCAGGCAAAACTCTTTAAGTTCGGGGCCAGTCTAGTCTACAGAGCAAATTCTAGGATAGCCAAGGCTATACAGAGAGACCTTGTCTTCAAAACAAAACAAAGTGAGATAGCAGCCTCCTACTATTATGAACTGATTTACAATTGCACAACATTGTTGGACCCTAGGCTAGAACCATGGCTTCTCTCTCCTGCTTTGATGTCTATCTTTTTCATACCAGATTGTGGCTTCTACTTAAAATAAAATATAATAATGTGAACTTTAAATAATTTAAGTTATTTTTTCATATATAAATGAATTTATTTCCAATGGATGGCTAAGAAATCATAGCCTTTATCTGAAACCCATACAATAATGAAAATTATAGACCAATTAGTTTCTTTTCATTGGCAAATATTAATAAGATCATACTGGGTTGGGTTTTCAAATTAGCATTAGTTGCTATAAAGAAAAATAAACATTTTTGATGTAGTAGAAGGATGTGACTCTAATGTGTTACATTTATATGATTCATAATAACAGTAACATGATTATGCAGTTTCTTGCATCGCAGATGTGTTAGCATGTTTTTGAAATAATGACTTCCTGCTTTGATTAGCTTGTGAAATATAGATCTGGCAGAGGAAATCTCTGGTATTCTGGGCACATTGGAAATACATTGTCATTGACTGGACAGCCTACTTCATGCCTGTTAGCTTGTTGTATGCTGTAGTTGGGACTGTGTCTTGGCCATAACGGAAATATAAGTTAATTGATGATAGTGAGAGGTCATAAAAAAAAGGGAAGAAGCTATTTCCACAACTGAGTGTTATGACTGAATTGGTCAGTAATAATAATTTGGAAAGGGGAATATAAGCCCTTATGGGTAGCTTTGACTTAATGCTCCTGTGTCCAAGTCAATGTAGAAAAGTAAAAACTAGATTAAAGAGTGTGCACAAAGAACAATTTTTCAGGCAATGTCCTGTGACATCAGAATCCTTAGCCATGATCCTTGCTTTCATAAATTTTAACCTGTGAGTTTTATCTCATTAACATAAACCAGTAATATGACTAAAACTTTAAATCTTTCATAATATTTATTTTTCTTTCTGCCATGTAGGCATAACTGGGCTATTGATTTCTTAGGATGTATACAGAGATCTCTTGTGAGATCTTTCTTCCATCTTCCTTATTTCAATTTCAGATTTTCAGGAATTTCAGAAATTCAGGATTGAAACACAGCCCAGGCAGTTCTAGAAAAGCACCTCCACTCCTGAGCTACATCAATGGCTTACATCTTAAGCAGGCCGAAGCACCCATGCACACTTAGAGGCTTTTGCCATGTATATTTATCATGAGTTTCACTCAGCAATATTTTTGGTTCCACTTTAGTTTGTGATGTTGAAAAGAATATTACTATCCAGGTTATTTTTTCCCCACAACATGAACATATATAGGGGACATGAGGCTGATAGACATCCATCATCTTACCTTTTAATGTGATGAGTCCCAAGACATCAAGGTGAGTTGGCCTAAGCTTGATTTCTCTGTTTTTCACACAAGGCATAGACTTGCTCACCAAAGCTCACTGGAGGACTCTGTCACTTCCAGATAGTCAGTGCCTGGGTTTTGCATTCAATCCTTCCCATTTGATCCTACAGTTAATTTCAGCCGCCCTGTTTATCCAGGTATTTCCAGGACTCAGTATTCCATTTTCTGTCAGCTCCCTCCTTGCTCATAGAGATTAGGTAAGTGTGATAAGAAAGAACTGGATGGCCAGACAGCAAGTGCCTTCCAGCCAATAAAAAAAAAACAACAGAGGATACAGAGCACAAATTAAGAGAATATGACTTCAGGACCTGAAGCATGGGAAACCAAGGCTGGTAGAAAGAAAACAGAACCAGAACAAAGGGAAGCAGCCTCTCTGGCTACTGCTTGGCTCTGGCTGTTTGTTTCCCATTTTCCTGTTGTGCCCATTCAAATACTAGGTTCTGGTTTTATAACGTTTTCTTCCTGTCTTCCTCATTTCTATTTCTAAATCTTTAAACTTGCTAGTTCGGTCTATTACTTTCTGTATTAATTCTGGGGGTACTATGTGCTCCTAAAGCTAGACAAATGGCGGTTCAGGTTTTAAAGGTTTCTTTTATTTTTAATTAGGTGTATAGAGAGAGAGGTGGAGGTGGAATCTTCCCATGAGAGTGCGGGTGCTCACTGAATTGAGAAGTGGGTGGCAGATGTTTTGGAGCTGGAGTTATAGGTGGTTGTGGGCCATCCAGAGTGGGTTCTGAACTTGGGACTTTTGCAAGTCCTTATGCTGAACCTTCTCTCCAGCCTTCATTTTAATTAACTGAATGTTGTAAGCCATTTGGTGGGAATAAGAAACACTCTTAACCAAAGTAAAAGTGCACAGGACATAGCACTCCAAACACTGTTTCTAGTATGGCAGTAGTGACGACTGTACTCCACTAGGGTGTTTAAGTATGATCATAGGGATGCTGGCCAAGCTACATGGTTGCTCAGGAAGTAAGGAACACTGTTGCTGAATATTCTGTGTAGAGGATTTTTAGATTTTCCGTAACTATGACTTTCTTTTCTTTTCTTTTTTCTTTTCTTTCTTACTTCCTTTCTTTCTTTCTTCCTTCCTTCCTTCCTTCTTTCATTTAAAATGTTTTCCCATACCCACCACTGTTCCCTCTCCTCCTCTCCTCCCAGTCCTCCCCCAGCCTCCCCTACTCCAAACCCCCATCATTCCCCGGGGAGGGCAAGGACTCCCAAGGAGTGTCAGTTCCATCTGTCGTATCCAGTCGAGGTAGGTCCAAGTCCCTTCCTAGTATCAAGACCGGGTCAGGTGTTCCTCTGTAGGGAATGGGCTCTGAGAAGCCAGTTCAGGCACCAGGAATAAACTCTGGGCCTACTGCAAGAGGCTCCACAAACTCCCTACACCATTTGACTGTCCTCTACCTTCAGAGGGTTTAGTTCTTTTCCACGAAGGTCCCTCAGCAATTATTTCAGTCAGTGAGCCTCCAATCGTTCGAGTCAGCCATCTCTGAGTCTCCTCCTCATGATCCTGATCCCTTTGCTTATATAATCTTTCCTCTCTCTCTATAGCTGGACTGGTAGATTTACCCAGTGTTTAGCCACGGAGGATGTCTGCTTCTGCCTCCATTGGCTGCTGGTTGAAGGTTCTATAATGGCAATTAGGGTGTTCATTCATCTGATTAGTCGGAAGGCTTGTGTAGGCACCCCCTCCACTATTGCCTGGAGTCTTCGCCTGGGACATCTTGTGGGATCTTGGATGTTTTCCTAGCATTAGCTTTCTCTCTAAGCCCACAATGGCTCCCTATATCAAGATACCTGCATTTTTTGTTTCTTTGTTCTCTCTCTCTGTTGCTCCTCCCACTCAACCATCTTCTTTCCTCATGATCTCTTCCCACATCCCCTTGTCTCCCTCCCGCTCTCTCATATGATTCAAATTTACTCAGGAGAACTTCTCAATTTCCCCTTCCCAGGGGGATGGATGTCTCTCTTAAGTTCTTCCCATTACCTACCTGCTGGGGGCTGTGGATCGTAGCCTGGTTATTTTTGCTTTACATTTAAAATCCACTTATGATTGAGTACATGCCATGTCTATCTTTCTGGGTCTGTGTTACCTCACTCAGGATGATACTCTCCAGATCCGTCTATTTGCCTGCAAATTTCAGGATGAACTTTGACTTTTTTGATGTTTTTCTAGTTCCTTTTTTGGTGAATACGTGGTTTGTCAGCTTATGATAAAGAGGTAAATATACTGAATTCCATTCTTGTTACCATAAGGTTCTTGATTATATGAGAATAAGCCTGTAAGAGAGTCAGGCTGACTTCTAGATGTGGTCCTACCATTTATTTTACAAATAGGGTGACAATTAAATTACTTGACCTCTTAACTTCACTAAAAGTATTTTAGTGCTCAAAAGATCGGAGACCAATTCTAAGTTGCTTATCCTGTGTAGCCTTCAGTAGTCAGTATCTCTCACTTCAGTAGATCAAAGCATAATCACATTACAAAATTATGACATTTTAATGTGCTGCTACATATAAAGTGTCTGGTACATATTAGATACATATTAGATGCTAATAGTTTGCATTTATTTTGTAGGTAAAGGGCTAGAGAAGGCTGTGTGTTTATAGAAAGTTGGAGTCAGCAGAAACATTGATCACACTATTTATGAGCAGTAATGAAAGTGGGAAGACATCCTAGACGGCCCAGGGATAAGCCTCCTCACCTCCTCTGGAATCTTTGTAGAAAACATCACACTCAAAACATCCCAAGTTTCACAAAAATTGCAGGCAATACTTCCCTCCCCACATTGAATACAATTTGACTGAGTTAGTTTTACAATTAGTTTTGCGCTTTTCTTCTCACACCATCTTATTGATTCCTCTGAGGGAGATTATTGGTTTTACATTATGAGAAATTAATACACAGAGAGTTTATGTGTACAAGGCCAGAGCAAACAGACTGCCAACTTTGGCTCGGTCTCCTCCCTGATCGACACCGCCTTTCTAGATACCATTTTAAATTTAACTCATTGTTTGTTTTTCTTATCTTACAAAAGCATAAATGTCTTAACAAGGTCTTATTTATCTGTTGACATCAGTGTTTCCAGAAACAAACACTGACTTAGAAGAAATGCTGAATATTCTGAGAAAAGTTGTAGATTGCCTAGGGAATATCAAATGACTTCTGAATAGAAGTTTCCATTTATCTTCTGACGTTTGTGATGTAATGCACAGGTGCATAAAATCACAAGCCTTTGCATAATAAAAATCTCCCTTCCCAATTTCATGGGGATTAGTCCTAATGAGAGTTCCATGTAATCATTTATTCATCACATCCGTTTTTATAAAGTATCAAACAGGTCAGTCTTCCTCTATGGTTACATTTTGAGGCCCTGGGTTGAAATTTCAGTAGATGAACTTTAGGGAAACATGACTCAGTCTGTATCACTTATATAATGGGAAAATGGAGCTTTCTGGTTTGTGTGTTTTGTTTTTATTTAATGAGGCAATTTTCTAGTTTATCACAAAGGGTGATCATTTAATGAGAGGAGGTGCAACGTTGTAGAAAGGGCACAGGATTTAGGGTCACACAGATCTGAATTGAATCATTGCTGCTGACAAATTATTCAACTTCTCAAAGCTCCAATATTTTATCTGCAACATGAAGATAATGCTACTCTTCTGAGTATTGTGAGAATTAGAATTAATTATACTTTGCACTCTGTCAACTACATCTGTATGTGTTGTGTGGGTGTCTAATAACTCCTATTACATTGTTAATATTATCATTATATATATTTAATATTCCTTGAGTGCAAGATAGAAAATACATGATTAAAGTTCTGCTATGATTTTCAAATTTAAATGGAAATTTTACCGATCAATTTAATATCCTCAGCTTTTATATTTGGCAATATTCACTACTCTTTTTATTATATATAATGTGTTCATAATATTACATATTGTATTGCACTGGGTTAATAAACTAATGTTTAGGCCTAAATTTTTCTAAGTGCCTAATGATGATTGTTTAAAAGAAACTTTATTTTAAGGTTGTTGAATTTTTACTTGCCTACTTAAATGAGAAACTATGATAAGAAATTGGCTTATTATCACACCTCATGATAAGAAAATGTGTACTGACAGTCACTTATGTCCTTGAGAATGCTAATCCAAGGAAAAGATGTAAACACAGGACATCAAATGCTCCAAAGACTCCATACTGACTGACATTTTTAATTTTGGATTTCTACTTACCTGTTCTAAACTTGGGATTCCCAGATCCCTTAGTCATCAAGTCCAAGTTGTACAGCTGAGACACAGTGAGTTAGGCATCACATGTTATTTAAAATCTTTATATTAACATTGCTAACAAGTGCAGGTGTTTCACTGATGTGGGTAAGAAGCATTTCATCTGCAAGTATTTTTTCCTCTCTGTACTCACCCATCCAGCCTATCATCCCTTAACTCAGACATCTTTCTTTTGATACACAACACAACTCTTCTCTGGTGATTTGTCTACTTATGCCATTGATTCATTTGCATTTATGAGAATAACTGTAAGTTCATCAAAGCAGGTATGTTTTTTTTTTTCGTTTTAGAAAAATATATTTTTTATTTAAAAAGTTTTTTTTTTTTACCATGTATATTCCTGCTCAACTTCCCTTCATTTCTCCCAATTCTTCCCAGTCCTTTCTCAGCCTCCCACACCCCATCCCCATATCCATTCCTCAAGGAGGGCAAGGAGTTGCAAGGTGGGTCTGTTCAGCCTGGTGTATCCATTTGAGGTAGGTTCCATTCCCTCATCCAATAGTAAGGCTGAGTTAGGTGTTCCTCTGTAGGGAATGGGCACCAAGATGCCAGCTCATGCACGGGAACATGCATATATGTTTTATGTTTTTGGCATTGGTGAACTGCTTAAGGCTAGTACATTAATCCATTGCTTTTGATATAATAAATAATAAATAAAGGCTACAACGGTAGCTTTTATTAGTCTTTTACACTTGACTATCAACAGCATTTCCTCAGAATCTAAAGAAAAGACAGAAAAACACTAGACACCCAAGATAGGCAGGATTAGTAAGCCACTGACTATTCAGGATGCTGCTGATGTCTTCCTCATGAAGACTGAAGTAAGCATCTGAGGATGGGGAAATTAAGACAGTATGACTAGACAGCAGCATCTCTACTGGGCTAAAGCAGGAATAAACTCGGCACTTTTAATGAGAAGAAAGCACTACAAAAGCCCTAGGGAAAACTGTCAGAAACAACCCTGGAGTAAATAACTGGGGTTAAATCCTGTAGTACTTTATATTCATACAGTGCAAGTTGTGGGTTTTATCTAAATCCACTAAGAATCTACTGAGTGAATAGGTGAGTGAGTGAATAAGTAAATAAAACATATGGTGTACAAATGAGTTCGTGTGTGTGTGTGTGTGTGTGTAGTGTGTGAAATTTGTACCACTTTATATCACTGTATAGCCTACCTACCCCATTTATCAAAGCTCAAAAGAAATCAGATCATTTAATATGAATCTAATTGCTCAAGGCATGGGCTTGTTGGAACAAATGAAGAGAATCACAAAGCATGTCACTAAACACAACCTCTTTCCTCAATCATACCAGAGCAAACAGAGTTTGCTGGTGGAGGTAAACTGGAAAAGTGCTAGAGAGGATCTCCTTGGAACAGCTGGGTGTGTCAGTCAATGCCTCTCAATTCTGAAACTCAAGCTTCTTCATTTTTCTCTTTATTATTCAGCTGGTGTTGGTGAGAACTTCCTAATTACTGTTTAGAGGAAGCACTTTCTTAGTAGAGCAACTGCATTCTGAGTATTTTATTGTTTAGGTTATTTACCCAGGCTCCAAAGTTACAACTGCTTGTGAATCAAAATGGATAACCTTGTACGGTTAAATTGTTGTCGTCTAGTTCTTACGTTCCTGAAGTATAGTTGATAACAATAATTTTTATAACATTTCTGTGGGGATCTAATGAAACAATCCAATTCATTTACAGCATTTTCAGTTCCTGGTATGGATAATGGTTCAAGAAATATGAGTTTCCCCTCCATTATATCCAAGAAAAAGATAACACTTTCCTGGCATTGCATCTTAAAATTATTATTTCTAGAGGCCTCTAAAAGTCTAGTTGGGTCAGCCTCTTGTAGAAGAACAGTTTGTCCTATTCTTATACTAGAAGATCATATAAAACATTCTTCTACTAGAAGGTAGGAACATTCTCAGAAATGAGAGCATGTTGCTTGGAATAAATGTAGGACTGTAGAAAGATCTTATGAAGATGCAGGCTTGAGATGTTGCTTAGCTACCTGCTTTATTGATGAATCATTGGAGGTTATTCGAACTCTTTTATTTGTGGCCTTCACTACAAAAGAAGAGTTTTCCTTATTGTTGCCATCCTCATTATCATCACCATACAAGATTTTACAAAAATGATAAGTGGTTATGCATCTAAGTCTTCCAAGAATCCACATAGATATATTACAATGCAGTCTGATGGAAGAAGAGAAGAAGCATCTTTCTGGTTCTGTCATCATCTTTTTTTCTGAGCTATAAGTGAAACATTCTCTATTCAGATAGTTAGAACTTGATGCTGGTTTTCTAGTTTATGCACATTTTCACCAGAAACAGATTTAATTTTAAAAAAAATTTGAAAAGTATATTGGGTCTGGTATGTTCTTGTGTGAAGTATTGATTTACACAATGTTTCCCAAAACTGAAATGCAGAAGCCAAATAGTTAGAGAATTTTCTTCATTTTCTGAGAGCAGCTATTTTGGTCATGGTAACTTGAAGAAAATCTCTAGATACCCTATGCTTGACATTAGTTTGGCAAGCATATAGCACAGATGTGGCAGAGAGAACATTACGGCTAATTTTATAACATCAATCTGTTGTCATCAGTATACAAATGAAATTAAACCTACATTGACAGATAAAATTAGGAAAGGGAGATATGTGGACTAGGAAGAAGCAGAGGCCTGTGACTATAAACCCTGGTGACACCTAAGATGAGATGTCTGGAGACATAGTCTAAGTCACAACAGGATCTCCTCTGTGTACCATCTTTATTCCATTAAAACTTATGACTAAAGATGTAATATTTCTGTTCAAATTAGAAACTAGCATCTGCACAAAACAAGTAGGCTATGACCTTCTGGAAGCTTTGGAATCTAGAGCAAGGCCCCTCCACTGTGTTTCCTATGTAGTTTTAAGTCTACAAGCAAGTGCTATGGGAATACTGAAGAGTCAACTCCCTGTTCCTTCAAGGAACATATTAGAAGCATGGAGAGAGAAAAGAAATATCAGGAAAGCTTTCAAAGCGAGTGCCAGGACCAGATATGTTTGCACTTTAAAATGGACATTTTCTGGGTCTCTTGATTTGTTGCAGAAATGTTAAAAACAAAAAAATCGTAAGAGCATATGGCTTCACATTGTAACATAGGAACCTGTATCTTCTTCCATTCTCCCTCCTCCTGCAGCCGTGCCTCATAAAGCACTCATAACTTTCTCTACATTTTCAGAATCTCTACCTGGATTGTTCTCCTTGAAAAAAAAAATAACACAGTTGGCTGGAAAGATGGATCACAGGTTAAGAGCACTGGCTGTTCTTCTAGAGGATGCAGGTTCAATTTCCAGTACCCACATGGCAGCTCACACCTGCCTATAATTCCTATCCCAGGAGATCCAGCTTTATCAGATAGTCATTCCGGTAGAACAGCAATATACATTAAAATATATAAAATTAACACTACAGCAGAACAGCGTAATCCATATGCCTCCCTGGCCTTAAGTATTTCTCATGCTGTTGATGTCCATTTATAAAAAGCTTAATTGCAAAGTTTTCAAGAAATTGCTAGTGTTGTTTTTCCTTCTTTTTTTGTCCCTGCTTTCAGATAATTTGAATATTTTATTTATATGAAGCTGTTTCTATTTTTCCTCAACTTTTCTTTAGAAAGGTTTTTCCACTTTCTCTTTGCTATTTCCCAACTACCCCTACACACACACACACACACACACACACACACACACACACACACACACACACACACACACACACACAGCTTTACAAATTCCAGTTTCCCATCTACTCTTTTGGGTCTGCTTTAGTATACCAGAGTTTTACTGAGGTTATGTGTTGGACCCTGAATTATAGAACTAACTTTTGGAGCTGCTCAGCTTGCAAGTGGGCAGAGAGCTAGACACTGTACCTTCGTCTCTCTGAAAATATGATGGTTACCAATAAACCATTAGTATGTGGTTTCCTGATCCATAGCTGTTAGGAGAATCCAGCTTCCATTTATTAAGTGCCAGTAGGTACAGTTGCTATGAGTTTGTGGTTGCTATGTCTACCCATTCCAACATCTTATCCATCAAAAATCCCATTGTTTAAAACTGCAGAAATACGGTATCCAGACATCTGTCATTATTGTCATTAATCAAATGTGCTATTAAGGAAAACACTGTCTTCGTTTACCATTCTTTTTTGAAAATGAAATTAAAACTGTGCCTATGGTAGTACACTATCTCTACTTCCTAAATTGTTATGTCATTATGATTTTCAGCCACCCATGAATATTCTAAAACATTAAAAATTGAACTTAGGCTTGATAATATACTGTTTCTATTGAATATGAATCTACTAGTGAAGCCATGATTTAGTTACAAACACTGAAACAATGATAGGCAAATTGTCTCATAAAATTAATATTTTAGGTTTTTAATTTGTTTTTTATGTTAGCAATAGTTCTGAAGTTGAGATGGTATCTAATTGAGAAGTTATTTATGGGTACCCATAAAGGACTTTAGCCTCTGTCCTTTTCTATACTACAATGAGTTCTATTCTTTTTAATCTAGACCGTAACCAGTTGGATTATCTCATTTATCTTAAATTCTACAACCATCTAATCTCTATTATTTAAAACACTATTTATTAAAGATATGCATAATAGAATTTTTCTACCCTTCTCTCAGAGCCATCTGCTAATTTATACCCGAAGGGTTAATAGGCATTTGAATGGCTAGAATAGAATATATTCCTCTATAGACATAGAATAACCCAGCATAGTAAGAATTAAAATGCTATTGGACATAGTTCTCTAATTGACATATGAAAGTTGATTATAGGTACTGAATTTATATATACATCATATATGTATGTATGTCTATTTACAATTACTAAATTAAGAAATGCTAGGTAAGAAAACACAGGCCATTTTACGGAGAGTTACCAGAAATAAATACCTACTGTCTCCACCATCGCTGGTTGAAAAGAGTGATGAATTCCACAGAAGCCTAAAGAGTTGCCAGAGGGTCATCTCTGGCAGAGCATGTAGGAAGTAATCAAATGCTTTCACAGGACATTAGAGTTACACAACCTTCAAAAGTAATATCCAAGTAATAAATTAGTCTTCCCAGATGGTAGTGCATAGTCGTAACATCAAATATTACTTGAAAATGAACAACATAAAGGGTAGTTTTGTGGCAGCTGCATAGTGATCATAATTACTCAAGGTCCAAGAAGCACTTGTTGTAGCAATAATAAAAACCAGAGAAAAAGAGGCTACCAATTTGACAGTAAAATGGGGAGGGTATCTGGGAAGAATTGGATGGAGGAAAATGATATAATTCTATTTCAAATAAAAGCATACTATATTAAAAGTATAGGTATTTGTAAGAGAGTGAAATAAAAAGTACTTGTAAAATTATTGACAGTTTATGCTCACAGGTTTTTAAAGTTAGTTCTAATCTTCCTAAGTGCCAGAGCTGCAACTTGTTTGATCCTCATTGTCAGGGTTTTGTTACCATGACCTTAAATAGATTCTTAGCAGGTATATTTTGTTTTTAACTATATGCAACAAGGATTCTTTAAGGATTTTGATGATAGGAGCAGAAAATAATTCCCTATCTCTTACTTTTCTTTCTTCTTCCATGTTTTCTTTAGAAGGCCATTTTTTTTTCTTTACCCATCTCTAGTTACACTATGATTACACATATATCTGGAAATGTTGAACTCATGTCGTCTTCTCAACATCCTTTGTTGTAGTGAGGTTTCTTGGTACCGGGCAGCCAGAGGTCCAGACCCACAGACCTGCAGTCAGCTCCAGACCCCTTAGCCACCTGCTGCTGCTCAGGCCCCAAAAATGATTCAGATGCTTATATTAACTTCATGCTGCTTGGCCTATGGCTCAGGCACATTGCTAGCTAGCTCTTACATCTTAACTCAACCCATTTCCATTAAACTATCTGCCACGTGGCCCATGATTCACCTGTGTTCCTTGTTGCTCCTTTGGGCTTCGGCTGGGTCTGTCTGACTCCGCCCTGCTTCTCCTAATTATGCTCTGATTTCTCCTCCTACTTTTTCTATGGTGCCTGTCATGGGCCAAAACAGCTCCTTTATTTAATAAAGATTGATATTCACAGTACCCAGAAAGACATTCCCACATCAATCCTTAGTATTGTAGATTATCTATAAAAAATAAATAAATACTTGTCTTGAAAATGTAGCCACCTAAACTACATCACAAAGTAGCTCCAGCAGCAATACTTTGTACTCCTAGGCACACAAATTAATTCACAGCAACACCTATTCTTTTTGCTAAATCTTTCTTCTAACTTAACAGACATATTGATATTGTCATGTGTAATCCACACAAACTAGCACCATATGCCATCCCAACAACCTAGAAATCCTTCTTAATAAAATATATTTTTTGCAATCTCATGCTTTAATTTCCAACTGTTAAACATCAAAATTTTATATATGAGTAGAATTCTAGTAATACTTAAGTTCTGTGCAGATATCCATTGGTCTGCTCTGAGTTTTGTATATATTTGTGCATCTTTGGCTATCCTGGAACTCGAACTCAGAGATCTGCTTGTCTCTGCCTCCTTAGCACTGGGATTAAAGATGTGTGACTCTACCACCCAGCCTCTGTCTCAATCATTCTGATAAGAGTATCAGATATAGCCTTTACTTTTTTAACACTCTCAGAGCTCAACATTTGAACACATTCGTTTTCAAACAAATGATATTTACCAACTGACAACTGAGGAGCAGTGCACTAAGAACAAGCAGTCTCTTTATGGACACATTAATTTAGGAACTCTCTTGAGATATGGAATTGCTTCCATCCTACATGTTCTTGTAGATACAAAAATCCAGAGCCATCCAAATAATTGTCTGTTTCCCATGAGGCAAAAGTGTCTCCACTGAACTTTGTACTTTTTGATTGTTGTATGCATCACATTTTTAAGCCAATAATGAAAATGATTAACTCTTAACTTGAAAAAAAACTGCAGTATTTCAAGATCTGAACAATCTATACAAAGTTCAGCCATATATGTACCAGTATGATAACTGGATGTCTTGTGTTCCCTTTGCTTCTGAATTTGTTATTTTAAGCATAGTGAGAGTTGGGTTCATAAAATCCATCTGTTCAGTTATTTTTTTTCTAGTTGATATTTTTGTATACTACAAAACAGTTCATCTGAAACTCAACCTGCCTCCTAGCTGCCTTTTATTTTAGTAACATTTTAACCCATCCTCAAGTTAGTATGACTGTAGAAGTAGGAAACTGCATGAAGTGGCCACTGTTTTCTTTTATGGCTCTAGCTGAAAAAGAAAGAGTTAAGCAATACCAAGAAATAGTTGGAATTCATGAGATTTTTCAATTTCTAAAAAAAATATGATATGCCATTTCAGACAGTAGGAATGTGATATTCAGCAAACCTAGTACAATAATGTGACATTCAAGTTAAAAATGTTTCATGTTTTCTTCATGTACATCACTCAAATAAATACTAAATAATAAAATATTTTTAGACATCTCTACAACCTAAAAGTAAACAAGCCTCTTTAAAACATAATTGTTTTAAGCAATGCTTTTAAAACTATTGACATGTGGGCCAAAATTTATCTACTATTCCTGTTACAGAACATTGAGTGAAGTAGGTAATACCCAGTCTCCATGAGAAGGTTCTATTTAACTCAGGTCATCTAGAGTCCCCACAGCTAAGAGTTCTTCTCTGCTGGCTAATAAGATATCAGAAGTGAAGCAAACCAAGGTTACTCTAATCTAGAGTTCTTACATAAAGGAAGCCTGAGCTCTGTTAGTCTCAGATAGCTGAAGCTGAGCCTTCCACCAATATTCTGTCTACTTCTCTGTAATAGGAGATCTTTTATTTCCAGCCGGGAATGTAGCTTCATAATTAAAAGTAATAACATTATCAAGCCTTCTTTTAATCTAAATCTAGTTAGTCAATGATGCAAGTAGCAATGGTATTTGGCACTTTCAGGAAATAGTCTCAAAGAAGAAAATCATCTTCCTATTTATTTTTCCATACTTACTGAAAGAAAGAAAGTTGGGCTCTTGAGAGCTGGTTCCATCCTCCTGGGGTTTGAATCAGAGGTCATGCAAGATAGAGCAATAAAACAGAAAGGGGCCTGTGCTCCTGACACAGTGAAATACCATACCAGCCCTAGGCTACCTTACTTCCAAATTTATATGGAAAAAAATATTTGAGGACTTCTGCCAAACCTAAACCTGTAAATCTTTAATGTTTTTGAGTGCACATAAGCGCCAAATCCTGCCTAAGCATTTTACCTTGTTTTATATATATACATATATACATATTTTCCTCTGCTACCACAGCTCAGTGAAGTAGGCAGATCATAAAAGATATATGGAGACTAACTTGGCCAGAGGATACCCTGGGCTTTCTTTGCTTCTCTGTCACTATTTACTTACCCTGTTCTCATTTCTATGACAGTAGATAATTACTAATCAACAGTATCACCTGCTTTACTTGTGAGTGTTTGGACAGTAACCTTCATTATTATGACACCTAAACTCTGGACAGTCTGGAACAGTATGTTCATTACATAGTAGATCACTCCAAGCTTCCATTTTTAACCACTAATTCATGTGAAAATTCACTATTTCTTCCTTTATACTCAATTCTAAATAGATTATTACTATTTGGAAGTAATATTCTCTTTTTATTATGATGTAAATGTTTAGACATTATATATAATCCAGAAAATATATCAAGAGAAGGAGAAATAAGCTCAATACTTTACTTATTCCTCATGGTGGACTTTTTTTTAAAATTCTTAAATACAAAATAAGGTTAATATTTTCTAACCTCTATAAATCCTGATGTGAAAGTACAATTAATTCCAGTCTGATTATAATGAATTTGCAGGAATGAAAGGTAATGTAGCCTCACTTTGAATATTGCAGTATTTGAAAATCATCAACTCACTCTCAGTGCTGATTTGTCCATAAATTGTGCTTTGTGAAGACCTTTCCCAGTATTGCTTTTTAATTAGTTTTGCTGAATTGGTGAGAAATAAATCACAAGGAGCTACATTTTAAGAATTAAAGTGGAGGCAGTGAAATGGGAAAAGCATCAGACCTTGTATGTAAGAGTTTTTCAGACTATCCCGAGTTCCTATTGGAACTCCTACATGAAGCATTGAGGTGACCAAATAAAAGAGCTAAATTACATTTTAAAAATAACTTTAGGGTCAAAGATAGTTTTATATTTTGTTTCTCAACTTTTTTTAAAGAAAAATGTCTTAAAAAGAAAAAGGATACTGGACATCCGTGCGCACACACACACACACACACACACACACACACACACACACACACTGACTGTAGAAACTAAATACATCCCTTTGTTTTATTCCTATACTATAATGTCTGGTCCGTTCCCTAATATGGAGGACAGAATATTTGAAATATTTAACAGACTAATTATTCCTATTTCAAATCACATTACAATGAGACGAGTGGTTTGGTAAGAAAATTTAATGAGCTAGAAAAGAAGACTAGAGATTCATTCAGGATCGTTGTGTGTCACAATTATCAGCCATCGAAACAAGCTTCTCATCTGAGAACTTTTCCTTCACCTGTGAGCCTGAGATACTTGTCTGTAGCAGCAGATACATTAATAATGAACCAAAGCAGAAAGCTGTTTTCTTGAGTAGCAAAGCTCCTTAGCTTGACAAAAGCCTTCCTGGAGTGAGAGGGACTCAAGGCCACACCCACTGAGGATCATAAGCAGTGAATGGTTGCTGGGTTAGGCAGAAACATTTTCTTTGGTGGTGTAGCCATTGGTAAGTTGCCCACACTCCTCTAAATAGCCTCAATTAAGCACGTTACATCATGAAAACAAAAGCAAGATGCAAGTAGAAAGTCATTGAGAAGAGAAAGATTACTGAGAATGGGATAATGGGAGATGAATATGCTCAATATACATTATATATATTAATTATATATAACTAATCTCTATTACATAGATTAGTATATTCTGATAGGAATATATAAAAAGTATTCCTGATCATCAACAAAGTTTTAATTTAGCCCACTAATTTAATGAAGATATGTGAGCAAATACAAGCTATTGATGAAGTATATATTTCATAATGAGCTCAATTTTTTGTGATGACTATGAATATTTAGCATAAAATTAAAATGCATGCCCCTGACAAAACTCAGATAATTGTTGATATACCCCTCACCCCTTTGCACCTCAAGAAAGCTTATAAGTGAACATGACTTATTTCTCTCTATAAATAAACTATAGGAATGAGAAAAACTTACCAATATGTTAATTAACATGAACCTAACTCGTGTGTTGTATTTATCTTATAAAATATTTATTACCTTGATTTTCAGAAAGTGTAGTTTCAAAACTACAGATATAAACAGAAGATGAGCTATTCTTTGCTGCAATCACAGATTCAGAACTATTGTTACGGAATTTACCATTGGGGTGGGGTATACACACGTGTGAGTGCTTGTGTGTGGAGGTCAGAGGTTGCCATCAAGTGTCTTCCACAGTTGTTCTTTGCTGTAGAACAATGCTCCTGTACATTGTTAATACTTGTCACTGTGAATATTGGTTAATAAAATGCTGATTGTCCAGAAACTAGACAGAAAGAAAAGACTAGGAGAATTCTGAAAAGCAAAAGAGCAGAGTGGCAGATGCCAGCCAGATGCAGTGGGAGGGAGATGAGGATGCTGCACTGAGAAAAAGGCACCAAGCTCATGGCTAAACATGGATAAGATAAGAATCATGGGTTAGTTTAAGAGTCAACAAGTAATAAGCTTGAGCCATGGGCCAAACAGTATGTAATTAATATAAGGCTTTGTGTGATTATTTGGTACTAAATAAATGGCTGTAGGTGGGACAGAGAAACTTCTGACTCTAGTTCCATGACTTTTTTTTTTTTTTGAGAAGAACATAGAGCTTAATGACTGGCTAGACTGAGTGGTCAACATGCCCCTGTTGCTTCCTCCAAAGCACCAGTATTACAGATATGTGTCACCATGCCTGGCTTTCTCCAGGAATGCTTAAGCATGCTAACTTAGGTTATGCCATCATTCTTAGCCTCCTTTTTCTTTCTTTTGAAATTAATATTTGCATATACAAATAGAAATCATTACATAGCATATTTTATAACTGTGTTGTATGGTCCTATGGGGTTGATAATATTTAGAGAACTGTTTGTTGATAGTTATCAGATTTTCCTTTATTATTATTATTATTATTGTTATTATATTTATTACAAACATAATTAAGATCCTACCCCTAGCAAGAGTATTGTAAGGTGCATTTTGCCTAATGTATTCTTTGCTCCTTCCTCACATGTTTGTAACATCTGTGGTTATTTGTTTATTTGTATGTTTGAAAAGGGTCTGAATGCCAAGTCCAGGCTGGCATGGTACTCACTATATAGTCCAGGTTGTCCGCAAACTCAGATTCACAGGTTGCTGCCACCTAAATTCTAGGATTAAAGGCAGCATTATATTTATATTCTATTGTATATTTATAGATGTCACATTAGATCTTTCTTTTTTTATATATTTTGAGATTATAATTAGATTTCTTCCTTTCATTTCCTCCTACTAAACACCTCTTTGCTCTTATTCGAAATCATGGCCTCTGTTTTCAATAATTGTTACTACATGTATGTATATGTATATAAACATATATTTTTAAATATGGTCTTTTTAGTTATATATTACTTGTATGTATGTGTTTAGGGCTAACCCCTTGGTATTGGATAACCAATTGTTGTGCTCTCTCCTGAAGAAGACTATTTCTCCCATTCTTGGCATTCCTTAGTTATCTATAGTTCATTGTGTAGGGTTGGGGTCTTGTGGGCTTTTCCTGATCCATATTGGCATGTCTACAAATGCCATCCTTGTTCAACTCATACTTAGACAGGCATGTTCTTGAGACTTTATGAGCATATCTTCTGACATTCCTAGGAAACACAATCTGATCTTTTGTTATTCAATATTTCTGCTCTTTCTTCAGCAATGTTCCCTGAGACTTAGATAGAAGAGTGTTTCATAGATGGATCCAGTGGGATTGGACTCTTTAATTCTGCATTTTGATTATTTGTAGTTTATATATATATATATATATATATATATATATATATATATATATATATATATATATATATATATATATATTGGTCTCTATCTGTTGCAAAAGAAGTTTCTATGATAAGGGGTCATAACTCATTACATTTGTCTGTGATTATGAGGACAAATGTTTATAGACTGTTGTTTGGGATTTTGCTGGTTTATTAAAGTAGTGGATGTAATTTCTCCTTCAATATCCATGAATTCACTAGCACCGATGAGTTAACTTGGTTTACAGTCCCAGGAATAGTTTCCCTCTCACTGAGTTGGTCTTAAGTTCAATTAGAAAGCTGTTGGTTACCACCTAGGTTTGTGCACCACTACTGCTCCCTTAAAGTTGTTATGCCATGCTGATAATTGACATGGTTCATAGGCACTATAGCTGGGTGCGACTGTTGGTTGCCTTTCTTCTTTGGTAGAGTACATGGACCTTCTGGTACCAATGAAAGGTAGACCGGGGAAAAATATTTAGATCACTTCCAATTCAAGGGCCTCTGGGATCTGCTTCTAATATGTGTGGTGTCTTCAGCAAAAAGGTCTTACCTTCCACTTCTTGCATCCACCAAGGGCAATAGCAAAAAGCTATGTATTTGGGCAGTCTCTTAGACAGATCTGCCTAAAAATTTAAGATGGCTTTTCATGTCTGGTACTGGGGTTTTTGATTCTTGGTCTTTGGTTCTCAGTAGCAGCATTGTTAACGCAGATGAGTAAAGTTCATTAAAACTATATATGTATATCTATACACAGATTACATGTATTATAGGTGTTTTTAGATAGTTAATAGTATGATTTGTCATGACTTTTTCAATATCCATATTGTTATTTTACCTTTTCTTATTTTGTATTTGCCTCCCTCCCCATTCCCTAAAGACACCCCATTCTCCTCTTTCCCATATCAGATCCCCTGTATCCCGATATTCCCCTCTATAGCTCTCCACCCCATCCCCCATCCTAGCAATAGTCCCATACTCAAAGCTATGTATCACATCTGAAGATTGAGAACTAGAGGCCTCTTTATTGAGACAGATATGTGACATTTGTCTTTCTAGAACTGATGTACTTTACTCAGTATATTATTTTCTAGTTCTATTGATTTACCTGAAAAGTTCATGATTTTATTTTTCTTTACTACTGAATAGTATTTTCTAGTGTATATGTACTACATTTTCCATTCATTGGCTGAAAAGCATTTAGGTTGTTTACATTCTCTAGCTGTTATAAAGTGGTTATGAATATGGTTTCACAAGTATCTGTGGAATAGAATGTTGAAACTTTGGGGCATATGCCAAGGAGTGGTAGAACTAGGTCATATGATAGATTTATTTTAGTTTTTTGTTTGCTCTAATTCCATTTCCCTAATTGATAAGGATACTGGGGATTTTTGTTTTGTTTTTTAGGTATAGATATATTTTTCTTCTTCATGGAACTCTCCATGGAACTGAGTAGGTCATTTTTTAAAATTTGTTTATATTTTATGGATACTGAACCTCTGTCAGATGTATAGCTGGCAGAAATTTTCTACCCTTCTGTGGGCCTC
Source organism: Phyllotis vaccarum (assembly GCA_033318265.1). Lineage (NCBI taxonomy): Eukaryota > Metazoa > Chordata > Mammalia > Rodentia > Cricetidae > Phyllotis > Phyllotis vaccarum. The sequence continues at coordinate 52,715,428 of JARWLC010000008.1, forward strand.
CTCTTTACCTGATTGATTGTTTCTTTAGCTATACTAAAGATTTTTAGTTTTATTAATTCCCACCTGTCAACAGTTGACCTTAGTTCTTGGGCAAATAGAGCCCTACTCCAAAAGGCTTTTCCTATACTAATATTATTTAGATTATTGCCTATGGTTTTTGTTTGTTTGTTTGTTTCTCATAGTTTCAGTGTTGTCTCAGGTTTTATGTTTAGATCTCTTATCTATTTGAAGTTCATTTTTTGCAAAGTGATAGATATAGTTCTAATTTCATCCTTCTGTATGTGTACATTGTTTTCCCAGAACCATATATTGAAGACAAGTTCACTTATTTTCTTAAGTTTTTGGCATCTTTGCCATATATTTATTAGCTAAAGTTATACATATTGATATTTGGGTCACTGACTTGTTCTGTTGGCCTACACATCTCTTTTGTGCTAGTGTTATGCTGTTTTGTTACTCTATAGTAACTGGATAATATATAGATAATAACTAGCTCTAATATATTTTAAAATCTAAAAATGTAATCTCTTCAGTATTATTTGTTATGACTATTCAAGGGTCTTTTGTGGTTTCATATAAAATTTAGAGTAGTTAATTTCCTATTTCTATGAAGAATGTGATTGGCATCTTGATTGGAACTATATTGAATCTATAAATAACTTTATAAAATGATAATTTCTACAATATTAATCTTACTATTCAGTGAAAATCACATGTCTTTCCATTTTTAAATATCCTTTCTCTCTTCAGAGATTAAAATTTTTTGTTGTAAAGATCCTTTACTTCCCTGTTTAAGTTTATTCCTATGTAGTTTTTTTTTTTTTCAGGCTATCATGTGATGTGGGGTGTCTTTCTGTATGCTATGAATTACCATTGGATAATAAAGGAACTGTTTTGGCCTATGACAAGCCATTTTATAGGCAGGCAGAAAGTACAAGCATAGACATAGGGGAAGAAGGATAGAGTCACATCACATGGAGATGTTATAAGCTTGCCACCCAAGAGAATAAGACGTAATGAAACACAGGTAAAGCCACTAGCCACATGGCTTGACATAGATCGATAAAAATGGGTTAAGTTGCTGATAATGAGCGTAAGACATAAGCTGAACAGTTTGTAATTAATATAAGCCATTGTGTGATCATTCGGGGCTAAGAAACTGCAGTACTGAAGGTCCAGACCTTGGGGCTAAGCCAGGACAAATGAGCCAGAAACTTTGGCCACGAGATTGTGTCCATGGTCTTGTTCTCTGTATGATGATGTATAGAAAGTTATTGATTTGTGCTAGTTGATTCTGTATCCTGGCACATTGCTAAATTTGTATATCATTTCTAGAAGTTTTCGGTACAACATTGGGGAGCATGTCATCTGCAAAGAGGGATGGTTTGACTTCTTTTCCTACTTATATTTCCTTAAATTTATTCTCTTGCCTTATATGCTCCAGCTAGTGTTTCAAGTAAAGTATTAAAAAGCAGAGGGAGTGGCTAGTGGATATCCTAGTGCTTTTGCAGACTTCACTGAGATCACTTACATCTTTTCTCCATTTCAGATGATGTAACTGTGGGTTTTTTTTTTTTTCATGCATGGATTTTTGTGTATGTGTGTGTGTTGAGGTATGTTACTCTTGCCCTTCATTCTCTAAGAACTTTTATAATGGAGCCCTGTTGAATTTTGTCCAAGTCTTTTTTTGCATTTCAAAAAATGTGTGATTTTTGTCTTTTAAGTTCATTTCTGTTTTTATTACATTTATTAGCTTGTGTATTTTGAACCCTTTTAGAGTAAAGTCAACTTGGTAGAGTAATCTTTTTATGTATGTCTATATTCTTTTTGCAGGTATTTAATTGAGTATTTTTTAAGTCTATATTTATCAGAGCTAACAACCAGTAGTTTTTTGTTTTTTTTTTTCACTTTTTCCCCTTTGGAATAGTTCAAGAAAGATTAGCTGTAGATATTCCTTGAATATCTGGTAGAAATCTGCTGTGAATCCATCTTGTCTTGGACATCTTTTAGCTGAAAGGTTTGAAATATGATTTAAATATCTTCAATTGTTATGGGTCTCTTTAGGTTGCTGACACATTCTTGGTTTAAATTTGGTGGGGTTTGGCTGAATCTAGAAATTTATTCATTATTTTAGGCCTTCTGACTAATGAGAACAACTTTTGAAAACAGTTTCTGAATTTCTGTGGTATCTGTTGTGATGCTCCCCTGTTTATCTCTGATTCTGTATTTGTGGATTCCCTCTTACTCTTTTGATTAGTTGGGCTAAGGGTTGTGTTTTTATTTTTATTTTATTCCAGAAAGTATTTTTTTTTATTTCTTCTTTGACCTATTCATCTTTCAGTGTTCAATCTCCATGAGTTTGTATATTTCCTAGAGATTTGCTTACTGTCAGTTTTGTGATTTATTGCATTCTAGTCAGATAGAATACAGGAGTGATTTTAATCTTTTTATTGTGAAAATTTGGTTTGTGTCCTAGGATATGGTCTATTTTAGAAAAGCTTCTGTGTGGTCTCAAGTAGAGTGTGTATTCTCTGGTGTTTGGGTGAAATATTTAAAAAGTATCTGTTAATTCCACTTGATGTATGATGTCGACTAATTCTGTTGTTTTCTCCCAAACTCATACACCATGACTTGTTTATTGGAAACGTGGGATATTAAAATCAGCTACTATTAATAGGTTGATGTTAATCTGTAAAAAGCCAGTAGTAGATTTTTTTTTTTTAAATGAAATTAGGTTCCCTGGAGTTTGGTATGATATGTTTAGGATAGTACTGTCTTCTGGTAAAGCAATCCCTTGAATAGAATGGAGTCTCCCTCTTGGTCTCTTCTGATTAGTTTTAGCTTGAGTTGATTTTGTCACACATTAAAGTGACAGGAGTATTTTCTACCTCATTCTATTTGATTGGGATGCTTTTGTTCATTACTTTATACTCTAAGAAAGTGTCTGTCTCTAAAACTTACAATATATTTCTTGAAGACAACAGATAGATGGATTTTGTTTACTAATCATCCTGTGCCTTTAATTTTTTTTCGTAGTGCCATACATTTCCTTGTGTGTTCCTATCCTTTCTCTCTGTCTCTCTCTGTCTCTCTCTGTCTCTCTCTCTCTGTCTGTCTCTCTCTCTCTCCCTCTGTGTGTGTGTGTGTGTGTGTGTGTGTGTGTGTGTGTGTGTGTGTGGTGGGGTGGGTGGGTGGGTGTTTTAATTTTTCATTTTGCTTGCTTATTTGACATATATCCTCCACTTTATCTCCAAGTTCTGATAGTCTATCTTCTGCTTGATTCCTTCTACTTACAAAGCCCTTCTCTGTGTTTCCTGGTCGAGTTATGGGGCTTTCTGATTCCACCTTCATTTCAGCTTTAGGTTGCTTCAACTTTTCTATCTCCTGATTGACTCTCGTTTTCAGGTCTTGAATTATCCTCTCATTTCTGCCCACCTTACATTTGCTTGCACATCACTCAGGCGTGTATCCTCTTTAAACTTTCTCCTCCATTTAATCTTTGTTTCTTTTTTAAAATCCTTAAATTTTGGGGGTGATGTTTATTATTTTTCTTTTAAATTCTGTGTTTTGGAGTTTATCTAAGTCATTCTCTTTGGCAAACATTTCTACAGGATTGGTAGTTTTTTTTGTTGTTGGATTTTTTGTTTTGTTTTGGAGAGAAAATACTGTCTTGATCTTTCCCGTTGTTGGTAGTTTTGTGGGAGATCAGGATGTTGGTTTCTTTTATTAGTTCTCAGTTTGCTATAGAAAGACCAAGTTGTGGCAGAAGATCACATATGCAGGTGGGTAGGGTAGGGCCTAAAGGTTGGAAATTGTTTGGGTTGAATAAAGTCAGGTAGACAGAGGAGAGAGAACCGGGCTGGTACATAGGATGTGCTTCCTGGTCTAAGCCTAGAGTAGGGGTGTAGATCTGATTGTGTAGAAAAGTTGAATATGGTGTCTGAGGGTCCTCTGTGTTTTGGTACTGGTAGGGAGGGTTCTTCTGAAACCTAACTCTCGTTGGAGGTGCAAGCAACAGAGGCCAGACTAGGTTGGTGCACTGGTTGTAATACCCAACCTAGATCTCCTGGTTTGCAGAAACAACAATGATGGGGATGTCAGAGAGACTCCTTATATTAGACCTTGGATGAGGCACAAAAGAGACCTGTGCATAGTTGCTTGTAGGGAAGTCCTGGCAGAAGACTAGAAGTTGGCTGTACCAGAAGAGGAGGTGGATTGTATAAAATATAAGAATGGGGAGGTCAGGGGGATTCACAGAGCCCTGACAGATCATGTAGGAAGCCTAGACACTGACTGGAGTACTTGGAAGCAGTGCAATAAATCTTTCTATTTCCAAGAATATTAAACTATATTAGATGAAATATCAATAAGTAAATCAATAGTAAAAAATGCATCCCAGTCTTTACTTGTATTGATATTTTGTTTTGTTTTGGTTTGAGGTTTTTCTTTCTTTGTTGTTTTCCAGCTCAATGAGCATTTATTTGCCACTAAAGATGTTCAACACTATACATTGTGAGTAGACTGGTATTGAAAACTGAACTGAGTGGTAGAGAAGGGACTTCCACAACTAACTCCTATGCCATAAATTCTCTCCTATAAATGAATACATATAAAAAAATCTGTCAAAGCACAAAGAGCCCTGGGCAATGCTGTGCTTGTACTATCAAGAGAAGTTTTACAGAAGAGAGAGTAAAACCTGGGCTGAGAAGAAATTTTTATACCATACACTGAGGGGAAAGAGGTAAGCAAGAAAAGACAGTTGGAAAAGAATATATTTGCTGGACATAAGAATTCCCTCTTTGCTCCAGTTGTCGTTTGACAGTGGTATTACATCATGACATCTGATTAATTATAAATTACCATGTGACGTACCAATGCAGACTATTCAGCAGACCTTCAGTGTTGTAATCTTTGATGCCTGACTACGTTAAGAGTTAAAGCATTCCATGCCTCTGCTCATTCAGACATACTTCATTTTTTATTAAAAGGAGACTGCAGTTATATTAATGGATCAATACTTTAAAACTATATTATGTTAGTGGAAGAAAGTTATAGCAAAGATTAACGAAAAAGTGACATTATCTCTATCTATCTGTCTATCTATCCATTGATCTATCTATCTATCCATCCATCCCAGACCCCAAATCTGCTTAAGTTTAAGACTAAACACTGGTGAAAGAAGTAGTATGGTAAGATTTTGGGGTAATGATATTGGAACATGCTGAATGTCAAGAAGAAATAAAAAGGTTATTTATTACCATAAGAGGTTCACATACACCATCCTCTCCATTTCTAAAGCACTATATTCCTCAAAAGATACTTACTAAATGGAAAAAGTGAAGAAACTTGCCAAATCCAATCTTATCCAAGTAATCAGAGCTAAACTCACCAGAAATATGAATAATATAGATCATGTGCTTACTGATATAATAAACAAAACATCGACTCTGCAATATTTCTGCCCCAAACACATAACCTCAAACTGTTATTGAGAAATATACTAAAACCTAAGTGAAGAAACATTATGCAACTTAAAAGGCCAGTTCTCCTCAGACTTACCAGTGTCCTCAAGACAATGACTTTGAACTTTTTCTTACTGGAGAGTGAATACATAAAGACAAGAAAGTGCTGACAGAAGCTACACGCATGCCTGAAATTTCTACACAGGAGAGGCAGAGGCAGTGAGATCACTGCAAGGTCAAGGTCAGTGTGATGTCCTTATTGGGTTCCAGGTAAGCCAGACTAATGGTGAGACATTGTCTTGACAACAAAAAAACACAAGTAAATGCAATGGAAAATCCTAGAATAAATACTGGATATGAGTTACAATTCAACTTAGGAGAAGTTTGAAGATAAGTTAACAGTATTTATTAATATTAAATCCATTATTTAGACCAAGTGTATGGTAGCTAGATCATATTAAAACATGAAAATCTGGGTCAAGGGTGTCCAGGAATTCTATACACCATGCAAATGTCTATTGTCCAGATTATTAAAATAAAAATGTTATTTTTTTTTAAAAAAAGGAAACATGCCCTAGATTGTCTCACATTCTTTATTTTTTAGTTTTTCCTTTAAAGACAGCAAAGGACAGCGGTAACAACAAAAACTAGAACAAATGTGTGATACATATTTCAAATGTGTTATGCTATAAAACAAACGTCCATTGTTGTCAGGACTTATGCACTTTCTTTTTAGGAAAAACACAAGCTAAATCCAATTTTTTATTCTTGAAATAAGAGTTATAAGATTGACGGGACATAATATAGCCTGCCCTTCCATTTCCTGAATATTCAAGGAGAAATAAGACATTCCATTTAGTTTGGTTTGCCATTCCTTCATTGTAATATTCCTACAGATGATTTCTAGGCCTCTTCCTAGAAAAACAAATAATAAAAATAAACTTTTCTGATTTCTTGGGTTTTTTTGTTTTGTTTTTTTGTTTTTTTTTTTTTTAGGTCTTGATAAGCCTTCTAAAAATATGGATAACCCTGTAACATGAGGTTTCTGGCCCAACTAGCCCCATGGTCTGGATCTGACTGCAGCTACTTCCCCCTCGCAAAATGACTCAGATGTTTATATTAATATTCTGCTGTTCAGCCTATGGCTCAGGCATATTACTAGCTAGCTCTTTCATCTTAATTCAACCCATTTCCATTAATCTGCCTTGCCATGTGATCCATGGCTCACCTATTTTATTACATGTTGCTTCTTGGGTAGCTGGATCGTGTTTCTGTTTCACTCTGCCCTCCTTCTCCTACCTGTGCTCTGATTTCTCCACCTACTTCTAAGGTGCCTGGGTTCATTTATTTGCATGCCTATTTCGCAGCATACATAAATACATTCCCACATCATAACTCTCTTAATGTTTTCTCACAGGTGACTTGAGTGGTGAGAATTAATTTCAAGTCTCTTGAATTGATTTCTCTACTTTGACATCTATGGAGGAGGATTTTATAATATAAATAATGTTTATTTTACATAGGATATTTTTATGAAGCTACTAAAACTAATACTTTGCCTTTTTTTTTTTTTTTTTTTTTTTTGTTCTTTTATAATGCCATTTGATGAGTAGACATTCCTGGAAAGCTGGACTGGTCCATGTGGTGGAAAAAGGTCTGGTCCTTTCCCCAAGAGCACAAGGGAGTGAACAGAAAGAGAGATGACATGCACCTGACATTAAACTGGCCTGGCCATGCCCCATACATGGGTCCTCAAGGCACAAAGGCCACACCTCTAGGTCAAGGTGATATTGCCTGATTTCCACTGCAGTATGCATGTACTTTAGTAAGGTGATGGATATAAGTACTATCTAAATATAACTACATTTCATCTCCAAAGTCTTCTGTCTAACGTCATTTCAAATAAATACCCAGGATTAGAGAGAATGGGCTCCCAAGGCTTGAGTCAGAATCAGGTATTCTAAAGAAGCCTCTGCACCTTGATTAGAAACAAAACAAAACAAAACAAAAAAAACCAACCCCCCCCCCAAAAAAAAACCAAACACATGTCACATGTCACACTCATGGGACTGTTGGGGAGAGTTTTTCTGGTCCAAGAAAAAGGACAGATTAGATATAAATAAGGGTAAACCAGTTATTCAGTGTAGTACCCTCAATTAAAGCTAGGGCAGATAATAAGTCCAGTCTCAGAGACCCCTGGAAAAATCTGAGAAGAGAAAGAACTTTGGAATAAAGAGCTCCAAATCAAACTTATTCCACAAATACAGAAATGAGCCTCTCTCTTCTTTCACATGATAGTTATAATTATTTTTTATTTTTAAGATTTACTTCTTTTATTTTATATTTATGAATATTTTGCATGTCTGTGTGTACTTGCACCACATGCATGCCTGATGGCCATGAGGTGAGAAGAGGGCATTGATCCCCTGGAACTGGAGTTATAGTTATGAGCCGTAGCATAGGATGCTAACAACAGAATTTAGACCCTCGGCAAGGGCAATAAATGTTCTTAACTGCTGAACCATCTCCTGCCCAGTGGCATTTTCAATTCCAAGGAGAGTTATGGCGACACTCTTCATTTCTTTATAGTACATCTTTTAACAGGGAAGCATGAAGTAAAGCTGATTATGAAGGAGGGGTTCTATCCTTGATGACCTTTAGCTCTGCAAATTTCTAACCAGCCACCTAAGACAGGGCCTGAAAAAAAAAATGTCTTAAAGCATGAAGAGATAGACTGAACAGAGGATTAGAGTGCAGAACTCTGTGGAACATCTGCTTCTCTCTCCCTTATCTGTGAATGATGCAGACATAAACTATCTATAGCTCTGCAGCACGGTTGGTGAGGGAACCCCCATGATATAGAAGGATGTTGTTCAAGGTGGCCTGGCTCAGGAAGAGTAAGTATGACATTTCCCAGTAGCTCAAGGGTTACAGTGAATCCCAATGTGGTACAGCTGGGACATGATTTGCTTAAAAGACACAGAAGCAGATGAATGATATGTTGCCATATTCCCCCATTTGAGCTGTTGGATGACTAAAAACCCGGATTTGTTTCCTTCTACTGTTTCCTATCCATCCATCCCTGGCTGTTTTCTAAGGATACATGAATTAACACTAAGACCAGATAGAATAGATATGACTTAGAGATATAGCTAATTTTCACTCATTTCTGTACAGGTTTGGTCTTTTAAAAAAGGAACAGGTCTGAAATAGTTCATATGGAGTTTGTCTCAGAACAGCTTATTTTTAAGTAACACCCCCTCATATTCAAGAAGGAAGATCTTGAATGGATCCTTTTATATGCAACATTAACGACTTTGGTGAATATCTAAAAGCCTTATTTCCATCTGAAAGAATGATAAATATCAACCCAATCTTACAACTCAAAAGGAAGTAGCCTTTGTGATATTAATATGAAACCTTTTGTTCAAAGTTTCTGTAGATACAAATAGCTGAATATGTGGAACTCATTAGTGTCAAAACTAATTCTGCTAGCAAAGGAGTAACTCATATTTTAACAAACAGTCCAATTTTAGGCTCCATTAGTAAATTTTGCCTATCTCTCATGCTTCATTTGCATTGGGATTTTAGATAAGCCTCAGACCTTAGCAGATTCTGTTCTTGTTTAGATGTATAAACCAGAATTCTGTTCATCTGTACTTGTGTCTCTGAAAATAGGGAAAGAGAAAAGATAAGACAAGCTAAGTAATCCTGAATAGCAGTCTTGTCTAGCTTGCTACATGATGTAATAGGCGGGTGCCCCCAGGGCACCCCAAGACACACCAAGACACCCCAAGACCACGGCTAATGACCACTGTTAACATTAAAGAAAAAGAGAGTTTAATGAATATGAATATGAATACTGGTACACACATGTGTGGACTCCAGGCACTATATAGAAAAGCCTGGTGCCCCGAATATTTTTGGGGCAGAATTCTTATACCCTACACTGGGTAGGGGAGAGGGTATGGGCGGGCTCTGCATGCTAACAGGGCGGGGCCAACGGTCAGCTTAGGACAGAGTTTAGGAATGCAGGCAGGCAAGCTATTTTCTGTGAAACAATAAGGACCACCTGAAGACATTCATTTCCTGGAACAGGACACATTGTGCAAGCTTCAAACAGTTAACAGTTAACAATTCTCATGGTAGGACTTTCCTGGGTGACCTCACCTAGGTTGCTAGATCAGGAATTTGGTCTCAGAGCCTTATCTTGGAAGGTCAAGCTGCTTGGTGGGTCTTAGAAATTCAGGAAGTATCAGGCTCAGGCTGCTGGGTGTGTCTCAAGCAGCCATCTCGACCTTGGCTAGTTTCAGAGACCTCAGGAAGGGGTCAAGGGGGAGAGAGTTACAGGATTTTTCTATTTTCACAATGAGATAGCAAAGATACACTAATTCTCAAGATATGAATAAACAAATACCATAAGATGTTTGTGCTCGCTATTAGTCAAAGACAGAGAGCCTCAAAAAATAAATTCCTCCTGTTCTCTGCTTGATGTTCTGTAGCTCTTTTGTCTGTTTTGTAGGAGACTTTGTTCTGCAAATCTGATAGCAAAAGAAGCCTAGTTGGATACTGAGAAATCTGCAAGGGAAGGAAAGTCACAGACTGAACTTCAGGGAAGGAGAATCTGTATCACCACACAAAGTGGTTGTCTAACTGTGGTCCAAATCTATGAGAGAACAGCACAGAGGAAGGACAGTTCATTTGTGCTCCCAGTTTTTGAGGTTTTATTGTCTTCATTCACTCTAGGCCTATGACGAGGTAGAAATCAGGACGGCAGAAACTTGTGGAGGAGGCAGAAAGGTAGAACAGGGATATCTCCAAGATCCATACCCTATGACTCTCCAGTGAAGCCAGCCTCTTAAAGTTTCTAGAAATTCCCAAAACAGCACCACAAGAACTAAGCATTCAGCACATGAGCCAGTGGGGGACACTACACAGTGAAACGGGAACATAACTGCTTCAGGATATTTTGCTTCTCAAGGCTATTTCCCTTCTGAGTCTGTCCCGGAAAAACGACCACAGTTAAACTCTAAGCCATCATCTAATGGGCTCATTTAGAGATGTTTGAACACAGGTAATTTGTTTTTGTCTTGACACTGCAGAGTTGAAAGTCTGTTATTAGCAAAGTCAGTTTTATGTTCCACTGTGACAGTAAACAGTCTTCATACCAGTCTTCTGAAAATATATCCTCAATAGGAAAATCTCTGCTTTTATGGAGTGGTCTATGAATCGTTAATAGTTAGCTACAGAGTAGGCTGTTCCTATTTGAGAATGTTATGTTGTCATCTGCTTCCCTGTGGGGAACTTGGAGTCCCCTTCTCAACATAAAGTCTGCATCTGTGACAGATACCATATGACAACTATTCATAAAATCAGTCAACTAAATATGCAGTCATTTCTACATGTTATCAGAACACCAAAACTGAAAGACACAAGGAACTTGATGTTAATCTGCAGCTCCGGAAGGATTATGTAACTCATAGGTAAATGTACAGAGTGTCCTCAGGTTTATGACTGAATCCGTAAGCAAAATTAAAGTAGTGGTTGAGCTGTTTCAATGTCTATGTGGATTTATTAATGTCCATGTCGCCAGCAACAAGGTAGATACACAAAGTTAGTGTAGCCAAAGTTATATTTTATTATGCAGAGGATCATCACACAAGGTTTACACCCTTCATTACTATCTCCCCAAGGTTGCTCACCTGTGTGAGCTAAAGGTCAGGTCCAGTCTCTCTCAGAAGACTGACTGTGAGGTTCAAAAGTCAGGATCCTGGGGGAGAGTTTTCCTCAAGGGCAGATAGATCAAGGCGCTGTCATTCCAGAGGTGCAGAACAGAGCATTGCTCTCAGTCTCTGCTAATATATTGTCCAGTGGGTATCATGGGGTCTAGGACTGGTCTAGGACTAGGTGTCTGATTATCTTGAGTGAGTGTGAAAGACCTCCGGGGGTGAGAGACCCCCAAAGTGGACCTTTCTTCACAAAGAGACCCCGGGACCCAAGGAGGACCGAGCCACAGATCAGATGCAAACAGCACGAGGTTTATTGAATAACACAGGTACCTGCGGGCGACCAAGCCACTTGGGAGGGCTGGCGCACCCAGTCCTTTGTCTAGGGCCTTTTTATAGGGTAGGGGAGGTCTTACATTCCCCCATTTTAGATGGGGGTGGGTATGAGCAGGCTTGGCGCGATAACAGGACAGGGCCAAAGGTCTGCTACAGAGTTTAGGAATGCAGGCAGGCAAGCTATTTCCTGTGAAAGTCTTGTGCAAACAGGAGACCTGTGGGCAGGGGACCACCTGGGGACATTCATTTCCTGGAGCAGGACACATTGTGCAAGCTTCAAACAGTTAACAGTTAACAATTCTCATGGTAGGACTTTCCTGGTGACCCCACCTAGGTTGCTAGATCTGGAACGTGGTCTCAGAGCCTTATCTTGGAAAGTCAAGCTGCTCTACCAGGTGGGTCTCAGGAATTCAGTAAGTATCTATCAGGCTCAGGCTGCTGGGTGTGTCTCAAGCAGCCATCTCGACCTAGCCTAGTTTCAGTGACCTCAGGAAGGGGTCTATGGGGAGAGAGTTACAGGATTTTTCTATTTTCACAAGTGATGTCGCTGGGTTCTGGTAACAGGTGCAACCTTGGTTGTAGTGGAGATCCTGATTAAGCTGTTTTAACTATGCTCGTCACATTCCACATCTTCTTCAGTGAAAACTCGTTAGACTTTCTTGTCTATGAGAAAAGCAAAAGTTTTGATTCTCCACTCTTGCCTCATAAGCCAGCCCTATTGTGTGCATTTTAGTAATGGTCCTAGGACAGTCAGAAGGGAATTATGAAGACAGGAGCAAGCCAGGTTTATACCAATGGGGCTGCATCACTTATGACAGGGAGGAGAGACTTTTTCAGTAGAAGACTTAATTTTAAGATGCTCAAAATTTACCCATAACAATTTTTCTTCTGACTTTGTTTGTTTTGCCTGGTGATAAAATCAAGAAGATTGGTATTTGATGTTTTGGGAAGATTTTTATTCTAAAATAAAAGAGGTTTTCTATACACGGTACTTTGCTCTTATATACTTTATTTTCTGAAGCCTCCGAAGAAATAGCTTTTTAAATGACCTTCAAAATTGTCTCCAATGAAGAAATTTAGTACCTTTGGATTATTATACAAAGTTTGATTTCCAAATAATTAAATTACAAGCATTATCTAGTGCTTCCTCTGTGAATTGTTTTGGTTCCCAAATAGCACTTAGCCCACTACACCTTACAAATAAGAGCTCCCAATTGGTCACCTACGTATTATTAGCCACTCTTGAATTACCAGTGTTGTGGCTGCAGTGTCTACAAATGGTAAAATACAAAGCAGAGCTGAAAGTAAGGATGAATTCTCCACTTGACACACTCAGGCACAAAAGAATTTCCTTAACAATAGAGTAAGCAGGAAGCCACTGAAAAGATGGCCTGGGTGTTAACATCTGAAATCTCACATAAGGAATCCCCTTGTTTCCTGAGCTCAAAACATTAAGATCCACTCAAGAGACAAATGCGGTTAAAAGCCAAAACACAAAAGTCTTTGACTACTCATTAAAATGATAACTACGCCATTGACAGTTCAGTGCTGTCCTTGAACCAGGAATTTCCCCTGTCTGCCTTATTTATTAAAGCATCAGCCTACAAGCAGGAAAAGGGAAGAGAAACAATTTGGCGGGAAAGAGAGGGACCACCTATTTATATCTCAATGTCTATTTCTTTAGGGTTTTTTTTTTTTTCTTTAGAAATGGGTTTCTGTACTTCTTTCTGTGTGTTATCAGAGCACTGATCACAATCCTACAATTTCTAATCAGATTATAGATTTTTGAGTTTTCTTAATAGTTGCTTAGTGTCAGTGAGGTCACACTGGAGTACAAGATTGGAATTATTTTTCAGTCTTTAAAAATCTAAATTCCTAGTGTACTGTCAAACACAACAAAGACAGTAAAGCATTTGTTTCCTCTTTCAAATCAGGAAGGTGAAAGTCCATATTCTTTAAATTATCAGAGTATTTTAGGACATCTAAATTGATGTGCTTTGTTTTTTTTTTCCAAAAAGAAAAAGCTCCATTTCACTTACTCACAAGTTCATTAAAGCCTTTTTGATCTTTCAAATTTTCTATCAAATTTGGCAAATCACCTTGCACGGAATCTAAAGAATCAAAAGCCATGCTGTATAAAAAGCCCTTTAAAAATGTTCCTTCCTCTTTGTTTCTCTTTTCTGCATACCCTCTCACCAGATAGAAAATTCCCCATGGGCTCCCAATGCCTTCCGACCATTAGTGACCACTGAGTCAAAAGTTTATAATCGGCAAATCACAATGGTTAGATGGGTAGTAAGGGAACTCCAACCTGTCCACAGAAGCTGCTTCTCTACCATTTCATTTTAACTTCTGTCCTGGCTAATTTTATGTCAACTTGACACAAGCTGATTCATCTGAAAGGAAGTAGAACCTCAATTTAGAAAAGGCTTCAATCAGGTATGTCTTTAAGGCATGTTCTTAAAGATTGATGCAGGAGGGCCCAGCCCATTGTGGGTGTTGCCTTTTGTGGGCTGGTCATCCTGGGTTCTATTAAAGGTAGGCTGAGCAAGCTGTGAGGAGTGAACCAATAAGCATCACCCCTTCTTGTTTTCTGCATCAGCTTCTGCCTCCTGGAGCTGCCCTGCTTGAGATCCTGTCCTGACTTTCTTATATGATGAACTATGACGTGGAAGCATAAGGAGAATAAATCCTTTCTACTGCACGGATTCTAGTTAGTATATAATGAAAACCGGAGGCAGATATTGGGGAAAAGCTGGAATATCAGAGAGGGGAAACAGACCACCGTCAATTCTCACCCAGCCAACTTCACAGGGTGAACAGGGTAATGCTATCATTAAGAGTACTCAGCCTGGCTGGTCGCTTCAACAGAACGCATGAATCTCTGCCTTCTCCTTCCTTATATATCTTCCCTGCCCAGCTGTTTCACTTCTGGGTTCAACTCTGAATCTTAGAGATGGAATTAAAGGTATGAGCTACTACTGCTTGGCTATTAGGCCTTGAACTCACAAAAATACAGAAAGATCTCTGTCCCCCGAGTGATTGGGTTAAAAGTGTGGGTCACCACTCTCTGACCTTCTTCATGCCTTGACTGTGGGTGATTCCGTTCTCTAATATTCCAGGCTGATTTTATTATATATACAATGTATCACTACACCTTTTTTTTTTCTCAAATTGTTTTGGCCATGATGTTTCATTGCACCAATACTAATCCTAACTAAGACACCATCTTTACTATTTAGAGGGAGTAGGTAAATTATGAATTCTCCATAAGAGTTCTATCTTAAAGTTTCACCAAAGCCAAAAGTTTATAAAATTCAATATTTCATGGAACATTATGTATAATTTTTGCTAGTCATACTTCTTGTGTTATTATTCTAAATGCACATTTCCAAACTTTGACTGAAAGGTTTCCATTAGTAGTCTATTGGTAATGGTAGTGTTTGAGGATGGGAAGATTACATCCTTTGCATTTCATGCCAGGATATGACATAGTTTCTTTCCTCTGGTGGTATATAATTTTTCTTTTGATACTATACTGACCACTCATGACTTAACACATCATTTAGCTGTTAGCTGTGTAGTTATAGGATTCCAAATAGATTTGCTAGCTCAAGATCCTGCTTCTCTTCTTGGTATATTACTATAGTAACTCAAACAACTCTGTGAAAATCAATTCGTTTGTTCTATCTTCTTTTTTAATCTTTATAGATGTGATTAATTACTTATTTCTCTCAATTTAAGTGGTTCACCCTAGACTCTGGTATAACCAGAGACATTTTGTTTACTACAGAGTTTTATGTATGTATAGTCCCTGATGACCCTAAACTTCTGATTATGCTCTACTTTCTGAACTGTAGAATTACAGACTTGTTCTGCTATAACTAGTTATAAGCAATGCTAGATATCAAACCCAGGGCCTACTGCATGCTGGGCACTTTACCACCTGAGCTACATCTCCACCTCTCCCCAGAGAATTTTTGATGAATAAAATTGTTCATCTTGCCAGATACTCAAATATAACATTCTTGCCAATAACATTGTGCTGTGATGGAATGATGTTATATTGTATTTTTATAGAACTTTGTTTTTTTGTAAAGTGTTTTGTTCTGTTTGGAGGGATGTTTGATTGGTTGACTTTTTTTTTTTTTTTTAAATAAGAGCTCACACAGTGGCTGAGGCTGCCTAGAACTTAGTATTTATCCCAGCTGGCCTCAAAATACAGCATTTCTTCTTCCTTAGGCTCTCATACTCAGCTAATTTTTATTATTCTTAATAATGGTTGACACATAGAACTATAAAATAAATAATTGGCAAGGATATTTATCCTGTTAAGTTTCTTGATCATAAATTCCTCTATGGTAAGCATAATATGCAAATTTCTAGTTGGTCACAGGGTCAAGGACTCCATATTAGAGAGGGACATAATCTTGATGGCAGCATCTAGGAGCACAGCTGAAATTAGAAAACAATTTTTCTTTTTTCACAGTTGTGGATTTATTTTATTTTATTTTGATTTTGATTTTTCCAGATGAGGTTTCTCTATATAGCATTGGTCATTCTGAAACTCACTCTGTAGACCAGGCTGTCTTCAAACTGAGATTCATCTGCTCCCACCTCCCAAGTGCTGAGAATAACAGCATGGGTCAAAACTAACTAGCCCTCAGCTATGACTTTAAAACAACAGATAAATGATAAAGGAGATAAAATGATAAAAAAAAAAAAAACAGATAAATGAGAAGGACCTTTATTGTCCTGTAGACTCTACAGTTGCCACAGCAGAGATGAAAATGAGGACATGCTTTTGAAACTGACCCCGAGCAAATCCAAGTATGATTTAAATTAGAAGGAAAGAGTAAGAATTGTCTCTGATATGTGTTGAAGCCATCGTTACAACTTTTCATTGGGTTGCTGAATTTATCTCTATTACTGAATAAGTGAAAACCATTTACTTCTTGACTTGTATTGGATAAGCTTTTTCACTTCGAACACTGTAATGCTGGGGTACTGGTTAGTTTTTTTGTTTTGTTTTGTTTTTTTTATAGCATTCAATACTTGAAAATGAGGGATGTTAGGATTAATATAAAATTAATGTGGTAGTTTTAGATCCATGGGTGTGAAGCATGCATTTTGGGCGACCTATTACTTTCTTAGTTACCATTTTACTAGATATTTAGTCCTCACTTTGTTTTATTTCTTCATGTTCATGAATAGCAATACCCTACTCAGCTGTTCCACTCATCTCTGTTCCCTCTCCACTAATACCCAGGTTCCCAAAATGGACATAATAGCATGAGCACAGACACATCTCTCTCAGGACCCCTGCTCAGAGTCCAAAGAATACTATTGCATTCAAATTGTCATTTCAACTAAATAAATGTGCAATGAGCATTTTTTTTGCATTTTATTTGTAGGCAATAATTAGTCATATTTTTAAAGTATGATTATCATAAGATCTAAAATCCCAACTTTTTAAAAAAAGTAATTCTGATAGTACAACTGCATTTTTATGGCCCTCTCAGAACTAATATGTAAAGATGAGTGACGCAAGACTACAGCCTTAATTAGCTCTTCATTTCCTTATCTTAGCCACAAATTATTTAGAACTACAACTCCTTTTTCAGATTTGAATAAATGCTACAGGCATGTGCACACACACCATGAGGCTTCCAAAATATTTGCTTAGAGATTCCTTTGAATTTGTTGTTATGAAATCTTAGCTCATCAAAAACTATTGAGCATCATAGATATAATTTTTGCTGCTTTGTTAAAATGCTTTCAATGCATATTTGGTGGTTAATGTTTAACATTGTATTGAGTTTCCATAGAGCTGCTAGGAATTATAGAGAAAGCCATAGCTTTTATAAACCTTTTCAAAAATATGTAGCACAGATATTTTTGAGAAATGGTTGGCCTTACTTATGCATCTCGATTTATGTAGCCTGTTTTACCAGGTATGTTTTCTAGATATTCAAAATAACAGATATATTTTAAAGATATTTGCTTGTTTTATCACTACAGGTGGTAAAAGATTATTTGTACAACTATAAAACAATCATTTTCTGATGATGTGCCATTATATGTAATCAATGGGAATAAAATAAATCATAATCTGTGAACCAAACTATTGCTATATCCCTTCAACACACTATAACATTACTGTAGTATAAAAGAAAATATCCATGTATTACAAAGTGACTTAACACTTGACATTCTATTTAATATTGGAATACTCATGTCCCTAATCCACATAAAATGACATTTACCTTTTGAAAGACATAGTCATATTTTCTTTTAAGATACACCTTTAGCTTTCTTGTGGGGCAAGAATTTGGTTTAAGTCATAAAAGTCTTTTCAAAAGAAATTTATTTTCTATAAATGTACACTATTACTCAGAAGTTAGCCTTACTTTGTCTTATTTCTTTTTCTTTTTAAATTTCATGAATTTCTGGTGATAATGATAATATAGTTACTTGAGGTAAACAAAAAAGCCTAAAAAGTATAAAGGAACAAAGAATAATATTATAACTCAGTACCCAGAGGCAATCAGTATTGTCTTTTTAAATTTATTTTCACTCTTTTTTCTATATGTATTTTAGTTGGATTTAATCCTCAACAAAAAGCATATGAAGTAAAAAGCCATTAGGATCAGGAAATAAGTGAGCTGATATTAAATTAGTGGGACCTTGGATGTGCTTCATTATTATTTTACAATGGTCTACTCAAATCCAGGACTGGCTTTTTGTCCAGATTATTAAGTAGTAGGGAAAGTACCATATGTTTAAAATGTGTTCTATTTTATTTCAATAATTCTGTTTTTTCAGAGTTGTGCATCTCAGCTGTTGCAAATTATGTCAGGCTAAAAATTGGTTACCAGCCCAGATAAACAGCTTTTTTGAGGGAAATAAATCCAAATAGAGTGAATTGTTTTGTGATTTTGAGATTAGCTAACACTCAATGTCCAAAGCATTTTATAATGCTTTGAAAATAAATAAAATAATTTTTTGCCTGTCCCTGCCTATACTCAACACAACTTCAAAAGTCTTGCTTGCTCTAGCTATGTATAGAAATAAAATATACTTTGTTGTCTATTAGACTTGCCATTCAAAATTCAGTTAACTGAAATATACTAACATTTTCAGTGTCGTTAAAATTTCTATTTCCAAATAATTTTTCTTCTTCTTTTTTATCCATCAGCCAAATTGTGCCTTGTAAAATGAGCAATAAAAAAGTTTTAGAAATTTCTAAGAAAAGTGAGATTAGCATAGTGAAATGTTGACATTGGATTTTCTACTATCTTATTGGGAATAAAGGTAGTCTCCCCATTGTAGTTTCCATAGAAAACAACCCTTTCTCTCTCCTTGTTAATGCAATCATTGTCATCATGACTACAAATCAACTTGGAAAGTTCTTTCTCTTCCTTGCTGCTTTCCGCTTTTATTTCTTGGTGACTGTTTAGTCTACATCATGAGATGTTAGAATATGGAAATCTACCTCTGGTGGCTTACGTGAGAATATGCCCTCCATAGGCTCAGGCATTTTGACAGTTGGTCTCAGTTGGCATCTCTGTTTGGGGAAATTACGGGAGGTGTAGGAGGTGTAGCCTTGCTGCAGGAAGTACACCATTGGGGCAGGATTTGAGAGGTTAAATCCTCACCTCTTTTCTGATTCACTCTCTATGTGAGGATATGATCTCTAAGCTTCCTACTACCGCGGCCATGCTTGCCCTTGCTGTTATGTCTCCTTGTGATGATGGACTGACTCTTATTCTTCTGGAATCTAAAGACCAAATAAAGTCTTCTATGAGTTGTCACTTTGTGTTTTATGACAGCAACAGAAAAGTAAAGCAGACACCACCATAAAGTAAAGGCTTATTCCACAAAGATTTCATTTTGGGTTACCTGATTTCTATACAGTCTTTTCCCTTTTGTGGCTGCACTCTTGGACATCACACAGGTCTTAATTTTATTTCTGTCTGACCTTTATACTAAACTTCTTTTCTCGGTGTTCTCAGTAGCCTCTTCCATGCTCACGATGGCCATTCTCAAGCTACATCTATAATTTGACCATTGATCAATCACTTGTTCATGAAATCTTCCCATATATATATTCTACATATATATCTTCCCATATATATATTCTACAGCATTGTAGTTTTCAAGAATCTTTCCCCATTTTGGAATATTCTCCCTGTGTTTCTAACTTGGCTGTACTCTCTAACTGTGTCTACTCCATACAGAGAACAGAAGAGGGGGAACTCAAATGCTGGCAGAGCAGGGTATCATCTGGATGTCCTTAGGAAAGTCACAATCCTGACTCCATTTATTTCTTTTCAAGACAAAACAATAGCACCAAATATAGGCAATTCAGGCCTCATGTAAGCATATTAACTAGGTTGGAGATTCAAGCAACGTTTAACTATAAACTGTTATCTTTCATGTCTCCATATCCTAGATGGAGGCAGAAGCTCCATTCATCTCAGTTTTTCCTATCAGGAAAGTACCATTTTTTTTCAAAGGTTTGAGATGGGATTGGAGGCTCACAATATTGTTATCCAGCATGTTCTCACATTTGTTGACTTAAATGACCTTTGTATCTGCAGCCTTCCATATAGCTAGAACTATCATCACAAGTTTCTCTGTGTAGTCCTGGCTCCTGGAACTCACTCTGAAGATTAGGCTAGCCTTGATTCTCCTGTCTCTGCCTCCTGAATGCTGGGATTATAAGTGTGTTCTACCACAGATATGAGCTCACAGAGACTGAAGCAGCCAGCAGGGGGCCTACATGCACGGGTCTTCTGAATACATATTATAGCTATTAGCTTAGTGTTTTGGGGGACTCTTGACTGTGAGAATGCCTGCCTCCCCTTCTTGTTCCTCCTCTTGGGACTCTCATCCTCCTACTGAATTGCCTTGTCCAACTTCAATATGATAGTTTTTGCTTCATTTTATCATATTTTTAATTTTCTCATGTTTGTTATCTCTTTCTAAAGATTCATTTATTTATTACGCACACCATATGTACTCCTTCAGACCAGAAGAGGGCACCAAATCTCATTACAGGTGATTGTGAGCCACAATATGGTTGCTAGGAATTGAACTCAGAACCCCTGGAAGATAAGCCAGTGTTCTTAACCACCAAGACATCACTCCAGCCTGGTTGTTATCTATTAAAGGCCTGTTCTTTTCTAAAGAAAGATAGAAAGGTAGTGGATCAGGTAGGGAGATGAGGTGGGGATGAACTGGGAAGAAGGGAAGGATGGGAAACTTTAATCAGGACACATGATATGAGAAAAGGATATATTTTCAATAATAAAAACAAGATTACAAGATTTCCTTTCTTTTCCTCTGTGTGGCATTGGCTGTTCTGGAAGTCCTTCTGTAGACCTGGCTGGTCTTGAACTCACAGAAATTCACCTGTCTCTTCCTCCCAAGTGCTGGGATTAAAGGTTTGTGCCATGATCACCCAGCTAGCAAAAAGATTTTTAAAAAGCATTTTAAAAAATACGTTTTAAGTTTCCTAATAGAGTACCTAATACTGAGTAGATACTCAATAAAATGTTAACTGTTATTTTCTTTAATAGGATCATTATTATTATTTGCTCATTGCATAATTAATTATGACAGCTAGCATATTTTAACCTTTAATTATTAATAAATCATGATGAAGCACTTATACATATTTATAACCTATCTTCCTGAATGCTATGCCCACACTCCTTTCTACTCTCATTATTTTGAATTTAAAACAGTAACAAAAAAATATGTTACCGGCAACAAAATTGGTGATGTTGGACTATCTCAAGAATTACATATTCTTGGTTTTAATATGTGCTTTATGACAAAGGGACAGTGGCAATACACCTGCAAGGAAATTGCTATGGATCTCTCAAGTGCCAAAAGGCAAAGCAGAACTGTAACACCCCCCCAAATAACTTAGCCCACTCCCTGGAGAGTAAATATTGGTTTAATTAGTGGATGAATGAATTATGTAAGAATGTCCATCTCTATCAAGCCAAAATATGCACTAGGTATTCACTCAACAGATATTCATTAAGCCACTACCGTGTGCACATCAATGGCCATTTTAGAATCAGAATACAGAAATGAACATAAAATTTGTATTCTAATAGCAAAGACACCCAAAACTGAATTTAAAACATTAAGTTTAAGATATTATGAATTTGGTTCCAAATCATTTCAGTAAAGATACACAAAGGTTCTTGGTTTCCTAGTGCATATAAAAGTTGTATTTATATTGTACTGTAATTGATACTATGCAATAGCTTTATATCTCAAAGTTACTTTACTGCCAAAGATTCTAATGATCGTCTGAGCTGTTGGAAAAATTATGCCAACTGAAGTGCTTGTTGTAGGGTTCAATGAATACATGCCATTGTCTGTGGAGCTTAGTATGAGGTGTATTTATATGAAAATCAGATATGATGTGTGCAATGGTCAACACAGCTCAGAATAAGAGATTATCTGTTATGATTCACCAGGCTCCATCTTGTAGCTTCTCATGGTGATACGTGGTTTAATATAGCTTCACTCCTATGCCTGCTAGGTGGTGGCAGTCTCTCATTCTCAATGAGGCTAGTCTGGGCTATTTAACATCACAGTATCAGTTTAAGACAAACACTATAGAAACTTACACCCCCTTGAGGCATGGTTTCAGAAGTCATACAATATTCCACTACAGTACAATCAGTGTCACAAGCTGAGCCTACTTAAGAGGTGAAGGAATTGATATGAAGGGTTAAACAGAATTTGTACATTTTTTTAAACCAACTATGAATGAAGAGAGTTATTATCACACATTGTCCTGCCAATGACCAAACTCAGATAGGATGAGATGAAGGCAGAGACTTTCCCACTGTCAGGGAACAGTGTATTTACAACTGAAAAGTACATTCTGAACTGAGGGAATGGCCAGCGCAGCATGCCAACATGAGCCAACAAGGAGCTCATTGTAGTTGGAAATGACATGCAAAAGGGAGTGTTTAAGAGATGGTGGAGAACAGTCTGGGTGTGTGTGTGGGGAACAGTACAGGGGTTGCAGACCATTGTAAGGACTTGTAAGGACTTTGTATCTCTCTGTGAGCTAGAGGTGGGAAATGAAATATAAAAAATACAAAAATAAACTGACAGAATTTTTAGTGAGTGATATAATTTGACACTAGAATATTTCTGACCTCTCTGTTTGGGTTGGACTTGAAAGAGGAGGCAAAATGGAGACAATAAATCTGCAGGAAATTGAGTCAAGCAAGTTGTCTTTGAAGCTGAAAACACTGTTATTTTTTATGTCAGTAAAGAGAAATATTCTGATATTATTTCTATACATTAGAATTATATAGATTAAACAGAAATCGACTTTCCTGACTATCTACAACTATAAGTGTGCCCAAAGATGTAAAACAGACTACCAATGGGCTGTGAAAGGGACCTCACAGCTGTTATTTTTAGGAAGGCATAGCAGTGGCACCCAAGAAAGTTACAGACAGAAAACAACCAGTAATTAACAGTCAGTGACCCCCTGGCTTTGCCAGATAGGGCTCCTATCACGGAATTATACATCTGAGGGATCAACTTGTCAAACACTAGTTGTCACTTGCTGTGCATTTCCATGGCCCTTGGCATTGTTGGGAGGGAGCTACTCATTGCGAGCTGTCATCTGCTCCAGATCTTCTTTTTTCTACTGTGATGCTAGGTAGAGAAGGTACAGCTCTTCCAGGGAAGAAAAGGTAATCAGAAACCATATGATAAAGTAACTGGTATAACTTTGATTTTGAAGTGGGCTCAACATATTAGATATAAGTTATTTAGATAGTAAACTTCCTAAATTTTAACTCATATTAAAAGCAGCATCTTGATATATATATGTATGTGTGATGGCTGATTTGTAGAAGAAAAAAAGTGAAATATCTACTTGCAGTGGTTTTTCATAAGGCTTTAAATCCACAATATCTTGAAATACTTTTGAAATGTATCACTACAAATTTTGCTAGTTTTTCCTAAAATTAAACAAATTTTATGAAAATCAGCAGATAATCCCCCTCAGTTTAGTTTTTGAGTAATTTTAAGCAATAAAGGATATATGCAAATGTTATATTCTTTAACGAATAAATTTAAAAATTGCCAGCAGTAATGAGATCCCAAAGTCATTCAGGTAGATGCTTAGAAAATTGGATAAAGACTTTAAATATATATTAAGTTATATAATAAACACAATTAGAGTTCTTACTCTTACATTCTACTGCATTTTTGGTGCACTTTTAAATCCTTGGGGCAGGAAAATGTTCTCCTTCTTTTAGCCAGCCTAATAATAGGAAGAAAGACTTGTGCAGGTGACAGCTAATAGCTAACACTGATGAATGTAGGTGTAGCCAACAAAGAATCCACTGGTTGTGTGGAATTTTTCTGCAAGCATGGCTATGTTTAAAGACTATTTGAAAAAAAATGCATAATGTACAGAAAGCCATAGAAAGAAAGTGTATGATTTTCAGTATATTGTGAATGCCTGTATCATCACTGCATCTACTTCTGTGGTCTGTTATTCATATTATATCTTTACATTTCACACGTATTTCACTATATCTGATGTTTCCCTGGTGAATGACAACCTGAGCTTCATAAATTAAAAACAAAAATAACGGTTACACCTTTCATTGTAGCATGTAAATTATGATACAGGAATGATAGTGTGATTGCCAGAACACTAAACAGGTTTTGGTTTTTGTAAGAAAAAAAAAAAAAAAAAGCAAAAACAAAAAACAAAACCATGCTCTGTTCAGCACAGGACAGCTATTTTAGTTCACATTAGCTCAACATTCTATCGGTTTGCTTTACAATATAACCTTGAAATCAATCAGACATGTGTACCATGCTTTAAAAGACTATTCAACAGTGAGAATAAGCCTTGCAAAGTTTGAAAATACAGCCAATACATACCAGAGGGCTTATAATAACAGTTAGAGATATGCTAATAATTGAAAACTGACTAAAGAGTTTGATCAGGTTAGAGATGTAGGTCAGTTACTCGAGCTTATACAGCATGCGCAAAGCCCCAAGTTCAATCACCAGCACTATGTAAACCAGGCATGGTAACACATGTCTGAAATTCCAACACCCAAAAAATAGAGGCAGATATATCAGAAGTTCACAGTCATCCTTAGCTACATAGGGAGCTTGAAGCCAGCCTAACTTAGGTGGGAGTCTACCCTCTCAAAAAAGGAGTTCTCAGTCATAAAATCACATGAAATTTTTATGAAGTGATATATATTTTAGCATCAGAATGACATCACTCTTTTATGACTCAACTTTTAATAGTAACCAGATGTGAACTTGACAGCTGCTCTCTCACCTTTCAGATTATCTCTCCTACCACTCATTCCAGATTCTTGTGTCTTCCTAACAGATTTAGCACATTGCGTATATATTTCTTTTAAATAGGAGGAAAGCATGTTAATCCATACTTAGTTTTTCATACATTAATGTGCACTAGATAAAGTAATTCCAGGGGTGCTATTTTGGAGAGAGGCCAAAGATGATATAGCCTCGAGATGATACACATGACATTGAGCATGTTGAGGAGGGATGAAGGGAGGCGGGAGGGGTTGTCACTTAGAAACTAGAGTTAGTTACTTCTCAGTTTTACCTGGGGATAGGAAAGATCAGTCATGCAATCATTGTACAGAGTAAAGCAAATGGACCTACTTTTATAAAAAATGTCTTGTATAATCTACATGATTTTCAGAGTCTAGCAACACTTTATTAAATCCACACTTTACATCTGACAGAGTATAATGATGCTAATTTCTTGAGTAATGAACTCTTGTTACATGTATATAAAATGTAACTTTCTCTTCCTTGAAGTCTTATTTACAGTAAAGGTTTTTTCATTGTTAAGATATTGGATTCATTTACTGGACATAAATTTGTCTTGTGGAAGTCATAAGTGTTAGACTCCATCTTGAGAGGACAGTTACTACATTAAAGTAAACCTGCCATCCAGAGTGAAACACACAGCTGTAGACTTTTAAAGCATGTCAGATTCTTAAGTATATCTTATTCCTTTAAACTTTGGCCAGCTGAGATAAATGTTTTTACTTGGCCGTGATTGTTTGTTTTACACACATACACACACACAGTAAGAGACATACTAATAATGAAATAAGTTGTTTGCTACATGCCTATAATTAGTAGAATTACAGTTTGAACAGTTACGCTAGAAGTAAAATTATGTTTATTAGGTTTAGTTTGAATATATAATTTGGCATAGTTGAGTGATATCATGGGTGACTTACAAAATTTTGAAGTGGACAACACTCGGAGATTTTTCATTAAAATTGGTCATAATTTTTATCTAATGGTTTCCAAATAAAATGTGTTCCTTCTTGATATCAACCCATGAATATTAAAAAGGCACCAAAAGGGACAGTGTAAGCTGTACTCTATTTCTTGAATTGGATGTCTAAGTGACAGAGAGAAGCCTTCACTGATCTCAGACACTGTATGCAAATTTAACCCAGTGTCCCCAAGCATTAAGAAATGTAAAAGGCAAGAACAAAAGTACATAGGAACTAACACTAAGCAGTGTGGTTTTTTTTTTCCCCCTCAAGTTTCAGAGTAATTTTTAACACATATAGTAACTTGGTTTAAATCTTACATACACTCATACATCCAGGTTTCCTAGCTGGAGAGTTTCCATGCCTGGGGGAGGGGCAGTGACAATTGGTGCATTCTATCCAGAGCACGTGTAATGATAATAAAGTTGATTGGTTGAGCCTTGCAGCTCCCCCCTTTTCTCTCTTTCTATAGAGTAGTTCAGCAGGGGGTGACAGGGCTCTCCCCCATCGCCACCAGCTCTACTAACAAGACGTAGGTTGATACCATTTTTATTGTTCTGCTGGGGTGGGAACGAAACCATATGCTTTAGCATTTTAAATGGCTACACCAAAGAGAAAATTAAACCAGGCCCCCTCCCCCATTCTGCTGGACTTTGGGGTGGGTTTATTCTAAATATTCAGTGGATCTGGGGTTAGCTTAATGTTTCTGCGCCTGGACAAAGAGTCTTGAGGGGAAGAAATATTAAGGGCTTTAGAGGAGCATTGGACTAAGTGAAGTATGGAGTGGGAAGCTTACATCTGAAACCCACCCCTCCCCTGGATACCAGGCAAAGGCAGTGAGAGTCGGAACCAGCTGATGCCTCTTCCCGTTTCCAGGGTGAAATTTTCACAGCAGCTAATTCTAAAGGGGAAAAAAATCCCTTTCCAGCAGCGGAGAAGATCCTATCACCCAACCCAAGCTATGTAACCCTTTAGGCAGGCTTTTCAGAGAAATCTGCATTTTAAAAGACAGCATTCACGGTCCAAACCACGGGCCTGGAATCAGAGCTGGTATGAAAATATGAAAAGCCTCTTTACACTCTGAGTGTTTGAAACGATCCGATGAACATAGCAAGTGTCTGCCAACGCTCGGCGGTTGCTGGTGCCGCTGCTGCTGCCGTTCCTCACAGAGGGCTGGACAGAGCTAGTCCTGATTTCAGCACCTCCGGCGCTGGACAGCTCCCTGCACGCCGCACCACCGCCTGCTTGCTTTTTTCCCACTCTCGCTTTGCCTTACTGGAGATGCATCTAAATTACGTCCTGTTCAACAACAAGTAGATTTTTTTTTTCCTGTACGGGAATTACAGTAGGCGATTCTCTCAATTAAACTGCATTTTCTTCTTTACGGACTTGGCTGTCAGGCGTATTTATCCCGATCTCCCCTCCACCCCCTTTGCAGGAACGAGTCTTTGGGAACGTGGTCCACCCAGGGATGTAAAACTGTGCTTACCGATGCATCCCATACGAAATGCTTATGTGATCGGCTCTCTACCTTCGCCATTTTGGCTCAGCAACCTAGAGAAATAGTAAGTAACAAAGGGAAAACACGGTTTTAATGCAAAGGCAGGGACATTGTGGCGAGTGTTTCTCCAGGGAACTGCATTTCAAAGGGGGAAATAGAGAAGGTTGCAGGGTGGCAAAATCGGGTTCTTCTCCTCAGCAACAGTAGCTTGGTAAGATAATTTCTAGTTGGTGTGCGATAACTAAATTCTACTCAATTTTATGTCTTATAACTTGGTATTTCTGCAGTATAGTAGTGAAGATGTACTCTGATATTACTAATATTCTGCAAACTTTCAAATAAAAATAATTGCCAACTCAACATTTATTTTAAAGCCAGAAGGCTGTTCTGGGAGAATTTGTGAAAATACTGTTAGAGTAAAAGGAAGACCCCAGACACCAGAGCTGAACACATTGCATATCTGCATTGGATATTTTCAGTACAGGTTTTCTGAGGGTGTCCTTGGATACATGTGTATTTTTAAATCAAATTAAGTTTTCATGGAGACATGGTTGTTTGGAACTGTAAAAGCATTCCTTAAAAGCATGTAGATTTTTGCAAAAAGAAAAAGAAAAAAGAAATAGTTTCTGAAAGGGAGAGCTGTACAGAACAGTCCAAAAGAAAAATAATGTTCTTACCAAATGTATTTTGAGAAAATTATACAGAAAATTAAAATAATAACAAATAAATATTTTGATAAAATATGACTTTCTACCTAAATTTGGCCTACAAAGAATCACTCCTTTTACTTGCTTTAGTGATGCATACTAACTAATAATTTGATACAGATTTTGTGGCATACTTAGGATATTACTTCAAACTTCTAATATAAAAATTTGTGAAAAACAGCTGATTTCATTAGGTATGTTCATGCTACCATCTAAGAAAAGAAGCCATTTGGATTTTTTTTCCATTTGTACTATTTATATAAAAGATTTTAAAAGATATAAGCTTATTTTTCAAGGTCATGGTTTTAGGGACTGATACTGGCACTATGCAAATTATCTTCACATACTTTGTTCGAAGGAAAAATATATTTGATGGTCTTAAGTACAGCATTCCATTTTCCTCTGTACTTGAAAGCCACACAAGTGAAATTTAATGTGAGAATACTTGACTCGGAACAAAGTTGTCAAAAGTCAAAAAGTTTTAGGGTTTTTCCCCCCAGTAACTGTGTACAATAACATAATGACTTATAAGTGGGAGTAGCAAGGGAAATTTTACCAAGAATTATATGGTGAAATGACTAAACTCTACTTAGTTGGGGGAAAAACATGCTGCTTCGGATTTCACTCAAAAAAAATCTCACCTATGAATGAGGAGTAAGTTGTAGTTTGAAGTCCTTATGAAAACTTTAAGTAAGTAATGGGCTGTAATCAAACATTTTAAACTCTTAAGACTTTATTACTTCACAGTATGAGAGAAAGGGGCACTAGAATTAATCATTTTATAGGTTTAGAATGTATGAACTGAGTGTTCTGTGTTTAATTATCTGGCAACTATAACAACTATTTTGCTGTTCTAGAGTGACAGCTTAGTTTCTCTAGAGTCTAGAATTTATTTTTATTTATGTAAAATTTCTCCCCCCCCCCAACTTACAGGTCATGGAATCTTCTGGGACCCCTTCAGTCACTCTAATAGTAGGCAGTGGTCTCTCCTGCCTTGCCTTGGTCACCCTGGCAGTTGTCTACGCGGCACTATGGAGGTAGGTAGTTAATGAGTAGACTCGAGATGGAGAACTCAGTTTCTGTGTCTTAAAACAATGAACTGAACAGCAAATGTCCATTGTCTTTGTCACATATTAAAGCATCATTTTCATAACAGGGTTAGAACTTCTGTGATGGAACACAGGAACCATATTTACCCAGCTTTCTTCCTTTTATTTGTCTGTGGTGTAAATCAATAAACAAAAAACACACATGGGTACTCTTCTTTTAGCTCACATTATTGTAGATTTCAACAAGTTCTTCACGTGTAAGCACAACTCTCTTACGTCACAAGATCCTCCTCTATGATATATTGTTTATACCAGTTGCTGCTGAACCTCAGCACTTACCTGGCCCAGTCAAAGTTCTCTCTACAGGAATAGGATGTCTAGTTCTCAAGTGACAAACATGCTTTCAGCATGGCCTGCACAACGAGTAAAGCCTTCTCTTAACCAAATTCCAATGTTCTCTGCAAAAGGTCACACACTTTATTCAGTGTTCGCTGTGAGTCAGATTTTGACAAGTTTGATAAAAAAAGATATCATAAGAAAATGCTGGGAAATTTTTATTCTCTTATATTTTAAGCTGCATCTATTTAATAGTCTGTAGAAATTTATGATTTTTTTTCTAGGTAGTATTTAGGTAATTGGTTAGGATACTAGTAAGAATTGGGCCTGTGAGGCTTGGTATATATACTCAGATATCGACAATGTATATGGAACTTATGAACAAATTTTTTAATAGATTTTAGAATTTTAACAGTTAAAGACTTCATAACCATTGTCATTGTTGAGGTGATATAAAATGCATATTACATTACTATGCAATAATTACATATTATTTCCTGAATATTTGATATATTCAAAGTTGCAAAAGTTGGTGTACCTACCTCAGAGACTTTATTATGTTTACTTAGGGTTTTACACAATTATCTGAGAAATTAAAAATATTTACTATTTAATAAGGGATACTTATTTACATTAAAATTGACATTTAGATAAGCATTACTGCCCATTATGGCTTTCATTCTTTTCAAAGGAAGAATTAATTGTAAAAAATACTTAACTTGTCAAAGATATTAGGGTTTTTTATGCCTTGTGAGAAAAGAAAGTATCTATACATTTTGTCCCAGGCACATAACAGAAGTTCTTCATCATTGTGATAGTATGGTACAGCAGGGAAACACTGACAGAGGAAATTTTTAAAATGCCAACTGTAGGTAGGGATGACATTGTTGACAACAGGATTATATGTTCAAGACTCAATCAGGCTGTTGTTCTTAAAAACGAACTGACAGGCTTGAAAGAATTGAGTGGAAGAATCAACTTCCCAAATTGAGTGAATGACAATGTCATTTCTTTAATAAATGAGCAATTGACTAAGATACTAGGTAATCATCATAACATTACGATTCTTACCCCACTGGAGTCTTTAAAAGTCAATTCCATTTTTAGCAGTTTCTATTCAGGTGTCATTTCTAACTTCTGTTATGCCCCCCCCCTTTCTCTCTCTCTCTCTCTCTCTCTCTCTCTCTCTCTCTCTCACACACACACAGAGAGACAGTATTAATATATGATACATTTAATGATCCATCTGATGTTTTCTAAAATTCAGAAAAGACAAGACAGCCACTTACTACAGGAAAAATTTAGGAATTTCTGAAAATCATTAGAATCTATCAAAGCCTATCCTGAAGTTGAGAATTACAGATAATAGTACCAAGAAACAACATATATTTGTATTTCTAAGATTTCAATGGTCACCATCCATCTAGAGGAGAAGTGAAATAAAATAACAGCTTGGAAGTGTCAAGACTCATGAATTTCTAAATGGATCTTGTAGTGTGATACATTCAGACTGCTTCATAAACACCAAGTACATACACCATAAACCATTTTTATACAGCTGTAAGAGTGCTGAGAATCTTTTGCCTTTTTCTCTAATAAAAATGTGTATGGTTAATTTTTAATAATTTGTAAAATGTAGTAGTATGCAAATTATAGATAACATTCTATTTTGAAATTTGCAGCTGCTTCATGTAGTTTCTTATAGATGTTCCTTAAAAGTTGCTAGGGCTGGAAGTGCGGCTCAGTGGTAGTGCCTGCCTTCCATATTCTCTTGGTTTCATTTCTCAGAGATATTACTTTCTGTTGCTGCTAACACCATTGGTAATTATGATAATGTTGATAATGATAGTAATAATATTGATCATGATAGTAATAATAAAATAACACATTAAGCTCTTTCCTCTCCATCTAGCCATACAACTACCTTAAATACACTGTTGAATCAAAAGGCAATCCAGCATGTCCTCTCCATCAATTTATTAACATGAAGTTCACAAATTCCCTTTAAAATATGAATGTCATATTGACAGTGTTGAAAGTAGTGACATTTCTTAGCAGAACTTACGGCAACTATATTGTTGCAAAAGGGAAACGTCTCAATAGTGTTCGGGGCAGCGGTTGGTCTCTTATTACTCTTTTTTTGTTGTTGGTGGTGGTGGTAATGGTGGTGTTTCTATTTATAAGCAGAAAATGTCACTGGAATTCTTTGGATAGTGTCAAGATGTGTGTTTGTATTATCATGGAATATTAACATCTGAAAAGATTTAGAGCTTTCATACACACACACACTCACACACACACAAAAAAAAACAAAGTCGTATTTGTTCCTGCCTTTACCAGCCCAGTGTGTGCCTTATCATATTTTAGATATTCAGACTGCAGGAGTAATAGCCAAAAAACCTTGAAGCCCATTTTGAGTTACATGTCAACTTCATTTAGTCCAGTTTAGGTTTATTTTGTGAAGAAAAATTCTTTTACATTATGAAACCTGAATTTTATGTTTTGTTGTTATTGGGTTTTGATTTTCTTTAATTTCTGGAGTATGTGGTTGCTGCCTACGAATTCTATAGAGATAAAGTGGAGAGAGAGAGAGAGAGAGAGAGAGAGAGAGAGAGAGAGAGAGAGAGAGAGAGAGAGAGAGAGAGAGAGAGGAGAGAGAAAGAGAGAAAGAGAGAACTTTGTGAGATTATATTCTTCACAAAGTACCTCTAGATCTTTGATTCTTCCATCTAGCATTGCACAGAAAATTCTGTGCCTACTATGAAATGGGATCCACTGTTATGATACAAATAGAACAGGTTGAGACACACATCATGTACAAGATTTTCTTACAGTATTGTTACTTAGTGATTCTAAAGGGTACGGTTAAGCAAAATAGCCGCTACTCTTTCAGGGTAAATAGCTGGTGGAACATTTAATTTTGAACATTTTTTGTTCTTTTGTTTTTAGGGCACTTTAAAATCATATAACAGTTTATATTTCCTCCCTAGGGTAAAATATGGCAGTCACCAAGAGTGGTCCAGTCTAATGATCATTTGAGGAATGCATTCATTTTTATACATAAGGACTTTTGCTATTTATTTTTTTAAAGAGATACTCAAGGACATAAGAAATAGCCTAGCTATGTAAAAATGCTTGAGTAGCTACTGATGTACATTGCGTCACAAAAATCAATCCATCCTTCTAGTATATTGGAGAGAATTACTTCAAAATCTGGATGAGGCTTTACTGTTTGATCTCGGTGTTTCTATATGTACATATATAAAAAGGTGATTTTAATGATTGATTTGATTCCAAGAAATTTTATGTATCTAAGTCCAAATAATGCATTGTTCTTACATATGTACAACTTAGGTTCTTTCAATTATGACATATTACAGAAACAATAAGTCTAAAGGTTTTTTGCACATTTCATGTACTCTAAAATTTGGTACCTAACAAAAAATATATATGAAAAAATGGTTTTCTGTATCTTTATATGAAATCTGGAGTCAAAACTCCCTCCAGTTAATTCCACCAATTACACATATAAAATTTGTCATGTTTCTTTCTCTGAATAGGTACATCCGCTCTGAGAGGTCCATAATTCTAATTAACTTCTGCCTATCTATCATCTCATCAAATATTCTCATACTGGTTGGACAGACCCAGACACACAATAAGGTATGGCTGTTAATGCTTCAGATTCTATTTGAGCATTTGTTTTGCATATAGTTGGTTACTGGTGTGCCTAAGTATTTATTTTAAATAACTGCTGAAATATATGATTTTAGTTATTTCTTTTGTATCTGAACAAATGTACAGCCTATTATAGTCCACAATCTTCTATTGGCTTATGATTCTTTAGTGCTATAAACTGTATAATGTTCAGAATATGTGTTAAACATTACACCAAAGCTGTATATCTTCAAAGCCTTGAGACACCAACAACCAATTTCATTTTTATTTATTGTCCCAATTACATAGCATTTAGATAGAATTCAACATAATGTCTGTGCTTAGGTCTAATTTATTAAAATACCAATTACAAAATGACTGTATCAATGAATTATAATCATAACATCACTGAAAATCTACCTCCAAAGAATGCACAACAATCATAGAATCTTCAACTAGGTTTAACCCCTTCAGAACTTGCTTTTTTAACTCAAATTATTTTGCTACTTAAGCAACATTGAGGTTATTTAAGCACAAAACTACTTTTTGCAAGAGTATGGGGCTATATGTAGAAATTTACCAGCATTTATTTGTTGGAGTCCTTATTTTCTTTCATAAATAATTATTTTACTGAACTTTCCTGCACTATTAGAGAAAACCAAGCCTCCAATTCATTTACTGAGGCCTCACTGTTTTAGAAGTAATTTTTTAAAAATCTTATTTCAAGCATCAAAGACTATAGTTAAAGTTAAAAACTCAAATGGTCTCTTTAGAAGATTTTTCAAAAGATATTCATAGCATGTGTTTAATGACTAGGGGTAGTCTACTTAACTTTCTAGTTACAACCCTAAGATTTATAATTTCCACCAAAAGAATCTGTTCTGTGTCCAGATAGGGCCTTGGAGGAATCTTTCTCTTTGAACCACATTGCTCCAGGCCAGGAACACGCAGGGTAAAGCCACTAAACCAAAACAGCAACCCATCAAATCCCCTATAAAAGTAAAAACTCATTTTGTGTTCTTGAGTACCTTTAACACGTTATTTCTTGTTCCTTTTTCTTCATGAAGAGACAAAAGAATAGGAAATTTATTAAAATCTTGTACGAGGCCATGTTATGAATGAGCAATGTGAATTTTTAAAAGAAGTAGATAGCAGAGTGGAAACCCTCAAGAAGCAGAAGTGAGTGAGAGACCAGTTAGCATTGAGAGGAAGAAAGAAGATGTGAAAGTTCCTGAGTTGTAAAGATGGAGGTGAATATGAGTCTCAGATGAGAAAGGAAGGCTAGTTGGAAGAGGCGAAGGAGAAGGCATCAGAGGAAGGAAAGGAAAGATGTGAACTCTTGGTTACCATGCCAACCCTCTGGGTCTTTCCTGTGTGCTGGGCCTCAGGCCCCCTTTGCTCACTTAGTCTCTTGTCAGTTCCTTAGCTGACTGTCTTTGACCTTCCCCATGCAAAAGAAGTGCTCTCCTCCAGAGCAGGAATTGTAAACTGAGTCCAAAACCAGAAAAACAAATCAAGACAGAATCTGTTTAAGCCCATTTTGAAGATTTTCACATAAATGCTTACTTTCCAACACTTTTTACAGCCTAAACTTTAGGGTTCTGCCTCTCATTAGACTGTGGAGACAGTGACGCTTTTAAAGCTGTTTCATGCGCTGTGACATTAAACTATTAGGCAACCAATAGAATAGAAATTCTTTTATTGTTTATTACTATGTTAAGTTTATGGTCTATGCTTCACCTACAGAAACACAATGCAAGCCACATCTATAACTTACATTTTTAATGTCTACATTTAAACAAAATGAAAATGAACAATTGAAATCATTTAAATATATTTAACTCAATATACCTATAACATTACTATTTAAACGTGTAATTAGTATGAAATTTTAATGGAAAATTTTATCGCCTCAAGTCTTTATAATCTGATGTATATTTTATACTTAAATTGACTCTCATTTTCACTAGCTACATTTCAATATTTTGATGATGACACATGGCTAATGACAACCATATTGTGATTGTGTACATCCAAATGATAGCAATATCCAGAAACTAGAGTGTTCAAAACAAACAAAATCTCCTTACATGTCCATTTTGGCCTTTTCAAGATTTGGTGTCCTCCTTTTAAAAGTAAAACATATATATTTTATAAGTTTTCAAATACTTTGAATGTCAGAGGCAAGATAAGACAAGCCTTGTTTTCCCTTTAATTTCTGATTGTGAGAAATGGCTGGTGGGTGCTTATTAAAAACTAAAGAAAAGTTTTTTTATGATATGGTTTCTCCCCAGGAAACCAACTACATAATAGATTTCATGTGGTGTTGGAACCATAGTGCACTTGTTCCAGATTGACTATGCTAATTTTTGCTGCTAGTTATTGATGCTTGTGGCAAGGAGTGGATAGTAGGTGATGGTGATTATGTGATTTTCTCTTAGTCTACATTAATTTTGTGTTATTGGTTCTGCATTGATCTTCTTACAAGCTTAGAAATATTAATATTAGAGTTAAAAGGAAATACAATGAAAAAATAAAATTTTATTTTGTTATTCTCCGCAATATTGGATTTCCTAGGGGAAGCAATTATGTATCTGATACATGTTTTGAGCCTAATTAAATTGGACGTATTTGACTTTATATATATTTTGGTATGTGGTGTTGTTCCCATACAACAAGTGAGAAGTTTATATTATTCATTTCAGTATAATCTATATAAACTCAAAGGAAGTAAAATTTAAAATAAAAAATATTGATTTGTGACCAACTGAGTTTTATTTGGGTTTGAGGTTGTGTATAGGACTTCTTAGCTGCTATAGACAATTTGTAATTGGTCTGATTCCTGCATTTGACTTTCCTGACAAGCTTTGACTAGTTCTTTGATATTTCCCACTTGAAAAATGGAAACACATGAGAAAAATGCTTGATGAGTGAATTATTTGGTACTACTGTCTTGTCTACTTTGTGTGAAAACTGGCATTTGCTGCTGCTGTCCAGAATCATGCTGAAGTGTTGAAGTGCAGTCTCTCCCGACTCTCTGCTGAAATATAATTGACCTGATTATCATGCTGTGCTCTCTGCTTGCTTTTGAATTGGGGCAGAAACAAGCCAAAATAATCCACTGTTTAAAAGATGAGGATACTCAATATTTAAACTATGGTCTCAATGACTGGTAGTAAAATAAAGAATCAAATGCACTATCTTATCTCTCCTCTTAAAATGCTGTTGTAAAATTTAATTATAACTGGCTTCATTGTATTTTGAGCTTTTCTCATAAAGCACCTTTGCTTTTTGATCTCTTTATACATTTATAAACCTCAGCCAGGATATTCACGTTTCATTCAAATAGACTGGCCATGAGATTATACCATAAAAAAAATCATGTGTAATTGTTTCATTTTGTAGATTATTTTTATGCTGTCTATTACTTTGCAGTAAGCAAGACATATTTCAAATACAGATACAATTAGAAAATAGTTTACTTAATTATCCAATTTCCACCAAATATATTTTCATTTTTTCCCAAAAGTCTGTGATTCTTTTTATGACTTCAAAAATTCCATAGAGCTCAACAGAAGGAATCAAAGTTGAACAAAATTATTTCTGGGAGTGGTGGTGGTGGTTAAGTAATTACAAGCAAGTGAGAAGTTCATTGTATTTGGAGATAGCTCAGGATAACGTCTCAATCTCACTGCTCACTTAGAATAAAATATCACACACCCGGAGAGTTATTATAAATCTTTGTTCTAACAAATCAGGAACAAAACTTATTCTGAAAACTCGGGCAGACCCAAGGTCTTTTATCTTTTGATATTTTGACAATAACCCATATAGAATATCCTCTGAAAGTAGACATAGCATGCTTCTGTAACAGAATTCTGTGACCTTTAGTCATCAAGACTCAATAATGATTGGCCTTAAACATGTTTTCTAGAAGGTTCAGGATGCGTGTCTCAGGGAAACATTAAATATAATTCCTTCAAGAAAGTAAGAAGAACATGATAGCTCACATCTTTAATTCCAGCATGTAAGAGGCAGAGGAAAGCGGAATTTCTGTGAGTTAGAAGCCAGTCTACTGTGTTTCGTGAGTTTCAGGACAGCCACAGGTTCTTAGATCTTGTCTCAAAAACCAAACAAACAAATAAAAAATAATAATCAAAAGGAAGAAATGACTAATGGTATTAGTCAACCCATATATAATGAATATCTGTATTTTCAACAAAGGGAATTTATTAGTATACAACAATTAACCAATTGCTAATCTTAAGAGATTAAGGTTGAGACCAATCTTTTGCAGTGAGTTTGGCAGTGAGTTGTATGTTAATTATATGTAGGTAAAACTAAATCAGAAGGACACGTAGTTGCCTCCTTTGAAGTGTGGACCTTCTGAAATAATGCCAGTTTATCCTTATCACTTGCACAATCTTGAGCCTCTACTTGATGAAAGATTAAATTAACTAGTATTGTATCATATGGAAAGTACCAAAGTTCCAGCTTGTGAGATTTTGTATATAGCACTGGATTCTATAACCCGCTGTCTTTTAATTAAAAATTATAGAATATACAGAGGATGTCTGTCTTCAAGCACTTAAAAAAGTCACAGTCTCTACAAAGCTACCTCTCTTTGTCTTATGTTTATTTCAGTTCTCTAAACACGTTGTGCTTTTGGTGGTGAGCTGGCCTTTAGAAGCTGAGCCATCTCTCTGAGGCACTTGACGTGTTTTAATTCTGCAGTTTCTAATGGGATATTTAGTAAAGATGGACCTAATTAAAGGATTACAGGGAATGAAAGATATTTTCCTTTGATCAGACTTGAACCTTTAAAAATGAAATTCTGCATTTGAGTATCATAAATTGTGTCAAGCCTTCTTTCTGTTTCTTCTAATTCAGCTAAGACATTCTTTGACCATAGACACAGCTTATTCACGCGTTCACTTAGATGCCAGGCCTGTGACTGCCTATGCGGTTTTTAGTTTCAGAGAAGGGATACTGAATATGTGCCTCACAGCTTCCATTCTGTACCCACCAAGAGCCACAAAACCAGAATCCTGCCCTGGAGTTTCACCTTTCTGTGTCCTGTACTGGTAGAGATCAGTCTTTCTCTCAGAGGAGGTATTTAAGAGTGCCTTAAGGAGGAGGGACCATCCCAAATGTCCCACTTCTAGTTATAGGACCTGGAATATGACACATGGCCTTACACCTTCGCTTCTTTCTTATCCATGAGATAGTACCTGTGATGTTTCCAACCCAGAGCCCTGTGCTTGGTAAGCATTCCTTAAATGCCCACTGTGATTATAGTGGTGATAATGATGAGTTCTCGCAATGATGTCCATCTGGTTCTGCTCTCATTTGACCTTCAGATTTCCTCTTACCCGGTTTCCTACTCTCTATTAGCTTCTCCGGTTGTGTTCTCATCCCACATTGACACACTTTTTTCTGTGTGGTCTCTAACCAGCTATATACCAGATCTTTGGAAATTAGCCTTAATGTCTCTGCCCACCCCCACACAAGGCCAATATGCCATCTACCTATGCCGGTTGAACTCTCAGTTCTCAAGTTTATTCCCTTCTCTGTCAGACACAGTCCCTGCATCTAGCATCATTAAGCCCAATCTGTTCTGTGGCTCAGCTGACAAAACTAGAATTCAAATCTGATCCAGTTATTTTTCAAATTGTGACCATATGAAAGGAATGGAACATGGTTTAACCATGGCTTGTATTCACTACTTTTTCTTCTCAGAGATCAGTTTTACTCAAGAGTTTTACAACTTACAAAACTGGAGAAAACATTGATCTTAAACGTGAGCCTACTGACCCCTCCCTCCTCGTTCTCTTTTATTGGGTTTTATTTTATCACACAAACACCACACTGTTTCTGGCTCATCAAAGTCAACTGATGGTCTCTTGCTCCATGCAATACTTTCACCCCAAAGCATTGTTTCTCCAGTGAAATTTCACCTCTGGCTCTGAAAGACTTGATATTGCTGATGTGCATGTATACTATGCGTATTCCCACATTATTCTCTATGGTCATCAGTGCTTGCCTACCATCCTGTGCAGCCTCACTATACAACCCCGGGGTTAAGACTTAGTTATACTCATGCTTAAATCTATTGCTAGTATATAGCCCACGTTTTGTCAGCATGACAAATGCTTCTTAAATGAATGAACTGCAATAGTTAATCCTAAATGACAACTTGAATGGATTGAAAATACCTAAGAGATTAAGTATTAGTAAAGATAACCTCTGACTGTGTCTGAATGCATTCCCAGGGATGATTCATCATAAGGACTATGACTTAATGAGGGTTTTAACCCCCGGACTAGATTAAAATTTGAGTAGACTTTTGGAAAGTAAAGAAACTGTGGAAGGTGGGCTTGAAATGAAGGAAATGAGTCACTGGGGTTTTATGTTGGGGGCTGTCCCATTGTGTTATGTGCTGTTCCCCTTCTGGCCTGCCTTTAAGCCTAATCGTTGTACCTGCTGCCAGGATATTCTTGGTGAGGCCTAGAATCATAGAGCAAAGAACTGTGGATTGGAGCCTCTAAAACTATCTGTCCCCCTAAACAGTGCTAAGTCAGATGCATCACAGAGAGAGCAAACACGTAAATGAATTCACATAAACCCACCACTTGAGTCTATCCAGTTAGTAGCTACAATGAGTTTTAAAAGGATTAGTATTTTCTACTCTGGATAGCATCTCAGATAATTTTAAAAGCTGTGTTTTCTTTCCTAAGACCTTTTTTTTTTCTTTTCCCAAACTCGAAATGATAGAAAGCATATATGACAGAAATCTAGTTCCTAGATATTGGTCAAAGAGACCTTAACACCTAACAAAGGTAGAACTTTTCCTTGATAACTCATAAAATCATGTTTATTACCTTTAAAAGCATACCTACTTAAATTCTTTTCCTGTAAGACAACCCCTGCCAATAATTTCCCAAATGTGTGCTTATTATCTTTTAGGTATATATGAATCTGATGGCTGAAGCAAAAGCCTCTTATTTAGATTTATTAAAATCTAATTTGTTGATTGGCTATGGTGTTTGTAAAAGGATTTAAATGTAATCCTTCTGTATAATTAATTCATTTGAGTCTATTTTGAGGCATTCTGCCATCTCTTCTGGGGTTCTTAGGAATTCCTTAAAACTTTAATCATACTAGAGAAGCAAATAGTTAGTTCATTTTTGAAATTCTCCAGTGTCTGGTATTGAAGGACTATTTTGTTCTTTAGTGGAATTTTCAAAGACTTTTTTTTTTATTCTTCTGTGACCACATGGAATAAAAAATAAATAAATAAAAATAAATGTCCAACTTCAAGCAGAAAAAAACCTGAGATCTCATGAAAACAGGGCAGAAGATCACCATGAAGG
Source organism: Phyllotis vaccarum (assembly GCA_033318265.1). Lineage (NCBI taxonomy): Eukaryota > Metazoa > Chordata > Mammalia > Rodentia > Cricetidae > Phyllotis > Phyllotis vaccarum. The sequence continues at coordinate 52,755,923 of JARWLC010000008.1, forward strand.
ATGGATTCAAGGCAAGCAAAGGCAATGCATTTAAGCGAAATTGAAAGACAGGAGTTACCAAAATGGTTGAGATGTCAGGAGCGAACTAACTTGGAGAGACGAGAAAGCCAGTTTGGATGTTCAGGGAATGTTCCTAATTCCAACATCAAAACTGAGAAATACTGCCCAAGATGGAGCACACATTCAGTAGATGTGAGGGCATTGTGTGTCTGAGAATGTCAGGTCTACCCTGATTGTCAGCAGCCATGGGTCCTCAGTGGTGCATTGCAGAAACTCCTGACCTTAAGGGATCACTGCTCTGTCTACCCTCTCCCACTTTAGACCTGGCCTTCCAAGACTCTTATTCAGCTCAGCATAGCCAATCTGTGGTCTGCTCTTTACCTCTTATTTGTGGCAGTTTGTCTTCAATTTTTGCCCGAGAATGTTCTTTCATTTATTGAAAAAGAAGCACTTGATTTGTTCATTCCATGCTTATGTTCTTTGGTGATCTAAAGGGGTTGGGAAGTGACCTTTGTATTCTAAAAACCACCACACTCAGGGCTGCTTCTGGGATGTTAGCAGGCCTTGTGGAAAATGAAAAATTAAGTCCTGACATGAACTATGAAAATAATCATCTCCCTCGAGGCTGCTAAGGCCCCCAGCAGGTTCAATGGCATGGCAACAGGAACTGAATTTGTACAAGGACCCATGTCACAGGAACTGTCATCACCCTAAGATTATTGTTCTTTGCTTGACAACCTTCTACCTTACTGTAGGAAATGTTATCACCAAACTTACTTGCCAATGCTCCTTCAATGCACCATGTAATCTGTACCATCCCTGCCTTTAGAGAAATCACTTTTCTTTCTGACGTCATTTGCTGATAAACACTGGCTACTCTGATTCTCAAAGTTGTGCTTTTCTACTTCTAGACTTGAAAACCCCCAAGAATAGTATTATTTTATACGTAATTGACATGAATAATGTCACACGAATGAATGAAGTTATGGCTCCACTAATGAGACCTAAACTAACAAAATGGAGGCCACTTCCTACCCTGGAGGCCCTGTGTGGAATTACTGCAGCCCCATTATGTTTTGATGATATGGTTGTTGTCCTGTGACGAGATGAAAGAGCTGAGGGAAATCTCTGAAGACTGAGCAGATACTTTTAAGAGCATACGTTAATGGTAGATGTTTTGTGTTTAATCAAGTTTTTATCTGAAATAGAATTGAGAACTTGATGTCGCTCTCTGAGAATCTTATAAAGAAGTTGAAAATTGTGTATTTCTCCCATGTAATTGACAAAATCAGTAAAAAAAAATAATAATAAACTTTGAAGTGATTTTTTTTAACTTTTTTCTATGTATGTGTGATATGAACTGGTCGGAGTTTGGCTAATGTTGAGAAAGATATGCTGAAGTGTAGTTGCCTATTAGAATCCCTAATGTACTGTAAAATATTGATGTGCTAAATAACACCACAAAAGCATATATCAGTACAAAGAAACAGAAAGGTCCTTGAGAGAACAGGCAAATAAGAGTTGTTTTTCCTTGTAGTGCTTGAGACTGAACCCAGGCCAGGGAAGCATTTTCCCACTGATCCCAGCCCTTATAATAGAGTTCTTAGCGGTCCAATAAGCTGATGAGATTTTCCCTAAATATCTCTTAGAGAGTGAAATGACGTAAACAGTAAGACAGCAAGCACCCTTTTCATGCATGGTCCAAAAGCTGCATGTAAGATGGGCAAACTTTAGAGTAACTGGATACCCGGTGAACATCCTAGGCTTTGTTGGCTCATACAGTCTTTCCAAAATCAACTCAACTCCGCTGTAGCATTTTTCATCAGCCAACTTCACAAAGGAAAGAATGTGGATAGATTTGCTCTGTAGTCACTGTTTGCCAACCTACACAACTTGAATTTTCAAAAAGTATCAGTGCACAGCACATACAAGCAGAAGAACTTCAGTGTAAGTTAAGGTAAGCCTATATTTAGGCTGATGCTTTTATGTAAAAAAAATGACCCTGAGTTCTGAAATATCTCCTTAAGAGTTAGCCCGCAGAGCCTGCAGAACTGGAACAGGGAACCAACAATGTAAGAAAAGGCTTCTGCAGAGATGAAAAGGTGCAAACCACTTTGAATTCCTTTTTTTTTTAAGAGCAAGGCCTGAACACAGAATTCCTTCACTTGTAGTGACTACTGGTTGCCAGTATATAAAATACAAAAGCTTGAATCAAATCACGCAGAATCAACTAGGGCATTTTATAAGTTGAAGAAGCTAAAAGTGCCTACCAACTGCCAATACCTGAGACAAAGCTTGCTTTCTTTGAAGACGATAAATTCCTAAAGTACAGCAGGAAACATTAAGTCTTTTATTAGAGAAAGTCTCTCATCTGACAATTTTAGCATAAAAGTATAGCAGAAACAAAAAGGAGATTTTTGCATAGTACTGTTAATCTCCACTTTGTTCCCAGAGTCCCCATCTACCTCTCTAGCCTCCCTTCTGATATTATTATGCATATTCTCCTTCTTGGATATTATTATGTATATTGGATCACAAACATTGCTACAGCAAGCCTATAAGGACTAGAGAGCTATGATCAGGAATAAAAGTAGGTACATTTGAATGTGAAGATTGAAGTCTGGTTTGAACTTTTGTGGTGATGAATTGGTTTGTTTTTGAATGCCTTTCCTTAAAGGAGTGACAGGGGATTGAGCTAAAGTCAGTTCTTAATAAGGAAATTGAATATGTATGAAATTCAAACACGAGTAAATCACAATACATGTGTGTACTTATTCTAGGCTAGGCTGAATCAAAAGTTAAGGATTTAGCTATTATGTAGAGGAAGTGATTATTGCTGACATTAGAAATGAAAACAGAAATATAACTCATTAATGTTCAAGATATCCTCTGTGCTTGTCCGAGTAGAATAGGCTTCACTTTTTAGTCTCTGTCTCCACAGAGTGTCTATATTAAATGGTGCGTTTGTATATATTCGTAAGTAGAGCCACAGAAGTTTCAAATGAATATGATTTGTATTTCTTTAAAATCCCACTAGCAATTAGATTCTACTTGTGTTTTAAAGAGATCGTTCCTAGTGGATAAGAGTGATGTTTATTGCTTTTGCAACATTCTTGTTCTCTTTTTCATATAGATTTTTATTTGTGTTAGGTTTTGTTGTGGTGGTTGGGAATAATAGTGAATATATTACTGTTTTGACTCTTATGGGACATATTTCCCAACCTGTTAAAGAAATCTAGAAAATGAATTCCTTATGCCTAAGGGATTCTTTATTTCAGTGAAAAGTATACTTGGACTAGTTAATGATTGCTACCTCACAAATTCCCCGAAACCTAGTGGCTTTCAAAAGTAATAAATATTCTCTTTCCTGTTTTCAGGAGTCAGGAACATGGATGGGATTGATGTAGCTTGACAGCCCTGGACCAGGGTCTCTAGCAACATTGCAGTGCTAGGCCCTAGCTGCAGGGATCTGAAGGGTTGATTGGGAATGCAAGGCTGAAACGATTAGTCCTTCCAGATGAAATGGGACCTTCACAGAGAGCCAATAAGCTCTTCCACACTGCTATGGGCCATTTGCCCATTTACTTAACTATCTACCACAACCAGCCATGGCAGACTTTTAGCATTGTAACTCAGATCATGATGTGTGTCTGTTTAAACCCTCAGACCAAATGAAGCTTCATTACACTCAGAATGAAATTCAAAACCTGTAACACTGCCCTCAGGCTCTCACATATCTTGGCTTCCACATTCTCCTACCTCGTTACCTCATATGCCCTACTTTCCCCCTTTCTTCACGTTATCCCTGACATACTGACTGTCTAAAGCAGTGGTGGTCATCAAATCACCAGCATGGCGGCCATCCTCCTGATTTGGACTTGCTAAGTGCGGTCATGAAAAGTCTCTTTTAAAACTTGCCCATCTGTTAGCACTCTGCCTGGCATGCAGCTCTTTTTTCCATTCCCTGACTTTCACACACACAATTCCTCTGCCATGAACCATCTTCTGTTCCTAGACTAGCCTGTTTAACTTAGCAGCGTCCTGCAGATGAAACGCAGTATTCTCAGAAAAGCTTTGCTTGAAAACTCAGCCAATCCTAACCAAACAGGATAATGGTTTTCCCTTATCCTAAGAACCAGGCTTCTCCCTCCCACCATCTTTATAGTCACTTAATTGATATTGGCATTCTTACTTATTTTTTTTTTTTTGAAAAATAAAAATTGGCCCCTGTGTGATGAATTCTGTAATTAATATATCTGTCATATAACAGTTATTGGCTTTGACTTAAGAACATGTGTAATTTGCAGTATTGGTGAATTTCAAGTGTACAATGTTATTATCAGCTATAACTTCTGAGTTGTACTTTAGCTCTCTGAAACCCACACAACTTGTAACTGAAAGTTTTTGCCAATTTAATGTAGGTAAAATATGCATGCAGTGAAATGCCAGTGACTAGTGTCATGAGTTTTGACCACCATATAGCCAAGACTCCAATCAGTATATGGAACACTCCCACACCCTAGAAAGCCCATTGTCCTGGACTTCTCTCCTTGCAGTCAGTCCCCACCAGGGCTGATTTCCTTCTTCATATATTAGTTTTGTTCATTTCATCATTTCATGTCATTGGAACCCTAGATGACTACTGTTTTTTGGTCTATTTCACTAACATTCCTTTAGAAATGTCATTGTGTTACTGCTATCAATATTCCATTCTTTTATAGTCACAAAAATTATTATCATGTGCTACAGCAGCAAGTTGTGCATCCACATCCAGCTGATAGACATTTAGAATTGTTATCCTTCAATTTTTTTAATTCCAAATTTCACACACGCAAATTGTGTTAGGAACAGTAAACTTTCATTCTCTCTCCTTGGCCTCTCTACTACCCCTTTTCTCAATGTGTGTTTTTTTAACCCACTGTGTCTTTTGTTACTATCAATAAAGCCTTTAAAATTATTATAAAAGTCCAAATATGGATTTATGCTCTCACTTTTTCCCTTGGGCTCAGTACTTAAAAGTGACAAATTAAAGAAAGATGAGAATATGTTTAACTTAAAACTAATAGACACTGTTTCCCACCATGGTCACACCATTCAGTTCCCTTTCCAGAAACTCCTAGTCATCCCAGTATTTACGTAACTTGCACTTCCTTAATAACTGGTGAGGTTTACCATCTTTCAGCAAACTTGCTGGTCATTCTAAATTCTCTGTTGTGATTCTTGTCCAAGTGTTTCCTCAGCTTTTTAAATTTTTATTTTATTTTAAGTTTTTGTGTATTCTCAGCCATGAAAACACCAGTGGAAGCCAGAATTCAAGGTCAGGAGGTTTCCTCTATTGCTATCCTACTTAATATTTTGAGAAAAGATATGTTGCCTAGCCTGGAGTTCATCATTTCATTCAGACTGGATGGGCATGAATCCCCCTGCAAGCTGCCTGCCTCCACCCACCAAGCATGGAGGTCAGAGGTTTCATATAGCACAAGGAAACCCTGCTTTTCCATGAGAGCTGGGCATCCAGATCTGGGTTCCCCGTAGTCATATGATAAGTGCTTTACTTACCCATCCACCCCAGCACCTTTACTTTTTTTTTTTTACTTGAATTATTTGAATAAAAGTTTTCTGGAGACAGAGAGAGAGAGAGACAGAGAGAGAGAGAGAAAGAGAGAGAGAGAGACCTTGGATGAAAGAGAGGGGAAGGAAAGGGTTGATAGGATGGAGCACAGAACAGCTTGCTGAGAATTTGTAATTTTATAACTCCTGTATATACATATATATGTATACATATGTTAAATTCATATTTTGTGACCTCTTTATAAGAGATCATTTTACTCTTCCATATCATAAATTACTCATCAATATCATTTTCAAGAATATTTATCAATACTATAAACCTTCCTTTGAGTCTTGGCCTTTTTATAGATTTATGATTTAACATAAGATTAGTTTTGAATTTTGAATGTGATAGAAAAGCTTTGGGTTCATTTTATTTCATGTGGGCTCCCAAGTTTACTGATATAAGATGTTGGAATGATTTTTCTTTTCCATTGAATTGTTTGATCCCCTTGTGAAAATCAAATGCCTATGTGTGTGAGTCTTTTTCTGGAACCTTTATTTTGTTGACCTATATACATTTCATCCTTATGTCAATAGTAAAGTTTCTGTTACTATAGCTTTCTATTTTCTAGAAAACATATTTTTAGTCTACCACCTTCGTTCATCTTTTTCAAGGTCATTTTGATCTTGTCTAGATATGTCTGACCTAGGTCCTTTGATATTCTAATAAAATTTAAAAGAAACTTACCATTTTCTAAACAGAAAAATTTGTGCTTCATTTTGTTTGCATTGTATTTCCTCTTAAAGTTAGAGAGCTGATATTCGTTCTCAGTAACTGTTATTATTCATCTATGGAAAGTCCATATGGGTTGACTACACAAAAGAATCACTAATTGGTAATGATCAATTAGAAGACACTCTTGAATAAGGTGTGTTGTGAATCCACATTTGTTGTATCTGGAAGTGTTTCCTATAAAGCTGATGAACAGCTGAAGGAAAATCAGGAGTCCCTGGAGGGACTATTTTCTGTTCCAGAGAATATACTCTGATAAAAATAAAGGTTTCTCTTCTCCTGTCCTTAAATGCTTTGATGTTTTCTCATGTTGCATATGATTACTTCTTAAGTATACTTCATTTTCCAAGTAGAACATTTGCCTTCCATAATACTATACAATTCCATTGCATCAAAACATCCAATGCAATTACGGATTGGCTTATTTTTCTTCAAGTATCTTGAGCTTGTTCATTACCAGCTAAGGGACAGCCTATCTCTCAGATCAAATGATCATAAGTACCTTTTCTCATTAGCATGTGAGAGGCATATCCTTTAATTCTAGACAGAGAAAGAATGTGTATACAAAGCTAAGAATAAGCTTTCAGGCCATCAGAAATTGGTGATGCATGTCTCCCATGAAATCAAAATAGTTCTCAAATTAAGAAAAATGTCCAAGAGGCTGAAGGGCTAGAGCTTAGGCTGAGCAAGCATTCTACCGCTTTCCCCAGTAACTGGTAAGTTTTAAAGCCCATTAGGGGAATATTCAGTCTTGAAGACATTGATGTTTAAGACAATTTTTTTTAAAAAAAATAGAAAGTATAGGAGATAGTCAGTATCCAACCACTTCTAAGCTGCTTAGCAGCCAAACATCTAAAAACAGATACTCACTTGCTTATTAATATAAAGATAACAGTATTGAACTATGACATTTACCTATGTATTAGTAATAGGACCCAGGTCTCTATACTAAAGAAATAACAGCATGCGTTTGTTGTTTTCTTTTTAAAACAGTGGAGAAATCTTGTGGGGGTATGGCTGGTGTTTTACCCTTACATAGCATTTCTGTTTTGCCCATAGAGTTGTTTTGGGGAGACAGAAACATGAGTATATGGATAACTGTGTCAGTATTATCTTTTTTAAAACTTCATAGACTGTCAAGAAAGTCGATATATTTTCTTTAGGCATTAACTCCTGATGCTATAAATCTTATATTCATGTCACAGATAAACCTTATTGAATGTCTTTCCTTATTTAATTAAAAATGATTTGTTTTTTTAATTATCTGTGTTCCATCCGGCACCTGCTGTAACTTTCCCATTTGACCTCATTAGCTATTTATTGTTTTTAACAGGGTTTTAAATTTAGTCCCCATGCTTAAAAAAAAAAAATGCCATTTGAAGAAAACAAAGCACAGCATACTTATTTCCATAGCTAGAAAGTGGTCATAACACTGAATTGAAAAATAAAACATATTACATAGATGGAGAAAATGTTTATTATTTTCCATCTTGTCTGCTGATTATATTCAGGATTTACTTGACTGTTTTGCATCAGGTCTCAAAGGGAGATAGTCTAGGTTTTGTGGGAGAAGGAAATTTTCTAGGCACATTCTCTGGTGGACATTTGCTTGTAGTTTATTTTGATGATAATAGAGTTAAGCTATACACATCAAGGGAAAACTAGATTTTACAGAGTACCCCGCAGGGAACTCATGACAGTGTCCTTAATGCTTGATGGCAGACCTGCCTATTTGTAGAAACTTGGTTGCTGCTCTATACTCGTGATGGCTGGAATGTGATTGTGCACCCCTCCACTCAGGCCCAGCTCTGAAAAGGATATTTGCTAAGCTTCTGAAGTCCATTTATTAGAACAGAGGAGACTTTGAATGACATCTCCTCAGCAAACAACACAAAGAAGAACCTACTCATGATCCAATTTCAAAAATTAGATTGTGTTCACAGAAAAGGATTTAAGGAGTACCATTTTTTTTTTTTTTTTTTTTTGGACAGGAAAGGTGAGTTCTAAAAAAAGTAATAAAATTTCTTCGGATTAAGGAAAACTAGTAAGATACCAAATGGAAAGTGATACAAATGGAGAGGGAGCCCATTTTCATACTTTCAAAATCTCATCCTGCAGGTTATTACTTTTTCTTGGAAATCAAAAGAGACATAAATAAATGCCACTTAGCCATCCTTTTTCATAGAATCTTGACAAAGACTTTTCAGTGGGAGAGGTGTCTGCATACTGAATCTACATTGATATACAAGTGAATAGTTGTAATTATCTAGATTATAAAAGGCACTAAAGTTATTCTATTAAGCAAAACAAAAAAAGTATGGTGTCATTAAAAACAGTAGTATGTATCAAATATGTCAGAACTGACATTGTATTTCTAAAAACAGTGTGTTCTAAACTCTAGGTCTCAAAGGAGAAATGATTCAGGGACAAACATTTCAACAAGAAGAATTACTAAGGAAAGTGTACTCACGAACCAAGGTGCATAAAAAAGAAACGATATAGATACAGTGTTTCTAACAAGAGTAAGGTGAATTAGTTATTGGGGACCACCTGGAGAATTCTGTACCCTCCCCCAGCTTTCCTAATGCTCTCACAGTCCACTGTGCCTTTGGGATTGATAGGAATAGATTGAAACTGCTGTGTAGGAGGCCATAATAAGGATGCGAGTTAAGAATCTCTGCAACTGAAGCTTGCAACAAAAATGGAAAAGTGGGTTGAAGCAGAAGAAGAAGAAGAAGAAGAAGAAGAAGAAGAAGAAGAAGAAGAAGAAGAAGAAGAAGAAGAAGAAGAAGAAGAAGAAGAAGAAGAAGAAGAAGAAGAAGATGATGATCATCTATCAGTACCTCTCCTGGGTAGGTGTGCCCCATGGGATCCTCTACTTACCTCTGTTTTACTCTGTGTCAAATAAGGATAAAAATGCACCCCAGCAATGGTTGAAGGATTACTAAACTCTTTGACCTTCCTTAAAATATGGAGGGAACACAAGATATTAAGAGAAAGGAGCTTTGTAAAGCCAAAAATAACATATTGTTTCAAATTTGCTTAATAAGAAAGTGAGTCAGAGCAGTATAAATTGATGCAAGCTCTCAGTTCCAGGCAGAAGACATTCAACAAGAGCTGAGCCCACAATGGGGATAATTTCAAATAACACATACCTTAAAAGTCAGTGTAACGAGCTACCTGGAAGCTAATTTTGTCAGCCCTCATTTATATTCTTCAGAGCTTACTCTTGGGTCTGCATTCCAGTTTACTGATAGTTGTAACCTTACATTTCTAAATAAGGTTGTTATGTGCTTCTCTTCATCGCCTTCATTTTAACATATAGACACACATATAACAGACCTGGATATTTAAGATCATAAAAATACAGATTAATAACTGAAACCATTAAAGTGAATAGGTTATCCTTGGCAGTTATAACAAGGCATATGCTCCAAACTACAAAATCTTACTTAGCAAAGCAAGAGGAGCCAATCAGAGGTTTAAACATAGTTATGTTTAACTCAAGTTCACATGATTGGAAATATTTCTCACATAGATATGCTTTGCATAAAGTCTTTATTATACAATATCATATGTATATTTTTGAATGAATGTGGATGAGGTAAAAAAAATCTTAGTTACCAAGTTTTTCTGAGTAATTTCTATATTTTGTTGGAAAATAGAATATGAATATATTAATGGTCAGATTTTTAAAAATTTAGTAGGCTTTCCCCCATTTTAATGCCTAGTAGATGAGACTGGCTACATCAACATCAGGGAACATTGTTTTTTTTTTTTCTGATGAATATAGGTACTCATATAACTTCACCAAGATTAAAGGGCGATTTAGACTCACAGAAGGGGAACACTCCACCTGTGCCAAGTGCCCGTGAGTGTCAGTGAGCACTAGCAGCAGCGTGTCTTCCCTCCCTGAGAGTACACATGAGTGAGTCTGTTTCCTTTAGGGTTGGTCCTTCTTTATAGTCATGAATTCTGGCTCAGCTTGTTAAAGCAAAAGAAAAGCCCCTGTGCCCAAGAAAAAGAGGACTCGGGCAAGTCTTTCCACCTGTGCCTACCCATCCCTAACAGTAACATGGGAATGTTTGTGTATCCACTTGCTGGAGGCTGGGGACTGAAGTGGAGTGTGAGGAGTCTTGTGCTCTACTGATAGGGCTAGAATGGAAACCATCAGATTGCACCAGCACACTGCAATCCGAAGATCTCACCCAAAGGAAAAAGGAGGTTTCTTTTCTCCCATGTCACATGTGATTGCAGTTTTTAATAAATATTCTATGCCTGATCCTCTTTTTAGTAATAATTTTTTTAAGATTCTGTGCCCTCATATTTAGAAAACAAACATCTGCAATTGGCACTATATTCTGCAGTAATTTAGCAATGAATGATACATTGGTGTAGCAAAGATGGAATCAATTTGTTGATGATGCATCTACAGCAGTCTAATAAGCATTTAGAAGCATTATCTCCCAGCAAATGGGCCCAATCTACCCTCACTCTCTCTCTTGAAGATACTTTCCTAATGGAAATTGTCAATGACTACATTGTAAAACAAAATTGTCTTTGAAGTCTTAGCAGTTCACTTGCTTGTGGGTGTTATTGCATTACCTCCAATTCCTTTACAATAGCTTTTGTTTTTGAATAATTGTAGGCAGTTGCACCACTGAATAGAAAACTATCATAAAAACATCTTCCAAGGAGAAAAATTGGTAGCAAGGCTAATCTACAGCTGTGGCCTCCCCTAGTAAGTGTTGCTGGAAAACTTCTCAGAACTCTTCAGGAAAAAGCATGTTTTTATAAGAAAAATGTCTCCAGCTGTTAGAATTGATAGAATTTCAGAAATGCCATAAGTTCAGCTTACAAAAGATTTGTAGGTTTTCTCAGCAAAATGAAAAAAAAAATTGAGATGTATTCTTTTGGAATCAAAGTTCATCTATAATGATGTGTGATCATCTGAATCAAATTAAAAACAGGTTTGGCCTCCCATATACTCCAGGATTGTCAGATGTTCTAAGGATTGTAATAGAGTATGCTAATTTCTCTATATTTAATTTTTCCATTTTGAAAATTGCTGAGTCTCATTAAAAGCATTTGGAAGATTTAGTTATAAAAATTATATAAAATAAAAGGGCCTGAATAAATAATCATATACATGGTTGAATATGTGTCAGTATAGACGTATTTCTAAGTCATGATAGACAGTGATATATAACATTTGGACATGCATCATAAATCACTGTCTTGTGTCATATAAGAATCATTTCTACCATATGTATTGAAGATGAAAACAAAAAATATTTTTGCACTTTTGAGAAAAGAAAAATTCTGTGACATATGTTCAATCTGACCAGGATTAGAAGTAAAGGTTAGTTGAAAATTTCATATGCACTCAGGCAATTATGTTTAATACTAGAGTAAGTATAACATATATAGTGTTCTGTGAAAAGATGAGGGTGTGGTCTACAGTTAGAGAGCCTTTATCTGTGAGATTGTCAGCACTCACAGTCAGTGTGAGCTTGCTTGACTTCAGTCTACTCTGTATGTCCTGTGGGAAAAATAAATAATTTTTTTTTTTTGCAAAATTACTATATTATAAAAAACAAAAATGCTCATTTCTTATCCTTACATCAGTACACTTGGGATGGGGCATATGAGGTACAGTAGCTTATCCATTCCTCCTTTGTGACCTCGGCCGTCGTATTTTGAAAGTCACAGTGGTGCATCAAGACTTATAGAACTAGTAATTCTTTGTCTACTCATTCTTAATTTCTTACCGTATTACATTTGCTTTCAGAAGGGGTTCAATTTTTGACATCTTTGACTACAAGAACTTAGTAGGAAAGATAAAAACATACTTAAACAGAATGGTGAATAGTTTTTTTAAAGTTTTTATTCTTTATTTTTTGTTTGATTTTATTTGTTTGTTTGTTTGTTTGTTTGTTTATTTATTTATTTATCTATTTATTTATTTATTTATTTATTTATTTATTTATTTATTGGTTCTCTACAGTCATGGATGTCTTTCTCATCCACTTATTAGTTCTGGGGGCAAGACATATTACTTCCAGTTGTTCTATTAAAAACTAACATCATGTACTAATAATATCTCAAATATTCTTACCATCTTACTACAAAAATTCTAACAATTGATTTTTAAATATAGCAGTGTGTCTGAGGGTTTATACACAGCACTTTTAAACTGTGTTAAAATACAACCCCCCCCCCAAAAAAAGAAGAAAAAATCCAGACTTAATTATTTATGTGACCCTCCAAATCATTTCTGAGCCTATTTTAAATGGGTGGTTAGTTGTCCAATTTTGATCTATTTGAAGAGACTTCTTATAAAATGAAACAAGAGGAAATGCTGAGGTAGACCAGGAGAGTTCTCACAGAGATTCATAGTGTTGGAAGAAGGCTGACTGACTGATTCACATCTTTCCAACACCTTGCATTATAAACAGGAAATGTGAAACGTAAAGAGTTGACCAAAGCAAAATATCAGCATCACAACTGGAAGGGATACACAGTGTCCTCCCATTGTAAGATACATTCAATGATGGATAACATTTACATGTCATCTGTGAAGGTTTACAGTCACAAGTAAGCATCTTTAAGTCTCACAGCAGACAAGTTGTGAAAGGAAGCCACGAGATGTATTATTCATCCAGTGCTGATATATAAATCACTGCCCTTGTCCAAGGCCGGTCTCCACTTCTTACCAGAGAGAACATACCTAGATTGAAATATACAGACCAAGACAGAGCTAGAGCCAATTGAACATTCTTGGAGAAAAGCCAGTTTACAAAGTGAGGCAGAATCCCCTAAGGATGTTTGTTCTCTAGAAGCACAAAAGTTAAGTACAGCTAGTGTAACTCTGACCCACAGAGCAAGATTTATACTAAAAGCCCCATGTTCCCAAGCCCAGCAAAGGTTTCCTTTTGTGCGGAAGCCATCAGTGTGATTGTCTTATCTCAGGCCTTCAGCCATGATCTGTTCTTTTGTGATCTATTCTAGTTCTATTACAGTCGTCTTCTCCTCCTCTTCTCCTCCCCTCCCCCATGCTTTGTAACAATTACTTTGGACCCTTTCCTATCTTGTGTAGTTGGTGACTGAAGCTCTTGCTCCAAAGCCGCACATTATTTCTTTATCCTACATGCTCATTCCGCACACCCTCCAGCCTGCCCTGTAGAATATAGACCAAGACAACAGTCATGAAGACAGTGACAATTGACAACAAATGTCCTTCTATAAGCTGGGAATAGTGGTGGTGCACTGATTCCTTCTCAGCATTAGGGAGGCAGATCACTGAGACTGAGACCAGCCAGGTCTACATAGTAAATTTAATGACAACTAAAGTTACATAGTGAGACCCTGTGTTAAAAACAAAAGCATAAAAGGAAAAATGCTTTCATATAACTGCCAGAAAAAAAAAAAAAAAAAAGATTCTAAACAAGGTATCTGACAATCCTTGGAGTTTCTGTTCATTTTTTAAATTCTTTCAGTCTATTTTTATTTATAACCCAGTGAGAAATAAACTATACCAGTTGGATTTTCGTATGATAACTCATTTTTATTAACTGACAATTTCATACATGTATATATTGAGTTTATGGAATATTTGCCCCCACTTTCTCCTCTGTTTTTCGGCCTCTTCTTGTTTTTCTTCCCACAATGCTGTTCCTACTTGTTATGTTTTCCTTTCTTTTGACTTTTTAAATTTGTTTTTGATACACTGATTATGACTGAGGTAGTTGTCGTGAGCCTGACTGTAGGGTTATTTACTGTAGATATGCCACTGAGGAAATGGCAGCCCCTCCCCTAGCACCCATTAAGTACTCTTAGCCCCTCAGAAGTAGTGCAGCAAGAGTCCCCCAGACGTGATAAGGTGGCGACAGGTCTAACCTTGTACAGATTGTACAGGTCGTGTTCAATTAACCATGACTTTGGCTTCATGATTACAATTACCATGCCATCTAAAAGACATTTTCGAAGCCCTCTGCCCTGGCCTCTGACTTCTACATTCTTTTTTTTCCTTCTGAGATGTTCCCAGAGCGACGGAGGGAGTCATATATATGTTCTGTAGGACCAAACATAGTTCACATTTTCAACAGTGGTGAATCTCTGTATTAAATGCCCCTGCTGTCACACACACACACACACACACACACACACACACACACACACACACACACACACACACACACACAGACACACAGACACACACAGACATACAAATATAAACTTTTTGATGATGGTTGAGAGCAGCAACAATATAAAGATGCATACTTAGAAGATAGCTTAATGCCATCTCCATTAGGCAAAGCAGTATTAAATTCTCCATTAGGGCCTATGACTTCCCTAGCCACAGGGCCTTGATGAGGTTTACAGCACCAGGCACTGAGTTCTCTCTTCTATAGCAGGCCTCAAATCCAATCACAACACAGACAGTTACCAGAGCAATATTCCTGACACTGTTCCAGTAGTAGGCAGATCCCTTTTGTACTCATGGGGTACACGCTTGGATAGGACCATTGATGAAAGCTTTTCTCTCTCTCCAAGCTTTGTGCTTTATGACACCATAAAAGGTGGTGGCCAGTAGGATAGAAACTTCTAGCTAAGATGCAGCTTGATTTTCCAATGTTTTGCAACCCAAGATTTTGTTTTAATATTTTTATTTTAAGTATATGAGTTTTTGCTGGGCCTGATGCCTGCGTGGGTGCAGAAGAGGAAGTCAAATTCCCCGGAGCTGAAGTTAGCTAACTTCAAGACACTTATTAGCCTCTGTGCAGCTGCTACAAACTAAGGCTGGGTCTTCTGTAAGAGCAGGAAATTATCTTAACCACTGGGCCATCGTATCTCCTTGTTTTGTTTAGTTATTTGATTTTTTATAGACTAACACCATAGTAGGCATCATAGGAACTTTTCATAATTGTTAGTTTTGGTTAACCCTTCCCACCCTCCCCTTCTAATCTATTCTCCATTTAAACTTTTCTATCCTCTTATTTTGGGGCAATTGTAAACGACACAGCCTCGGTGGAAATCAGAATGGACATTTCTCAGATATCTACAAATTAATCTGTTATGTTCTCTACATATATTCCTCCTGGGAATATACCCCCAAACACTCTGAATCTTACTATAGTGATACTTGTGTATCCATGTTCATTGCTACTTTGTTCACAATAGTCAGAAATTGGAGACAGCCTACATGTCCATAAGATTATAAACCAAAAATGAAGTTGTGGTACATGCACACCCTGAAATTTTATTTATATGTAAATAAATATGAAGTTTGCAGAAACATAACTAGAGCTAGAAAACATTATAGCAAGTGAGGTAACCCAGTCATTCAAATAGAAATGCTACATGTGCTTTCTAAGGCAGACCCTAGCTTCACTTACTGCGTTTAAGCTGCATATATAAACCAGGATGTGGGTATTTAGGGGATGAATTAAGGGAAGGGTGATAGCAAAGCACATTTGTGTATTTTATCAATGAGTTAAGCTTCTGAAAAGTCTGAATCATTGCCCAGGAAACATGGACCCACTTGTTTCCTCCTAGTCAGATCACTATGCAAAGTAGAATTGCCTGAGCACTCCCCACATTGTCCCTCTCTTGTATCTCTCACCAGAGTTCAGATGACACAGCCTTTTGGCAGCAACAAACTGAAACATTATCTTATGCAGTGGTTTTCAACCCTGTTCTGGCCAGACTCCACCATGGAACCTTTAGTGGCTAGAAGCCCCGGGCAGGGAGTCAAGCTGATGGGGTTAGTCTAGGGAGGAAGCAAAAGAAAGAAGTTCAGTTGGAAAAGGACTCACAAATAACTTTGATATGCGGCCATAAGTGAGTCTCATAACAAAGTGCGTTATTTATTTTTATTGGTTTTATTATATGCCATTACACAGAGTGGTGGGCTTCGTCGTGATATTTCATTCAAGTATATCATAAACTGTATCTCTGTCCCCTCTCCCCATGTCCTGCTGTTCACCTTTCTGAAGACTGGAGGATACTTTGTGGTTGTCCTAAGAAAACTCAGTTCCCCATACCACAAAATCTAAACATCTAGTGTCCCTTCCATTAATCTTCAAATTCTACTCATTCATACAAAAAAAAAAAAAAAATCAGTGTTTGGTTGTTTTTTTTTTTTTTTGGTTTTTTTTTTTTTTTTTTTTTTTTTTGGTTTTTCAAGACAGGGTTTCTCTGTGTAGTGCTTGCTATCTGGGAACTTGCTTCATAAACCTAGCTAGCCTCAAACTCTGAGGACCACCTTCCTCTGCCTCCAGAGTTCTGTTTGCTGAGTGCTGGGCTTAAAGGTGTATGTCACCAAGTCCAGCTTCACAAAAACTCTTCAATGGCCCAACTAAACTTGGTCACACATTTAATTTTAACAGCAACCTTGTAGGTTATGCTTGCCTGGGATGTTCAAGATGGAGAAGGTCCTTGGTGCTGTAACTGGTACTGTAACTCTATTAGATTAAAATGTGTATTAATTATAAGGACACCTTTAAAAACAATCTGATTTAGGTAGAAAGTTACCAAATTATACATCCTAAATGAAAAACAACAACAAACCAATCTTTTACTCAGTGTTTTAAAAGTCCAGCATCCCATGGACTAAATAAAATAGAAATTGTTACTGGTCACTTTGCTTCCATTTTTTATTTTCCTCCAATGCTGCCTTCTCATGTGTTCTGAGGAACATTTCCATTACCTCACCACAGTTCTCTGGTGCACTGACACAGGCCAACCAGCCTCCTCTGCAGAAGTCAGACAATGCCTTCAAGGCAGACATGGGGTTTTGTTTGTTTGTTTGTTTAAGTCTTGGCTCCATCCCATGCCCATTATACACACAATGAATAATTGAAAAGAAATTACAGAAATGGTTCAAACTACTTGAATTACTTCAGAAAATATATAAAGATATTAAAACTAAGAAATGCTAGTAGCAGCTTTTTTAGAGCATTTTTTTTTTGGAATACTGTTTATTTTTTTTCTTCAAAGGGCAATTTTTATATCAACTTTTGTTATTTTGTTGAATGATTCATTTTAATTATTTCAAAAGAAAATGTGAATGTTTAAACATAGTATGTTTGCTTGCTTCTTACTAAAAGGGAAACTTAGTTTTCTGATGGGTCTGTGTAATTTAAAACATAGAGGAAGAGCATCTCAGATTCTCTGGAGGCCTTATAGTTGACGATATATACCCAATACACAATTTTATAGCTAGAAATCTCACCCACATGACTCATCTCAGTCTTAAAGGATTTCTTATGACAGGTAGAATATAAGAGCAGTTTGAACTTGGGCTGACAAAATGGTCCAAATGGGAAAAGGCAGTTGCTGCCAAGCCTGATGGCCCAAGTTCAATACCTAAAACCTACACGGTTCAAGGAAACACTCATCTATTCAAGTTGTCCCCGATTTCACTATCGAACTATGGCACCTGCACAGGTACTCTTGTGCAGACAAATGCACACATAAAATAAAATTAAACATTTGTTAGGTTACTTATCTATTGATTAGTATCATTATATTTTAGTAATATACCAAATATCTTTTTTATTTGACTTTTCTTCATTACAGTCTATTATTTATTTTTATTTGTGTGTGTGTACATGTTTGAATTCTGGCATATATTTGTTACAATGGATGTGTAGAGATTAGAGAATAATCCGGGGGAGTTTGTTTTCTTGTTTTCTCCTCCCACACTGGGACACGCAGAATCAAACTCAGCTCATCAGGTCTACATAGCAAGTACTTTTACTTGCTGAGCCTTTTCAAGAGCAATAAACATTTTAAAGGCCACATTACAGTGTGTATACACATATATGATATATATACACACACACACACACACACACACACACACACACACATATATATATATGTAGTATAAATTGATACAGCAAATGAAGCATTCATTTTATATGGAACATATTTCCGAATATTGCCAGGGTCAAGTAAACTTTACTTAAAGTTGAACTGAAAATTGGTTTTAGTTCTATTTCATTTCCAATGAGATGCAAATTCAGCACTTTGTAACTTTACTTGGGATCCATGTCAACCTGGCATTAATGTCTCACATTTCCTGTCTAACTTCTTGGCAGTAAATCCATTGTCTTGTCCCCATCGGTCACTTTGACAACTGTGGAATCTTAAATGTGGCTCTGAAAACTGGAGCATGAAGAGTTTAATGATAATTTTATATTATCTATTTCATTAAAAAAATATAAATTTTCATTCACTATAGTGGTGTATTTCTGAGAGTTTCAAAACAGTCGTAAATGTACAATGCATTTATTTATATACAAACCAAATTCAAAATTGTTTTTATTCAATACTTGTTAAAAAATTACATTTCAAGATTTTTTTTCTTTTTACTAATTCTGGAAAGCAAAGAGGATACTTTTAAGAGCTATGTCGTGTGGGGTTGTATTATTTGTTTGATCTTATGATCTTGTTAAAATAGTGATGTGGTATCCAAGGTTTGAACCATATTGTGAGTATTTTAAGATTTCTCATGTCAGCTTTCCAGCGTTCTGTAATGTGCAGTTATAATTATAAAATCCTCTTTATAATGGAGTCAAGCATTATTATTGAACCAAGACTCTCAAGGAGCTTCTATGGGCATGGGAAAGAGGTCAGGCCGGATGATTACACTGAGCGGTCATGACATTGTATCCAGATGCATTTACCACAACTCCTGTTAGGCTTCTGTCTGAGCAATCACTGCTTTGACAGGATGACCCCACTAACATTTTAAGGCAGCCAGAGGGTTGCTTTGCTTTCAGGCTCCTAGACTTTTCCAGTACCCACATATAAGTATTGACATATCTTGACTCGGGCGAGGGAGGTGGCCCAGGCTCTTCATTCCTCTGGCTTTGAATTTTCTTGTTCTCAGCATGGAAGAGATGGTTTGGATAGAAACTTCATATTGATTTTCGGAGCAATCAATAAAGTGATTTAACTTTCCTCTTCTGTCATGCATGATCAGTCTCTGTTCATTAGAGAAGTGTCCTCTCACCTTGACTTCATCATAGCCTTGTCCTCTCGTCAGTTCTGAAACAGGCTGGCTGGGATTCAGAGCAGAGCTAGTTAGAGCGAGAGCATTTTACAGAGGAAAACGAGCTTCCCAGAATTGGCTCTGAGCTGCCTTTGGCGTTGGTACTGTTTCCCACAGACCCGGGTGGACTCTAGCTACAGAGGTTCTGTCCATTGGCTCTTTTGCACATGCAGCTGAACTGTACAGCATCCTACATCGATCGATCGAGAGGGCTACCCTCACTCTGTCTATTACTATTGCCCCATCACTTGCAAGCACTTTTTCAAGGTACGAAGCATTGTCTATTAGTTATCACATTACTCTACAAACAAATCCATGTTTTTTTTCTAAATTTAGAAACTACAAATGTTAAATATCTTGCCCTAGGTCCTGTACACGAAACCTAACTGGTCATAATAAAAAGCCAGAGCCAGTTATTAGGGTAAATGCTGTAAGATCAGAGGGGCCAGCCGCTAGAGACACTTCTTACCTCAATTCTAACAGAATACCGAGCTCCTGTCTCCTCTCCTCTTATGTTACTCTCTTCACTCAGCCACTTTCTGTCTCAACCTCCCTAGTGCTGGGATTTAAGGCCTGTGTACCTCTCAAGCACTGGGTTCAAAGGCATGAGATCCCAAGTGCTGGTATTAAAGGCGTGTGCCACCACTGCCTGGCCTCTAGTTAACTAGTGGCTGGCTTTGCCCTCTGATCTTCAGGAAAGCTTTATTTGTTAGAGCTCACACAAACTATCAGCACAAGGTCCCATAGCCAATACAAGTACAACAAAGTATTGAATTTAGGCTTGTAGCTGCTGAGGCAACATTTTAGCTACAACACATAGAAGTGATTGTTTAGGATGAAAGCCAAGGGTAGCCTCCATCAAATGCTGGTGCTCCTTGAGATTTCTTTATAAAGCATAAAAATATTAAAAATTATTGATCTTCTACAAACCTTTCAATGTAAAAAAAAGTCATCTTAAAGTAAAAGTTCTTTTGCAGATTGAAGTAAGCTGATATATGTGTTTGCATTTGTAGCTGCGCATTCAAGATTAGTTACATTTCAAGTGGCTCTTCTTAATCAGAGTTGGAATTACATAAATATGCAATCTAGCCAATAATTTTCGCAGTCCTTCAGTTAGCATTAATATTTATACAAAAGTCAATTCTAGCCCTAAATAATTTACATTTCAAATCCAGTGATAACATGATTGCTGTTCACTGGCACACAAATGATTATTGGACATTGTCATATGATTTTATAGGTATGCCTAAGTTAGACCAAATATTAAAATTCATATGACTATAACACTTTGGCCCAGTTACATATCATATTCTTGGCATTTTAGCTTTATCAAATAGAATTTTCTGGGTAATACTATATAATAGCTTCTTTCCGAAATAACAAAGATCACATTAAATGTAAAAGCCACATTATATTTCTCTGTCTTACACAATCCTTTCATCAAATATTAAGCACATTTATAATGTTAATTATTACAAAGTCTGTAATATTAAAGATATGAAGGCGATCTTGATAATTTAGAGACAGTTTTCTATAACATAAAGATAAAAAGTAGATTGTTCTTTGTTTCTCATTTGCTCCATTGCACTAGACACACTTGGCTGAGCCAGCTTTTGCAGCCATTAATGGACTTACACTTAATGAGCATGCTCACTACCCGATGGCTGACATTTTGATAGAAGACTTCCAGCAGTGAATTCTTGTCAAAAATGGGTTTTCAGATCACTAAGCTTTCCATGATTCAAGCCTTTGGTACAGAATGTCAAGTTCATTCATCAGTTAAATGAATTAATTGAAAATGAGCATGCTGTTGATAACAAGAAGCTTCTCATAGAGAAGAGGCTGGGAACGTCGACTGTTCCCTTTGCTCCTTCTGAGCCTCAGCTCCCACTTGGCCAGGACTTCTCAAATGAGATTTAGAAGGCTGTTGAAGAGTAGCTTTGTGGGCGTGACCCAAGTGAATTATCACCAGCATAACAATAATGTATATTGATCTATAAGACTTCCGTGTTAAGAAAAAAAAAAAAAAAAAAAAACAGGCTGTATGTTGTCTTCAAGACTGCATAAACAATCAGATTGACTTCTAAAGGAAACCACAGTGGTTTTTGGGAATAAAATTAAAGAACAAATTAAAATCCAAATCCATTGAGCCTAGCAAAGATTGGGTCTTTTTAAGAAATAATTTGAACCTTGGGCCAAAATTATATTGAAAATATCAATAATAAAAGAAGCCAGAATCTCAAATTCTGTTCACCACCCCTTATTTTTATGAAACCCATTTTACTCCAATTAATTTTCTATAACTGAAAAAGTTGATGATAAGCAAATTTATATTTGTTTTCCAGTTTTGTTTCCATGTTCTTTGTCATTTTTGAGAAAAAATTTTAGAGAAATAGCTATCCCTCCTTTTCAATCCAGTGTGCTGGTGACAGAAAAATGTCCGTTTTATTGTTGTTGGTGTATATGTGTAAATGGGTGGGTGTTTTGCCTGCATGCATGTCTTTGGTCTCCATGTGTACCTGTGCATGAGAAGGCCAAAAGGGAGATTGTAATTACAAACAATTTTGAGGGAACATGTGTTTGTGCTGGGACTCAAACCTGGGTCCACCCAAAGAACAGCCAGCACCCCTAATCTCTTAGTCATCTCTCAGCCCCATCCTCATTGGTTTTAGATGATTTGACAATATTGCCCTTCAAACAATCAGGTTTCATAAAGGAATGTATACACTTTCTTACATTGGAAAAGTCTTAAATTGTATTATTAATGAAATAACTCTTCAAGATTGCTTTATAAAGATCAATGACTAAACATAGATGGGAATGCCTATGAGAAGATGTAACTGTTAAGAAAGGCAGGGAATGATCAGAGTGATGACTGGTGGCCAATGAAAGTTGAGAAAGTTTAGAAAATGATGAGATGCCTGAGAAGTAGACTTTTTAAAGACCCCATCCTGCATGCAGGATGGCTGGGGCACAAGAATATGTTACATGCATAAGTGATTTGGTGATTTAAAAGAGAGTGTCATGCACATATCAGTGGCAAAAATTTTCCAAAAGCCATGGATCACTATCAGTCTAATAACATCAAAAATAAGAAAAAAAATTTGCATGCATTCATCCAGTGACTACTTTTGTTTGTTTATAAACAGTATTTTAGATATTCTTTAATTAACACACACACACACACACACACTAGCCAGTAGGTGGGAATAAGAAAGTTTGGTTTAAACACATTTGGTTGAATTGTGTTGAGATTTGTAGATTCCTTTATTCGGCCTCCCTTCTCACCAGGTGCTAGCAGTAGTGACAAACAGGTCTCATTCTCTGTCCTGGTGAAGATGACCAGATGGCAGAGGACAATAATGGTGTGGTTGTTGTACTGCTCGAGACAGAAAAGAGGATCTAACTACACAATACAATAAGAACAAGGAGGAGCAGCTAGGGAGAGCCATAGGATGGAATGAAATTAGAAAAAGAGATGGTGTGGAAACTGGGAATCGCTAAGGTAAGCAGAACATGGTGAGGTACACAGTAGCCAGTAAGCTAGGTCTAGCTGAGCAGCGAAGGGGGCTTTCTGGGACTGGATGGAAGTGGACCCCAAACCTCACCAGGACGATGAAGAACAGGAATTACAGTTTAGAATAACATTGACTTTAGTGTAAGGGTTGAATTTGGATGAGGAGAACTGGCAATTTAGAAGCAAGATAAAAGCCAGACCCAGCTCATGGGTAAGAAATGGCGCCTATCAGGCGGAGACTGGAAAGGAAGTGGTGATCTGTTCAGCAGAAGTAAAACAGAGAGTCCATAATCTTTGCTGAAGTAGGTGCCAGGTCCACAAGACATAACTTTCGGATTATTTCAAAATGCCAAAGTAGTGTTTATATTTTATAATCCTCTATTTTATTTTATATTTGTGTTATTTCTATTTTAAACTAAATGTTCTTTCTT
The DNA here is from genome assembly GCA_033318265.1 of Phyllotis vaccarum. Taxonomy (NCBI): domain Eukaryota; kingdom Metazoa; phylum Chordata; class Mammalia; order Rodentia; family Cricetidae; genus Phyllotis; species Phyllotis vaccarum. The sequence continues at coordinate 52,779,280 of JARWLC010000008.1, forward strand.
GAAAATCTACTTCTCTGAGCATTGGGTCTGGCTAGATTCTGCTAATGATTGTGTACTGTTAGGGCAAGGTATGCAAATTCAATTTGTCACGTTCATATCTCCTGTATAAGACAAACATGACCACCTAGAAAAACTCTTTACTGAGCATATATGTGATTGTAATAAAAGAGGGGGAAAAAGACAAATTCTTCTCAGTTTAGATAAATGGCGATTTTTAAATTCTGTGTAGGTGATATTACAGGTCTGAAAATCCTTTCTTTTGAGTCCTTATAGTACTCAGAAATCATAAAGCTCACATCAGTATTCTCCTGGTGTATAAGAAAAAATGGCGCAGCAGGCTGGGATCACATTCTATAAAAATTAAAGGCCCTTTCCTCTTGTGGCTCAGGTCATGTTCTCTGCACATCCCTTTGGTGGTGCTGACATGCTAAACACTTTAAAATAATGTGGTAGCTTCCAAGTTTCTTTGTGAGACTCCTGAAATGACTGTGCTACGGGAACAAAGAACAACCTTCAGAGGTTGTGGAGGGTTCAGAGAGGCTTCAGGGGCACTAGGTTTCTGCTGTTGATGGGAAGGAGGACCTGCTGGTCTTTGAGTTTTCTCTGGGTTTTCACCATATGGGCTCTGATTGAAACAATGTGCATCAAGAGTAAATTTTCTCCAGTCACCATCTGCCTGAAATGCACATGATGCTTCAATCAGAGTAAAAATAGATACCTCTGGAATGTGAAAATGTGGATTCTTTCCAGAAGGTGAGTAAAAGTGTGAATAGAGACATCTAGGATGAACATATTGCTATCTAAACAAAAAAGGAGGTGAGGTGAACATGTTGAGCAAAATGAAGTCAAGGAGATGAAAGATTACCAGATATTGAAATGTTCACAAATCCGGATTATAGTTGAAAATATCTCAGAAGGAAAAAAAAGATCAAAGTTTGTTATTCTGGTACACAAACATTTCACCTCTGGGAAAACTCTCTGGATTCAATGTCAAATCAATTTTGTGAAATTTATCCTTCAATCACCAGGTCACAAACAACAAAACAATTTTACTTGACTTGCAGTGTTCATATCAGGAAACAAAACCTTGAGAGTCGATTATAGAAGCAGTGTCAGTGAGACACAGGAGACTGGGCCATAATAGGGGCAGAGAAAACGTTCATCTCATAAAGCTCTCATTCTCTTCCTCCCTTTTACCCTTCCTCTTCCTCTTCCCCTTCCTCCTTCTAGCTCTCTTGTTTGTCTCAATTTTACCTTAATTTTTCTTGCTGCAGTAGAAAACTAAGTTTAGTTGGATAGGAAGGTTGAAACAGAACCCCCAAAGAGCCCATCAGGCACCAGTGGTATCTGAAAATGATTCTTTGTATCTTCCTGTGTGCTTCTTGTTGAAGGAGGGAGGGTCTGAACAGAGCAATAATAAAGCATCAGAGAGATGACTGGAAAATAAAATGGATTCAAGTCTTAGAATTATACTGTAGAATTATACTGATGTTCTGCCCGTGGGCCTCAACTTATCTCATGTTAGCATTCTTCCTTTGCTGGACCTTGTTATTAAGTATCGCACAATCCCCACAGGTTTTTATAGAAGATTGGTTTTCTTCCTAGGGAAAGATGGGTTGGAAATATCACAGGGAGGGCTTGTGATGTCATGCCTGTACTAAGAGTGACCAGCCCATGCCTCTGGTGCTTTTCCCATTTGATGATGTAAGAATGAGATGTGAAGAACATTGCAAACTGACTAAGCCTGCTGTTCTTGCGGACCCACCACACTAAATTGGATCCAAACACTTGGATTCTTCATGCTGAACATCAAAAGTGCTTAAGAGCTCCCATTTTCATTTCTTTATACTTCTTCCACATTTACTTAAGAGAAGCTCTGTAGGAAGAAAATATGTCTATTTTTCATTGAAACTAAGCTAAAAAAATTAATCTGTAGCTGTAACAACTGTAATTCCTCATTGTCTTGGAGATCCTAACTATAGCCTCAAACATTCATTATTTTCAAGAAGCAGAAACACAGATTAATTATAGATATTATAATTTATTATTTCTCATTTCATCAAGGCATAAACTATATATTATATAATCATGCCAGTACAATAAATATTCAGAAAATCTGTTCTTATCAAATCTAAGAAATGCTCTTTAACTGAATTTTAAAAGTATCATTTGGTTAAAAAATACCTGTAAGATTATGTGTATATACTGAGTTCTTATGAGAGGACATAAGAACCCAGTATGTAGATTCATATGGATATATGTGTGTGTGTGTGTACATGTATACATATGTATATATGTTATATTGTGCACATATCTCTGTCTATATATATACGTTGACTAATGCTTGAGAATAGATACAGCTCTGAACACTTCAACAGGCCTTCAGTTATTTTCTCAGTACAAAGGATTTACAAAAATACTTACTTGTGCTGTCCTCTGAGTATTTTGAAGTTAATGAAATGAGTTTTGCCTGACTTTTCAGGGCCAATTCTCTACAAACAGAAGGAGAATCCATCAAAATAAGAAAGGCATCAGTTTCAAACACATATGCCATGAGACTTATTATCACATCATCAAAGTCAAGGGAAACCCAACCATTCTCTTGCTCTTTAATTGTTGCATCCACATAATAATTAAGCCTTCATCACATTTTCCACATTAAATAATGAAATTTCTCTTCACTTTTTTGTATCATAAACATTGGATTTCTCATAAGAACAACTTGTGGGAAGATTGTGGTTGGATGTGGTAATGAATTTTTTTGAGTGGCAAAGAGGTTCCTTCTAGAATTACAAAGCACCCGCTGTTTGACTAAAGTGAATGGAAACCACAAGGAGGAAGAAAACAGGGTCATCTTGGTCACACTCACAAATGATAGCAAATATCTAGACAGCAATGAACAGCCAGATAGAAAGGAAGAGATCAGAGCAAGCAACCTCATAAAGTCAGGCTCCGTTGGAGGACACGCCACTGAGTTTTTGGACAGAGTAGCAAATAAACACCCTCTCAAGTTAAAGTCATTCTAAATCTGAATCAATGTAGTAAAGCATCCCTGGACTGATGGAGAGGGGAATTCTCTGCAAAAGAGAAATGCTCAAAAATTTTCCCATCGAAGTCATATATATATATATGAAGGGTTTCTATTTCAAACCTTTCTTTTTTCCAGGCCCCATGAAGAGGCTTTCTGAGGTTGTTCCATCAGATACATTAGGAGGATTTGGGGCCAGGGAGTTCTGAGTAAATAAATGCAGAGTACAGATGGTAGGAAATTAGCTCACCTCACTGCCTTCCCCCAGTAGCTCATCAGCCTAAGAAGCTACTGGCCCAATACAGCCTTCTTGTGCACTGTGAAAGGTACTTTAAGATTAAAAAAAAAAAAATCATTACAACAGTTCACACTCAGATTTCATCCATGCATTTCAAAACTGAATTTTGGAAGCTGTTCTCTACCGGTTACCAATATTCCTCTCATAAGAACCCAGGGATGTGATTCTGTGTTCCATGGGTATCTAGTGTAAACACTAGTTTGACACACTGGTAAACACAGAATACAAAATTGCATAGTCTTCATGAGCTGGCACAGCTCAGCGATGTGCCATAGATCTGAAGAGTCAGCACTTCCATTGGACTTCACAGGGCTCTGCAGCTGTTGGCTCATAAATTGCTACAGTGCCAGCCTTCAGGAAGCCTCATTTTTAGAAGCATTCCTACCAAGGATTTGCATGGATTTAATCCTCCTGCTACTTTCACTTATATGTGTGTGTGTAATGATTATGTGAACATGTAGAGGTCACAAACCAACTTTATGTATTACCTGTAGCTTCCCCTCTTGTTTAAAACATGGTCTCTCTTGTTCACAACTGTACGTGTATGCAGGCAAGCTATCTTTTGAATTTGCAGGATTCTCCTGTCTGTCTCTCATCTCACCAGAGGAGCACTGGGATTACAAATGAATATGCCTGGCTTTGACATACATTAAGAGGATCCTAACTCAGGCCCACACACTTGTGTAGCAAGCCCTTGACCTACAGAGTCATTTCCGCTGCACCATCCCCATCCATTTTTTTTTATGGATGAGAATAAATGCTGGTAAAGAACGCAGGTCCAAGAGTTTAGTACCTGACTCTAAAATTCATCCTGAGACTTGGGAAGTTACTCAGTTGCTCTAGCTGTAATTTCAAAATTTATAAAATGCAGGTGAGGATATTTATATTCATTTCATAGTCTTATTGTAAGCATTCAGTGACATAATTCATGAGCACACTTACATTATCTGGCATGTTAATAAGGGATCTATAGGGTTAACTATGATTGTTTCCACACTTTCACTATTGTGCGACACACCAAGAATGATGTTCCATGCAGCCATTGGAGACATTTGTGCTTGCTCATGCTGACCAACCTTACACAAAGCATTTTATTTTCTTATTAATTCACTATGGAGCTGTGTTAAGGGAAAGGCAAATATTCCTTTAAAGAATGGAAGAGACATGAGATTCGTAAGTATATTTTCAGAATTCTAATGCCATTGCACCCTGTGAAATATTGTCTTAGTACTTTTTATACAACAAAGCATTCTAGAAGGGCAATTTTAATCTATTCTCATAATAAAGATATTCATACATTAAGATCAGTTGCTTTTTTGAGAAGGAAAAAAACACTTTGCTGTAACTGCTTCCTCATTTCATCAACATATTAAAAGAAGGTTAAACATCAGAGGTTTTAATTAACTGAGTCCTGATCAATTCACAGACTACATAGCAGTGATGTACTAGTGATGAATTAATTCAGTGTAACAACTGAGGTATTAGAATTCCCCTATTATCTCACAAATTATTCCCCCCCCCCATTGTCTGATACTTTGCCCCTCTCTTCATCTCACTCAATCTGTTTTTAATGAATATCATTGATAGTTATTCATAAGCACATTTCAGCAAGTTTCACATTAACTCTTCTGCATATGTCCCTCTTTGGGGCTTACAACATGACAATCAGACTCACTGACAATCAGTGATTATGTGAGTACCATGTGCACATTTCTGTGCCTTCAATTTTCTACTCCATCTGACATGGCTTCGTTGCATCCTTTGCAAACTGGTAGCAAAACATCATGTGTTTTAGAAGGTTATCCTGAGAATAAAGATAATAAAGAATATGAAATAAGTAGCAGTTCTTGTCATACCAGAAAGTGATCCTTTTATTTAACGGACTGATACTGATTTTGGCTATGATCTAGAAAGAGCAACAGAGAATATCTGAAAAGAAAATGAGACCTTTGTTTACATGTTTTACCTACTGCATGCCCATAGAAATAATAAGAATTCTATTCCAAGTATTCTCTTCTTGCTTAATTTCTTCTGCAATACTTTACATGGCATTTACATGTATATGCATTCACCTATGTATGAATATATAGCTACCCACATGCATGTGATGCTTTTGACAATAGTGGATCACATACATGATGAAGATCACATCAGATTGTGTTGCCTAATTACATCATAGCATTCTAAGTGTCAGTTCAGTCCAGTGTAGGGAGATTAGGTTGCTCCATTGTAAATAATTGTCCCCGCCTATGAGTTTAATAAAAGGCACTGATTGGCCAAAGGTAGACAGGAAGTGTGGGTGGGGCTACCAGACTAAGAAGACTCTAGGAACAGGCAGAACAGAGCAGAGATGCCAGAGAAAAGCCGGAAGTAGCAGAGGACAACTCTGCTGCTCTGAGAAAAGGTACCGAGCTGCATGGCTGAACAGGATAAGAATCATGGGTTAGTTTAAGGGTAAAGAGTTAGCAAGTCATATGCCTGGGCCTTAGGCCTATCAGCCTTTTTATTAAACTCATAGGCAGGGACAATTCTTTACAATGGAACAACATAATCTCCTTACAGTCCAGGATATGTCTACAGCAATGAAACTTATTAGCAGTACATTTCTCAGAATTGTCCCTTGCTGAACCCATGTGTGAGGGGTAGAGGGGCTAGGCTCTATGAGTTGCTTTTAGAAGAATCTAGCACATAGTTAACAGTTAGTTACCATAGTTACCATAGATGGTAATTGTTACTATAACTTCTCTTTTATCATGTTGTTCTATACCCAGAAAAATTTTCTACATTTGGAGATACTTGTGCTTGCTCATGATAATCTTCTTTTACATAAAGGTCACTTTTTTCCTTATAAAGTTACTTCTTAATTAATAACAAAAATTGACACCATCCAGTTTATGTCTATGAGATGTTAATTATGTATCACATACATTTGCGCAAATAGCTACATTTGAAATTTTAGAGAAAATATATTTAATTCTAACATCACTACCTGCTGTCTTGACTGGTTCACATCAATGTGAACTGTGCTTGTCATGCCTACTCTCCTTGTTTAGAGTACCACTCTGGATTTTTGGGGGAGTTTTTTTTTTTTTTTTTTTTTTTTGCATGTCTAAGTGTTTCTTCATTGTAGAAACTATAGCAAGAGTATGGGAAAATCTGAAGGAAGACCAGCTCAGTTTCCATTCCACTTAAACAGCCTGGACTTTCTATCTTCTTAACTAGGCAGGCAGGCCTCCTTCTTTGTGTCCTGCCTTTTCAGAGTAACCCTCCAAGGAGAAAAAGATTTATTACAGAAAGTCTCCTACAGCATTCAGAGGCTACTGGCACAGGCCTTCCACAGCTGTGAGAAGTCAGGGTTCCTGTCTCCTGGCTGGGCTCCTAGGTGACCTGCAGAAGATGAATTCCTCAAAGAAGAGATATAAGCCAGAGCAAGGTGGAGAGGGCACACCCTAGAGACTTTTACAAATGCTTATATTGGGGTTTGTGTTCGCCCAAATCCTAGTCTTTGCAAGAGAATATAATTCACTAATAGAAAAATTTGAAGCCAGTCAGCTTATGGTCCCCAATGGAAAATCCACAAAACACTCTACATTGTTGATGATGGACTTTAAAGTGTTTTCCTGACATCATAGGTAGAATGACCTGCCTTTGCAGGTCTCAGCTCTATTGTGGAATCTGGTCTATAGTCCTGAGAGGGGTTATATTACGGTTAAAATCAAGAACTGATCTTTATAAGTGCCAAGTTGTGAATCCTGACTCCATCATTTATCTGTGGGACCCTGGGCGTATCTTCAACTTTCCTGTCTCTATTTATATTATCTAGATAGTTGGAATGTTACTGCAACTGCATCTACCTTGTCTTAGGTTGTAGACAAAAATAAGTTAACATGCATAGAGCATGAAGAATTGCTGGTGCATCCCCAAACTTTGGTTCATTCCTTAGGAAAGGGGCACAGTTTTGATTCAATCTTTCTGTTTCCCAAACCTCACCACAGGAACAAGGCCTAGCACATACTATGAGTACTGAGCCTAGTTCTCAAAACTCCAGTGATTCTGAATAAATACTCCAGTGTAGACTTGAATGGCATATATAATTTTATTAAATATGTCACCACATATACCCTTTTGTGTCAACTATAAAAAAGAATGTTATAACTAAAATAAGGAAAACTACATACAATAGGTTCAATACCTATATACAGTATATACAAGCAATAATTACATCAGTAATGGCAAGTCCATGAACAATTAGCAAATTCAAAAATTCTTTCATTATTTATCCTATTTTGATAAGTGCAAAGGATTGTACCTAATTCATTTTCTATCTAACTTGTATTACTAGCTGAAAACTATCTTTTGATGTCTCTCAAACTTATACACTTTAATCTCTTAGTGAGTTTTTTTTCCTAAAACTGTCACTAGAAAAATACAACTATAACTACCTGATCTTCAATATATTTACGTATTTTTTTCAGTAAGTACACCTCCCCACTACACACACACTCGAGAAACATGAAAAAAGAAAAAATCCCACAGTAATAGAAAACAGAATTTCCATGGGATTGCTTTTCTATCAAATAGAAATGTCCTAGTAACCAATCTTCTAAAATCCCTTTCTGAAATACAGCAGCAGGCCAATTAATTAGTATGAAAGCTTAGTCAAAAGGACAATGGTACCTGGAGAACTGAGCAATTCAGTCAGCCTCACAGCATTTAATTAGGCCACAGACCACGGAACAACTATGTTTGGTAATTTAGAGCATACATTTGCACTGGAGCGTGTTTTTTGATTCAGGTCTTCTCCAGAGGCCCCCTTTCTGGCTGTCATGTGTGTTCAGAAAGAGATAAACAGCATTCTCTGCTCTTACTGTGGGTACCACAGAGATGAATTCCTAGGTTCTCATCCATAGGAGGTAGGGATTTGAAAACCATCTTCATATGCAAATAGCACACAGGATGAGAGTAGATTTGCTCACTTTCCAGGAAACTGGCAAGAGAACCAAGTGGTGTGAGAGAACCTGAGGCACATTGGAACCAAAGGTGAATCTTTTGCTGCAAAGGGAGCTCCACCCTGGTGTAGCACAATTTCCTTTTCCTGTGAAAGCCTAAGGCTCTGGCTCCAGTAGGAGGATGGGCTTAAATTCTCAGCTGTCTGCACCTGCTGCATCTCACCCTGCAGTGCTATAGGTTCAGCCAGTGTGAATTTTCCACAGTACTGGCAAAGCCACTTTAATTTGAGTGTAGCTAGCTCATCCTGCCAAGATCCAGGATTAAAAAGTGAGGCCATGGTAAATGACTCATTTTAGGAAAATCCACTCTCTCTTTTAGACAAATGAAACAGTCTTACTAGTTGTTGGTAACCAATTGAAACCGCATAATGGATAGTTGTGACAAGGAATAAAATAAAACACATTTAATTTAGCATCATACAGAGTATCTCTGAAGGAAGAGGGTAAATTGCATGGTGACCAGGCTGAGCCAGCTTCCTTTAGAATTTAATGTCATTCTGATTTGGCCATGGTAATGAGAAGGCTACAAAATAAAGCACAAGACATTGCAACTACCCATAGCCTAAGGTTAGCTCACAAGGCTCACAGAGAGAAAGGGCAAATTCCCATTCTGTTCTCCCCAAAGAGCTCTCCTATGTTCTTGAGCTTAGGATGAGAAACTGCACTTCCAATCACTTGAGGGGAGTCTTGCTTCTGCCTCCCACCCAGTTTCCTCGGGAGAAGTGTATCCAGATGAAATACATTTGGCAAAGAGAATGAAAATCAGGATTTTACAGTCTGAGTTTAAAGGCTGTTTACATGGAAACCCACCCACTGTTTGGAAATAGCAAAAAGATCTTGAGGTTTATTCCTAGAACCAAATGATGAGATAGTCTTGTTGAAATTAATAGGACACTAATCACCAAAATAAAGGCAGTAGAAAAATGCTCTCAAAAATATAGTCAAAGGTTTATAATGGGGGAAAGTGATACAATTGAATTTAATGTATTGAATTTATTAATTAATAATTTGTAATATCAAGTTTCTGGCCTGTCCAGACCCATAGACCAGCAGTCCCACAGAATCACACTGATGCTTATATTAGTTTTATGCCTACTGACCTAGGGCCCCAGGCTATAACTTGTTAACTCTTTACTCTTAAACTAACCCATGATTCTTATCTTGTTCAGCCATGTAGCTTGGTACCTTTTCTCAGAACAGCATTTCAACTTCTTTCCTCTGGGGGCGTCTCATCGTGATGTCTCCATGGTGTCTCCCTGGCTTCTCTCTGGCATCTCTGTTCTGCTCTTCCGATTCCCAGAGTTTTCTTAGTCTGGTAGCCCCGCCCACACTTCCTGTCTGCCTCCAGCCAATCAGCATTTTTATTAAACCAGTAGGCAGGACAATTATTTACAATATAACATAATCCCACCACAATAATTAATATATAATGTGTTAAGATGTAATTAATAAGGTATGTTTTAATACATATTTATTTAATGTATTAAATGCATTAAAGAATTTGAACTACTTTTATAAGAAGCAAGTTAAAATGTACTTGGGCTACTATATAAGCACTATGATTTTTCAGAATTTGACATTTAAAATATATACTGCAACTTTAAAATATATTTATAGAGCTTACATAAAATTAAGGAAGAACTGTTTTACAGAGTATAGGTGTGAGTGGTAGGAAATAAATTAAAAAGATTATAATGGGACTAGATATATAGAGTAACCATAAATGGCATAAAACTAACAGCATATCAAGTAAAGTCAGTACACTCAAACTTGGTCTCTCACTAGGCTAAGTATCATCTGAAAAAGAAATATAAAAATATACCCAGGAGAAGTCTTGCTCTGAAGTAGCTTCAAATACAAAAGAAATGTCATCTTATGAGTCAAAGCATTTCAAGATGTAGAGTTGGAGGCATAACTCAGTGGTAGAGCACTTGAGACCCAGGCAAACCAAAACAAAGAAAATACTAAGATGTCTCAGCAGGTAATGGCTCCCAGCCATCAAACCTGACCACTGGAGTTCCACCCTGGATCTCAGGTGATAGGAGGAGAGAACAGACTCTGGCCAGTGGTTCTCTGACCTCCACATGGGGCTGGTGTACACATGCCATCCCCCAACACACACACATACAAATACACATGCAAATACACACGCAAATACACACACACACACACACACACACACACACACACACACACACACACACACACACACCACATAAAATAGGTAAATGTAATATTGAAGAATACTGACTATAGAGCATTATCAGTCTATGACAGTGTAAGGCTCAGATCCCATTTGCGTGTTTTCAGCCCAAGGTTGAGGACGTGTGATTTAGCATCTGAATGAGATGGAGAATAATAGACTAAGAGAGGGGGAGGACTTCCAGAGAAGCAAAGGTTAAAAGAGGGCTGGGTGTGGAAACAAAGTAACAGAGCAGCAATGGTGAGCTGCCCAGGTGGTACCCAAGATCGGAATGTCGAAAGTCCAAGGAAAGGAGATGAGGCTGGGAAATAATTGGGAACTTGTGCTCTAAAGAAACTGCCCGTGGGACTGGGAGACATATTAAAAGAAATTCATTTTTACTTCTGTCTCGTAGAAGGTTAACGACACACAAAATATTTTTCAGGAAGAGATTATTGGACTGTGATGAAATCAAATAAGACCGATAAACCAAGGGTTACCCCAGAGAACAGCCAGGCCCAGGGGGGACGATTTCACATTTCACCCTTTTCTTTCAGGGCTGAGAGGAAGTGTCCCCCTCCTACCAGCTAGTGGTATGAGTGCTGCTTTGTTTAGAGAGCAGGCCCTGTTACAGTAGGCAGACGTTTCAGAGACATCCAGTAGGTTCTGGTTCCAGGTTGTGAGACCCATATGTAGAATGCAATTCTGTGAACTTCGGCAAAGTGACTTGACCTTTTATACAGTTTTGTCTTGTGAAGAAATGGTGGAACACTGTTGACGTGTGGTAAAAAGTCAGATAGCCAGTAGCTGTGATTAAGAGGTATGAACAGTTTGTGTTCACTGGTATTTTTTTCTGTGAACTAAGGAGCCTTTTCCTTCACTTCGGATGCCCTCCTTTAAGAATCACAGATAGCCTAGGGGAAGTCTCAGTAAGTCATTAGCATTTTAAACTGTGATATCATTGCATCAACAAAGTATGTTTAGGTATGGGTGGTGTCAGAAAGGCTGAGCTGTGTATGCATTTGCCTCACCTCAAAAACCAAAGCAGCATGAGGCAGTGACTATGTGTGCTCTGCAAGCTCTTCCCTGAAAAGAGAGAAAATAACTGTGACTCATAGACTGCTAACCTGTTTCTCAAAAGAGGCCCTGGAAAGATGCCTCTGCCTTACCCCAAATTGCTTTCGCTACTAAGCTTTGTAAGTGATGAAGAAGCCCCAGTGCCCATTGTTCCAAGATTTATGCTCTTATTCTGGTCAGAGGCAGGAGAGAACTGATCATCTGTCTTCCTCCTTACCCAGCAGTGCAGCATGGATCTGGAACCCTGAGCCTTTCTTGTTTGATCCTTCGCTCATACCCACATTTCATCTCTTCTCCCTGGCAGGCTGCCTTTATGTATACGCTTTACACAGAGTCATCATATTTTTCTGCCACTACATTTGTAGTCCAGCTTTCCTGGCAAGAAAAAGAATTGATCCCAGCTGTGTTCTTGGTAAAGGTCAGAAAATAGAATCATAACAGCTCACCTGATGCTATTGACAACCAGCATCATGATCCTTGTGCCAAACTTGAAACAAATGCAAAGTCAGAAGGAATGGTAAGGGAGGTTGAGGCTCAGCAGAGACCTGATGGGCGGTACATTAAATTGGACAAGGAGTCTTAGAAATTGTTTCTTAACATCTGGCTGTTCACCTGAATTTTTCTTAGAGTAAGGCAAACATGAGTTGAAGCAGGACTTCATTTCTCTTAACATGGTTGTCCCGTCCTCAAGAATAACCAGTGGCTTCATAAGAGCTTTGGCACTTAATTTGACAACTGACTGAAGATCCTTCTCAAGTGCCTGGTCACAAGTAAATTAGCCTTCTGTTTTTCTTGTTCAATTAAATTGAAAGGTTAACAACATAGAAGACAGAAAAAAATATTAAAATGGGCATTTAAAATATTAGGTACAGAAATCCATCAGGGAGAATCAAGAAGTGTAAGATAAGAAACTTAAAAAAATAAAGATTAGTTTTAAACATAAATGTGGCAAGAAAATCCAGTGGTAAAAAACTTTAAGAATATAGTTATTCATTGAAAACTGAAAAAAAAATGATTAAAGTTAACACCAAAAACTATACAATACCTTTGGAGCATAATAAGATGTTCTAAGAAAGATATAGAATTTATAGGTTCTTACTTTGAGTTTGTTTGCCCAAGAGGTATAAATGCTTAAATAAAGCCTAAAGATTGATGTATGATACCAGTTCCTTGATGTATGATATCAAGACACTGAGGAGGGGAGCTGAGTAGAAAGAATCAGGAGCCAAGCTCTGCCGTCTAGAAGGTGAACAAAAGCCAGCCATCAAGTCTGAGCCTCGGTAAACTTATTTGTAATCTCAATGTCCTCAACACTGTCTCCACAAACCTGACTCATTAAATAGGCTCGTAGATGCATCCGGGTCCAAACCCTCTGACACCTGTTTTCGATAGTAATCGTCTTGAAATAGGCTTTTCATTGGAACAGTCTCTGCCCACTCAAAACCAACCTGCAGGCTTCCGTCCATATTTTGAGATTTTCTGTGTGTTCTCTTCATCCTTTACCTCCATCTGGCTATAGTGTAGGCTTCCTGGAGAAGAACTGGTACTTGAGTTTGGTCTCTTCACACCACATCACCTGCAGGCAGGTGCTCAGCCTCTACCTAGGTGTAGCCAGAGGCTTAGCCTGCTTAAATCCTTCCTAGATGAAACGAAGCAAGACTCACACCTCCCCTTGGCAGTGTGGCATTCACCCACACCGTGTCCCAAAGCTGACTTTGGACCGCTCTTCTTCATTACAGCTTCTAAAACACAGTCTACCAAATAAATGAGAGTAATCTAGAAAGAATCAGTGTGTCCTGAGAGTCACGTTGGGTACATTCATTGTTGCTGATGCTGTTCAGAAACACATTCTTCATTTCTAAACTTTGTGTTTCCATCTCTGGACATCAGCATGGTCACTGGCTCTCTCTCCTAATTCGACTCTTCCCCCTTTCTTAGCCCTGGGTCTACATTCTTCTTTCCCATTTTTCATCTCATTTCCTCCCACATTAATTCTGGCTTCTATTGCTCCCACCATCCAGGGCTCACTTCTGGGAGCAGTGGGGAGTCCTGCTGTTCAAAGGAGACACTATTTACCTGTCCCTTCTTAATTGTCATGTCACCACTGATTGGTGTGTGCCAGACATCCCAGGTGCACCGAGACAGGATTGGCAGCTCGTACTTGAATGAGCTACATATCCGGTATGGGTCCAACAGAACATCTGCCAAAACACGGTTCTGGATCCAAGTGGTGAATGCAGCCGTTACCACCATAAATATTAGACCAACTGGAGAGAAACTATGTTGGAGTCTTTTAAAAATGGAAACCTGAGTTTAAAAACAAAACAAGTAGTTTTTAAAAGTCACTGTATGTAAATCTATCACAGACTCCATCTAACACTTTAATAATCAAGGGCAGTCTATTATAAGGAAAGGGGATAAATAATGTAGCTGAAAAAGAACTATAAGACCTTCACATGTTAGTTAGAATTAATAATACCCATGCTGTTAAATATGTAATGGTAGTGGTCACTCTGTTAGTTAGCCCATCTGATGAGATTAAGGCTAGCATGATTAACACATTGCTGATTCCCTTTAATATTTCTTATACTCTTTAATACACAAAGCTTTGCACCATCTAATGAAGCCCTCAGCATGAACAGCCGTTGCTCAGTCTATAACTTCAAGAATATTGTATTGAATTCACACACACTTTTTATTATGTGATTAATACTAATCTGGATGAAAAATAGAAACAGTTTGAGGATTTCTGAGTGTGAGTCCCACAGAGGTGGACATGTTTGCTTCCCCTCTTCAGGGATGTGCAGCTTTTCTTTGCCAGCACTTCAACACTCTACAGAGTGAAGAATATCTGCACTGTGAGAAAAGATGACAAATTCCTCAGTCTCCAAATGCATGGAGATTTGCTGTGTGGATTAGGGCCTTGGAAGACATTTCACATGTGAAATGCATCATAAAAATAAATTATACTCCAGGAAGAAATTATCCCAGGAAGACAGGCTGGGTAATTCAGTGAGTATGAACCCTAGCGTAGCATGCATGAAGCTCTACATTCCATCCCCCAGCATCAGATAAAGCGACATGGTGGTGCATGCTTTCATTTCAGAACTCAAAGTGAGCAAGCAGAAGAATCAGATACCCAGGGTCATCCTCAGCTATATAACAAGTTTGAGGCCATTCTGATCTACATGAGACCCTATCTCAAATTAACTATCCCAGCAAGAAAAAACAAAAACAAAACAAAACAGAACAAAAAACCTGAATCTATTATGTAGTAGGCGCCTAGCCAGTATCTTGCCAAATACTGATTTGTTGAACTTCCACCATATATTTCAGGCAGCATAAGTGATTTCCAAGAAATGGAGGCTCTAGAAGCTCGGCGTCACAAGCAGTAGAGCTAGGAGTTAAGTGCAGGTGCCCTGGAATCCACAGCGCGTACTCTTTTTAATTATACACACCCTTGGAATACAAATTGACTTCAGATTCCCTTCTAATAGTGTCAGACCAAATCAGCCTTGTAGATGAAAGTAGCTTAGATGATTACCCAAATTTCAATTGAAATCTATAACTGAGAATTTTCCGTCAATATGTGGTATCCTCAAGATCCTCAGTGGCCACTATTCCTGTTTTCTTTTGTTCATCACAAGTTACTTTAAAATTTATACCCTTAGAAAGAGTAGAGATGTGAATTCTCTCCGCGTTCTGTTATTTGGGTGGCTGAGATTTGCAGAAGCGTAAGACTTGGTTCCTGGCAGTGCCTTTTATTTTTCAGTTGAAACAGCTTTCTTTCCGTTGGGTCCCTTGCTTTTCTGTTGTCTAGCAACTGAACTAAAATCTCCTTCTGATCATTTCTCTTCGTTACATCTTGAAAAACTGATTTAGATTTCAACGATCTAATGGCTATTCTTGCATATATGCCTCCCCAAGAGAGTTGTTAGCATAAACACTGCTAGACAAATGTCTGGTTTTATTGTTACTAGTATGGTGTTTGTATGCTTGTTTGAAAAAGACACTCACGTAGGCCAAGCTAGCCTCTAACTTCTGACCTAGCCCCAGAAGGACTTGGACCCCTCCCACTCCACATTCACCATTCCGGTGCTGAATTCTAAGTCTGTGCCAGCCTAACCAGAATTTTATTTAATTGAAGGCTTATTTTGACATGCTACACAAAGCTTTTGTGGCTAATAATTAAGCCCGTGTATAAAGACATGGCAGTAAGAGAGTTCAATGAGGAAAAACACTTGCCTAAAAAGCCTGACAACCCGCTTTTGACCCCTAGGGTCCACAGTGGAAGATGAGACTGATCCCTGCAAGGCCCCTCTTATGGCCCCCACACATGTATCCTGGCATGTATATAGTCACTTATACACACACATTGTACATTACAGAGTGATGATAATAAATGTGTTCAAAACCATACAAAAATGAGAAGAGCCCAAGGAGATGACTCAGCAAGTAAGGTGCCCACTGTGCAAACCTGAGGCCCTGGGTCAGCTCATAGAAAGCTAAGAGTGTTGGAGGGCTTGGGAGGCAGTGATAGGAAACTAGGGCTTGCTAGGCATCCAGCCTAATTGGCAGATGTTTGGCTAATGAGAAACTCTGTCTTAAAACAACAAGGTGGATGGCTGCTGAGGACTATAACTTGGTGTTATCTGTGGTCTCCACATCCCCGTGTCCCACTCAACCAAACCAGTGCAGCCGCATGCACATGCACACACATACAGATCCCAAAAGAAAAAAAAGAAAAAAAGTCAAAATTATCTTCTAGCGTGAGTTTGTGTATGTGTGTTAAGATGACCATTGCTGGTAACAGAGCTGGTTGTACTTCCTACCAACAGAATTGTCAATTACAAGCCATACTTGCCTCTGAGTGACATTTCATCCCTGCATCAAGCCCCTGCTGAATCATCTCTGTCTTATATCAGTGTCCTTACCTGTATTTAAAATAAAAATGTAGTTTGCCGATAAAATAATACAATATTTTTGGGAGGAAAGCCTGATGCTTACTATTGAAAGAACATTTCAGAGATGACCTCCTGAATCAGAGTCAACTTAGCCACACAAAAGAACGACATCAATTGTCTAAATCAGCCACATAGTTTAGGTTCAAGATGCTTTTGATATGTTTCCTTATATATTATACCTTAGAGGTAGGGGCCTGAATTTTAAAGACAACCACAAATTATGCATTTAATAAAACTCTTATATGAGTGGAGGGGCTTTTTTATCTCCACCCTTTCAGGTTTTGGCCCCCCACATGTGAGGCAATCATTCCTGTTTTATCTCCAACTCAGTGTAGCCCCATTTACACCTCACCCACACACCTGGCTGTCCCTGGCATCAAAGGTCGCTTTGGCTAGGTCTACATGGAAATTACAAATTAGGACCAAAGTTTTGATCTTTGGCAAAGGAGTGTGTACTTTCAGCTTCCACAAACATCAGTTGCCACTCAGTCCCACCTCTGCTACAGATAGATACCTAAGCCAGGAGAGCAGTGATACTTCAGTGAAGTCCCTCACAGACTTGTACTGTATCATGCTGGTCTTCTGCTGTGGAACATATCTCTCATCGGATCAGTGTGTGGCCACACTCTGAAGCAGTGCCAGAAACAGCACTGAAGGATTACTTCTGAGCAGTTCACAGGCAGCCTCTCAACTGAGATGACAGGATGTGTTCAAAGTCTGCAGGCAACAGTGGAAGCTCTGGCTTTGATTGGCTGTGGATACACATACATCTCCAGACCAGAACTGCCCCAGGACTGGCCATGAATAAACAACATCAAGTTCAAATTGCTAACAAAAGGAGAAGGCATGGAAGGATTGAGCCGTCTCTCATTAATATAACTGGATGTTATAGATAGCCTCTTTCTTAGGAGAAACTCGTGACAGTAGCTAGCCATTGAAACATAAAATAGAATTCAGAGGCAGCCCACAACAGGAACTATGCTTTGCAGTTAATAATAGCAAGGTTAATTACAGAAGGGAGTTTCAGAAACAGAACGCACTGATCTCACTGAGCAGAAGTTGCTGCATTGGTGGTTCAAAATGATTAGTAGTAAGGTCTGATGGCAGAGTGGCTAACCATAACCCTTTCTGGACTGACGTTAGAGACGGGGAGAGCCTGGTCCTTCTGATTGAAGTTCAAGTTCGTCTGCTACCGTTGTGACAAATGATAGTTGCTTGTCACTCCGAGTCAGATTCTTAGTCCTTAATTATGTTTGTCAGTCAATAGATAACCAGCCTTACGTTCAGAATTTGCGACAGTCAACAGTCATACAATTCTATATCTGCATTATTTTCTGACAAGCAATAAACATTACCATAAAAGAACTAGCATGTCAAGCTAATGTGGAAATAAATTTCATAGTAAATGTCTAAGCGAATCACAGATAATGGTCTTATGACTGCTTGAGCCTACCATATTTGATATCACATGTAGAATCTTCACTTCCTAGCCTTCGTTTTCTTGACTGGGGATTAGTAGTGGCGACCACTGGAGCCTCTGTGTATGGGTCCTCGTTCAGGTGTGTCGCAGAGTTCCACTAACGCTGACTTGATTACTATTGTGGCTGCTGCCTTCATCTGTACTAACCATTCCTTGAGCATCTCCTGTAGGGTAGGCACGTGATGCAGTACATGTGTGGATTATAACATGGTCAGTGCACCACTCTTATTGCTCACATTTGAAAGGTAAAGAACTAAAGACACGGGGTTTAGTGTCAGCACAACTTGGGTGGGAAGCCTGCTGTGTTCCTGTCCCCAAGTATCCTATTTCTTTTAATTTAATTTTTTATTTCCATTCCAACTTCATTTATCCCATCCACATGGAATACTGTATTTATTTTGCTGTTCAAATGTGCGTGATCCATAAAATATTTAATGTTGAAGCCTGGCTTAGAAAAGCTGATGTATCTTTCAGTGAAGAAAGCCTATTAACAGCCACTGTCATGTTAAATGACAAGGTTTCTGACACACTACCTCCACACGCAGTGCGTTGGTGTAATATTAAGTATCTGACACCAGTGGAATGGCAGTAATATCTGGCCTTTCACTCTGCCTTTCTTCCCTGAAGCAGGACACATGGCCTAGCTATGTTTCCAGGCTCTCTCCTCTGAAGGAGGCCTTAAGACTAATGGGGGAGGCATCATCTCTTTACTCAGATGGAAGGTGCATTCTCCTCTGAAGATGAAGGGGGTTGAAGTATGAACAATTGGTCTGCTGAGTGTCTCCCAGATCACTAACATGTGCTCAAAATTCTGTGCCCTGTCACACTTCACCACAGCTGCCCATTCTTCCTCAAACCTACCACAAGAATACATAGTTTAGATGTTTCTTGGGAATCATACTTTATAATGAGAGCTTACATATTAAATGGCATTTACATTTCCCTCTTTATTACACCTTTTGTTTTAGAACCCTTAACTATGATACCAGAGAAAAATTATTTTTCTTCGGCTTACAAATATTTTCTAGAAATAGTAATATGAATAATTTAGTCTGATGAGGTCTACTGAGGCCCTATACATTGCTGACTAGATCACCTCCATTTTTCTTCTTTTATTTAGGGAACAAGTGACATTTAAGGTAAAGAGAGGCCATATATATGTATGTACATGTGTGTGTATGCATATATCTAGTCTGGCTGCTTAACACTAATTACTTCTTATGTGACAAACTTTGAGAATAGTTCAAATCTACTTTTAGCGGTTTTCAAAACAAAATATGTCATCATTGAACATAGCCAAATTATTCTTCTTGTCTAACAGAAATGTTTGTATCCTTTGTCCAAACTGAGGCCTCCCGCTTCTGATAATCACCATCTTACTCTTTACTTCTGGGTATAAATGCTTTTAAATTCCAAAATAATGAGATAAGGCACTGTCTTTCTGTGCCTGGCTTATTTCACGTAGCATAATGTCCTCCAAGTCTATTCACAGGATTCATTATTTTTCAAGGCCAAGTAAATGTCCCATTAAGTATAAGTTTCACAGTTGCTTTATCCACTCTTCCATTGATTGACAGTGCCTTAAGTTCACTTTATGGTATTACCTCATAGTACCAAGACTGAATAATTTAAAATAATTAAAAAGTTACTGTTCCATGATACTTAAATGTAGGAAGACTAATATGGAGATACCAGACTCTCATAATCATCCTATGGTAGGTGCCAGATAATTCAGATAGCATGAGAGTGAGTAAAAGTGAGGCCAGACTCCCCTCACTCACGCGGTACAGCACTTGATATATTCATTCTGCTTTTCTGGCTTATTTGCTATTAGGACTTGCCTTCAATGGTATGGCACTACACACATACCTAAAGAGGGTACATTCAAAGAATATGGACACTTAGATTGATTCTGTATCTTGGCTCATGTAATAATGCTGCACTGTACCTGAGGGTAGCTGCCCCTCAGACATACAGACATTATGTTTTTAAATATATGTCCTGTAGTAAGATTACAGGATCACATGGGTGTTCTATTTTTAATTTCTCCAAGAGCCACCTTACAGCTTTCCACAATAGATAAACTTATTCGCATTCTCACCAACAGTGTCCAATTCATCAGCTCCAACATTTGCCTTCCATCTCTGTGATAATAGCCATCCTAACAGGTGTGAGATAACGACTCTTTGTGGTTTAAACTTACAGTTCCTTGGTGATTTGGGAATTTTGAACATTTTTAATTTTATTTTCCTTTTGGGCTTTCTATGCCTTTTTTTGGAGAAATGTTTATTAAAACCTTTTGCCTATTTTATAATTGTATTATTTGTTTTCTTACTGATTAGGTGTTTGTGTTTCCTCTGAGAGCTTCTAACCCAGATCAAGTAGCCCTCAGCAGAATGTGTTTATCTGTTCTATGTGGCATCTCCACATTTCTTGCTTTCAGTCTGTGCTGCTTTCTCTGTTATGGCCCCCTCCAGAGTATAGGAAACTACACGTCTGTCAGCTTCTTTTGCTTTTTTCTTCCTGGGCAGTGACAGCAATGAGAATAATGGTGGAACATGGAGGAGGTGCTGAGAATCAGGGCAGACTGAACCTCTGCTTTGTGATTCTGCTTCCATTTGGACTTCCTCCACTGTTTATGTCCTAACTGGAAGCTCTCCATGTTGTTGATTTGCCATTGGATAGGCCCAGCTTCTGGGTTTGGGCTCTCTTGTCCTAACATGTGCAAGCCCCTGGGTAAGAGAATATAAGGAAGCTCACATACATAAGCTCAATATGTAAAAACACAAGACAAAAACATAGTGTGTTTTTTTCTGTTTTGACAAATATCTTCAAAATGCTATATATATTAAAAACCAGTTGCTTGGGAATCCACAGAATAAGCAACAGCTTTCTCTTACTCATAAGGCAAGGGAGGGGGACTCAACTACTCACCCTACTATTCATTCTTCCAGAACTCCACTGTCTAGGAACTGGAAAAATTCCATGAATAGGATATAATATTTTTTCCATTGTCAGGACTCTAAAGATGGTGCACCTAACTATGGTTATATATTTAATAAAACCAGTCTGGAATATCATAGAACAGATTCACTCACAGTCAAGCCAGGAGGGTCAGAGAGTGGTAACACATTCCTTTAATCTCAGAATGGGAAAGACTGGAGTGGTGACCTAGGCCTTTAATCCCATAACTCCAGAGACAGAGAACTTTCTGTGTTTCTGTGAGTCCAAGGCCTAACCACCAAACAGTAGTAGCTCACACTTTTAATCTTAACTTTAGAATATGATGCAGAGTTGAACCCGGGAGTGAAACATCTGCCCAGGAAGAAGGTAGGAAACAGAGATTTATTCTGTTGAAGCCACAAGCCAGGCTGAGGACTTTGGAAGATAGCTGGGTGAGAATCGACTATGGTCTGTTTCCTCTCTCTGATATCCCAGCCTTTCCCCCAATATCTGGCTTTGAATTTTCATTTAATAACAACTAGAATGTGTGTTTCACCTAACCTCTCTCTTTTCTTTCCCACCTGTAAACAAGTGCCTCCTCTTTGCCATCTCAAGGCTCTGTGGTTCTGGGTTGCTCTGGGAAAGGGGAAGGTAGGAGTAGGAAAAAGCATGTTCCGGATACGGCAATACAATGTTCAAGCTGGGCCAGGAGCATGGTCTGGGAAGTAGTAGCAGCAGCTGTATGTTCATGCTCTCCTGACCCAGTTTCTTAGTTATGATCCAGTGCACTGGTTTCAGAGCAGCACCAATTTTGGAGATCCGTGGCATGGTGTGGTAGTATCTTTCTAATTTCGCTAGTCTCTTGGTTTTATCACTGCCTAGTGCATTGCTTCAGTTTTTCACTGCCCTGTTCAACCAACTTCCTCTCTTAAACAACCAGAGACCTTTCTACTTTCCCTGGCTAGCCTCTGATTAATGTAAATAGATTAAGGATATAAAATATAGGTTGTGGTAATATTTTTCTGTTATGTTAGTTTCATCAAAGCTAAAGAGAATTAGGTGCAATTCAAAGATAGATTCGGAGGAATAAAATGTTTTCTGACAGTTTAAATCCTTTCCTAACATACGTGCATTTCAGAAGTCATTTTCCAAAAAGCTTTGTATA
Organism: Phyllotis vaccarum; assembly: GCA_033318265.1. Taxonomy (NCBI): domain Eukaryota; kingdom Metazoa; phylum Chordata; class Mammalia; order Rodentia; family Cricetidae; genus Phyllotis; species Phyllotis vaccarum. Next base: position 52,801,426 of record JARWLC010000008.1, read on the forward strand.
TTTAGCTGGACCTAAATTTGCATCTGGAGTTACAAGGTAAATAGGACAGATGGAGAAAATAGAAGTGGAATATTTCAACATGCCAGGCAGAGGGGCAAGAAAGTGATAGTTATTCAACTAAATGCTGTGCCTTACCCAATATAGAGCCTTTGATGGCAAGCTGCAGCCTTTGGGCCTCTACAATCCGCTCCAACACTTCCCACATTGGATTCCTTTCACGTGTCATTCTACTAGGGCAGTGCACTGCTAGCTCTTAAAATAAATCTTACACATATGGTACTTATATAATGAAGACAAAACCTGTGCAGTGAGGCTGGGAATATTCACATTTCGTCTCTGGATAATGCTTGAGGAGAGATCCCGCCTAGATTATGTAACAATTCAATTCCTGGGTTAGAATTGTTTGTTTTGGTTTTCCTAGAAGGCTCAAGAATTTGATGTACAACAGACTTTTGTTCCTTGCCATTTTCTGCCAGACACAGGATGTCCTGATTTAAGGATTATGATTTCAGTAACAAAGTCTTAAGCTCTATGTTGATGACATAATGTGATCTCACCGTTTCTAATTCATCTCTGGTAACATTGTTGCTATGAGAAAACCCAGGATCTGTTTGGCTTTGTTCTGCCGCTTTGGTTTCTACATTGCTAACTCTCCCACTGCAGCAAGTCTGCTCTGGCAGATGCAGCAGATGCTGCCGAATTTTGGCAGGAGAAAGAAAGGGAAAGTACTCCTTTGCCTGATGTTACTAAAATCTGCAGCCAATTGTCAATTATCCATGTCAGTAAATGCAAGGATCTTTTAAATCCAGATCTCATCTATAAATTATAATGCAAAAAGAGAAGCAAAACAGTGGGGATTCATTTGACCAAATAGTTACTGCCTTTTTTCTAACTAACATATATGTGTGTGTACATATATATATAAGTTATATATTTATTAGTCGTAATATATGTGTGTGTATATATATATATATATATATATATATTCTAATTTCTAAGCCTTACTAAGGTCGGCTCTGTGGCTGCTGGACCTAGACTGAGGAACTTAGCCATCATTTTTATGTGTATCGGCTACCCATCACAATTCCTAAATTGAAATTACTTCTAGGTAATACAGCAAGAGCAGTTAAAGAACATGTTTTCCAACAGAGGGTCAGGCCCTTCAAATGGTGAAGAGAGCAGTCAGCTTCCTCCATAGGCTGGGCAAGAGATCCATCATATTACCCAGCAACAATAATGCCTGGAAGCTACCCGGCTGAGGGAAGTGATACTGATAGTTTAGCTGTATCCTGGGAACACAAACATCACATGCAAACACCAGGTAGCTTGTTTCTCTTACCCTGACCTGTGAGTTGCTAAGGATATGTAATAATCCAACTTTACTTCTGAAAGTTGCTAGAATACTCTTGATGCACTCAGAGAAGAAAAACAACCAGGAACCTGAAAACAATAGGACTAACCACCATGCAGCTGAGACTTGACACTTTTCTTTTGTCTTCAATGGTTTATTCTCATCTAAATGTTATATCTCCATTATTCACTCTTTAGAGACAAGATTTGCATGTGTCTATGAATCCGTAAATCTTGTTAACATCTTGGGGGAAATAGAAGAGACTGTACCCATGCTGAGAAACTAGTAATACCATAATTGCATATGCAGAATGGTTGGTATCCCTTGCCAATTTGTCTGTGTAGCTCTGTTATCTCTTTTTTGCTTGAATTGGCATCTAAGCAGCTGTGATGTGATGCCAGTTACCCTCATCAAACAGGGAACCCTTTCTTATAAAATTCAGGTTAGCCAAATGATAGGTATTCAAAGAGACATTGGATTATTGTTAGCTGCTGTCATAAGTAGAATTTCGGTGCATATTTCTAGGGATTGAACAAACCCTGGTAGTCAATTCTAGTGAATCCATCCTGAGGATGGGTATTTCCTACTCTTGCTTTATCAACAAGACAGTCTGCAGTGTTTCTATTCCATCCTTTGTTACCCGCTCATCTCATCTTTGCTTATTTATTTCAGTGATCTTGATCCCCCAAATGTACATTTTGAGACATGGTAACATTTTTCACATGTTAATATGAATTTATTCCTTCCTTGGAAATAATTAGAACCCTCCACATGTCAAAAATTACGGAACAGAGTGCTCTTCAGCTGGAGTCGTGTTCCAGCACATGAGGCGATAAAAACGCATTATCTGAAAACTGCTCCATGTAAAGTAGATATTTGTGTTCTCACTTGAATTCCTCAGGAACAGATGGCCACTTTCTTAGTAATAAAAATAATTCTCCTCACTTTAAAGACTTTTATTGGAAAATATATTCACTAGACTTGTGTCATATTATCATCATACCATTCCTGTGGGTGAGATAGAGATCATAGAGTGGGATTTTATGGAGTGTTCAGCAGGGAAAGTCCAAACCAAGCTCCCCATTTGTCATCACCTTCAAGACACCCCTAGATCCTTAGAGTTCACAATAGGATGAAGATTGATTCGTTTGTTGGCATTGTTCTGTGTGGCAGTTTATTGTTGCTTTTTATGAAACGTATTAAAGTGAATGTCGCCAAGGTAAAATCAAAGCTGACATTGTAGCCATTCCTCTGCCATGTGTGGGCAGACTTCCATTTTCTCACACATTCTCTCAGTGGTATTTGTGACATGCTTGATATAGGGCTGTATTAATAGTGGGACTGTGGGGTTTTGAGAGAAACTGTAGATCATAGGAGCTCTCTCTGTCGGTATGGTTAGGAGTGGAAGCCCTGACTTGAATTCCAGGATTGATAGTTTTCTAATACATAAAGCCAATTATACCTATCATGCTATATCTTTTATATATAATATTTAAGTTATATATGACACAATGTACTAATATATATGAGTGTGTGTGTACTTAGCTAAAACAAAAAAAAAAAAAAAAAAAAAAAAAGAAGAAAATACTGTCTAAAAGTTGACATGAACCAAATAGGCCATCAGTTGATACATTGGTTGGCTTTCATTGATGTAACAAAAAATACCCTATTTAACAATTTAATAGGAAGTATGTATCTTTCCTTGGGGTTTTTGAAGTATGAATTCTGGTCAATTGACTCCATTTTTTTGACCTGAGGCAAGCAAGAACATCTGGAAAGAAAGGACATGATGGGCCAAAGCTAATTTTAGAAGGGTAGTCAGGAAGCAGAAAGACAGAAAACACATTCTGAAGATAACCCCCATTAGCCTATTTCCTTCCAACATGTACCACCTCAGGTAACCCGCTTTCTTCCATTAATCATTACATCTTAGCTTCCACCACCTTCCAAATGCACCATGAAATTATGATTTTGTCAGTGGGTTAAGCCACTGATGACATCTCCAATCACTTCTCACAGCGCCATGCATAGTAACCAAACATTTATTTAGCACATGAGCCTTTGGGGACGTTATATTCTTGTTTGTTTGTTTTTAAATCTGTTCATCTATCCATCCATCCCTCTCTCTATCTTATATCTTTACCACAGTTTCCCCTTTTCTCCTCTCCTTCCAGTCCCTCACCTCTATCTGCCATCTGTTTTCACTCCCCTAATCCACTCTTCTCTTTCTGTTTAGGAAAGGGCGGGTCTCCCATGAGCATAAACCAAACATGACATATCAAGTCACTATGACTAAGCCACTTTCCTCTTTATTACACCTGGGTAAGGTGACCCAGTAAGAGATGTAGGGTCCATTGGAGGTTATTTTATAATTGAGATATAACTGTTGGTAATTTGGAGCATTTTTTGGAATGAAAGAAGTAGCCAAATAAATCAGTAATGAAGCATTCCTGTCCTTTAACTCAAAATTGAAAATTACATTTTGTCTGTTATGTATATTTTTAAACAAGAAAATGACATCCAAAATAGCTGGCTCTCGAAGGACATTATTATTCTGTGTACCATTTCTGCCATTCTCTTGTCTCCTATAATAGCAACAGTTGAAAGAACTTGGTCTTATATGGGGAAAGCTCAAGGGTTGAATTCCTACTCTACCACCTACTGAGCGTCTTTACTTTCTGCCTGTCCTGTGGGAGAACATGTTCTCATACTATTCAGGAATGACTGTGGGAGTCATTATACTCTTGTTGAAAATGAGAAGAAAGACTTCTTGTCTCAGTAGGGAGAGAGAGAAGAAACCATTGCAGTAGGGATATGAGCTTGGACACCACTTACCTGAAACCAAACACTTGAGGATTTTTGAAGGATGGAGAGAGATAATGGAATACTTGCAAAGGAGAGAGTCAGCATGAGCAGCCATCTACATTTGCTAATTATGAGACTCCAGGACTCTGCAGAGACTTACAGCTATGGCACCAGATTGATGAATGTCTTTCAAAGTGAAGGCCTGCAGGTCCTTGATGAGGGTATTCCTGGACCATAGAAGGGTTACATCTCCCAGGTGCACAAGTAGAGTTTACAATTACAATTTACAGAAATAGACACTGTAAGTAAAGGGAAGTTTACGAAGCAAAGGAAATTCAAAAGAAATCTATTGAAAGCTAGTCCAGTTGGAAGACGAGTGAGGACACAGGTCCCCCTTCTCTTTTGCTGTGTCCTGTGGTACCTCACACTAACAATTCAGTCTTGCACAGGTCATCTATTCAGCTGACCAGAGACTGCCCTGTCTCTTTGAATTCCATCTCTAATTGCATTTTTCTACCCCCCCTCTCTCTATCTTAAAATATCCCCTCAACACCTTAAAAAAAAAAGAACACTTTAAAATATCACAAGACTAGCCTTTCTCTAAAGAACCCTCTGTCAGAAAGGGCTAGGAAAAGTGGCTTTTATTACTTAAGACTCTGAGATTTTGTGTAGACATGTAATAGGACTGACATTAGCTCAATAGAAGTCCTTCCATATGAATCCTGGCTCACCCTGAAAGATGTTTCCATTGACCTCAGAGTGCTTTCCAGGATGCAATGCTTTCACTTAGTTGATTGTCCCCGACTCTAAAGTGGACATGCCACACACTATCTGCTCTTAACCTTTGATTTTCTTCCTTTCACGGTCTCATCCCAGCAAACACTTCAACCAAATCAAACATACAAAGAAAGTGAGATTATAAATGACGTCCTCATTTCTAAGTTAAACATTTTCACAGTCCTTGTTTGTGACGGGAAAGTAAGACAACTTAAACTTTTGGCTATGGATGTAACTTTCCCCCCAAAAGTCAGTAATTACGTATGGAAAAATATGTTCACTTTCTACAACCTTTGCACAAAATATATGTCATTTATACATCATGAGTAGTTGAAGTGCCTGAATCTGGGAGGTTAAACACTGATAGAAAAATTTAAAAAAAAAAACTTTAAATTTCTGTTTGTTTGTTTTGGTTTTTCAAGACAAGGTTTCTCTGTGTAACAGTTCTGGTTGTCCTCAAGCTCACTTTGTAGACCAGGCTGTCTCTGCCCACCACCACCTGTCCCTTCAGAGGTTCTTTTAAACCCTGTAGAATGGATTTCTTAGACTCTTTTCCTATAGTAACAGTACAGTAAAAATAGAACTACTGTATGTAAGTAGGTGTCACAGATGCTGAAACTCTATTCTCTCTGTCTTAGTTACATTGATTTGGAATCCTAGCTATATTAGTCATGAAGAGCAATTGGTTCTATTTCCTTGGTACTAGCTTTTGCTAGTCTTTGCGTGTCCAAGATCTATGACCAATCATTTCTTCTTCTGCTTTATTAGGCCATACTGGATGTAGTCATTAACAGTAGAAAGCTTGGGTATGAACTCTCAGCTCCCATTTTGACTTGTTGTATCTGATATTTCTTTATTATTTCCATTGCATATGTGCCTAGATTAAGGGAAGTTATTTCTATAAACTTTATGTTTTGAAGGCATGTACTCATGTTCCTGTTTTCTTAAAGTTTTCCAAATGGAAAGTTATACCTAATAGTGTGTATGGTCTTCCTGTGTGTTATGGAAAATGTGTGAATCTATAGTGCTCAAATATTTAAAATGAGGTATTAGAACAGAGGCTGACAAGTTCCTTGGGTCTGAGACTAAGCCCATGGCACACAACTTTTATATTGCTATGAAGTCACTCACTGTATCTGAGCCTCACTTTTCTCATCATCATATAATAATAAAGAAATGACAGTACTTGCTAGAAGAATTATTTCAGAAGTTAGAAGTGATGCAGATAAAACTCTTAACATGACGTCTGGCATGTAGCCTCCACTCAAACAAAACAAGTCCAGGAGGATGGTTATTAAAGTCACAATATCCTACATTATATTAATCCTACATATACTTGATCACAAGATGAAGGAGCATCATTTAATACTTCCTGTTCCTGGTTACAGGGTGTTCAAATTGTAATAGTACCATGGAGATTATTTTAGTCCATAGAATTATTTTCACAAAACTCTCTTTTTCAGTTAATACAGATTGCTAGCTGACAGAATAAGGTATTTCTTGTTAGGAAATTTGAGATCCTATCTCATTTATTGGAAGTTAGCTGAACTTGTGCTTTAAAGAACATGTTCTTGAAGTACTGAAGATGCTTTTTCTAGAACCAAGACAAGACTTTTACCTTTCTGTATACATATTCCTTCGCAGCTGCTCTGGGATCAATTAAGATGCATATGCCATGTCACAATAGAAAGATATGAATTCTTTGTAAACAAATTAAAAGATGTCCCACATTACTAATAATCAGGAGATTACACAATATATATAAAGGAGGCAAAAATACCCTCACTGAATGTCTGAGATTAATGGAACTGCCTACATCCTGTATTATTCAAGATGTAAAGCCACTGAAATACATAGATGATAGGATTATAAAATGTTACTAGAGTCCATTGTGGAAGCTGTCAGTTTCTTGAGAAGTTATGTATGTACTTACCATAGAACCTTGCTGGATTAGTGACTTTTCTCCTGGCTGTGACAAAAATCTCTGACAAAGCCACTTGAAAAAAGGCTTAGTATGGTTCACAGTTTGAGAGCACAGTCCATCATTGTGGGGAATCCACTGTGTCAGGAGTGTGAGGCACCTGGTAACATTGAGTCCACAGTCAGGAAGCAGAGAAATGAATGGTACTGCCCAGCTCACTGGAACCTTCCTACTCAGTTTGGATGCCAGGCTACAAGATGATGTTGTCCACATTCCTGGCGATTCTTTGCTCCTCATGCAAAGGTTTCTAAAACACCCTCATAGATACATCTCTGTGGTCATTCCAAAGCTGTTGACTAACCTTGTCATTCCATTAACTTTACTCTTAAATTTGTAGCCAAGAGAAAGAAAAGCTTGTGTTCACACAAAGACTTGCACACAAATACTCATTGCATAGCAGTCACTACACGGCATAAAAATAAAATCTTTCCATTGCTCTAGTTTAACCAAGATTGATCCCAAATTTGAATGTCTCACTTTTCTCTTTGCCTTCCATCTGTCTGTAGTTTGTGGTCTGTCCCGTGTCTGTGTTGCTAATCTGTGTATGTATCTGGTCTGTCATTGATGACTGCCCCTAAAAAAAGGCTTGATTCTGTATTTATTGAGCATTGTTGAAAACATGTGTAGGAAAGGAGCAAGGAATTTGTCACAGAAAATTCTGACAATTTTACAGTGGAAGAAGTTACTTTACTGACCTAACTGACCTCGAACAGCACTCAACACTCTACATGCTGCTCCCATGTTATTTATGTCTTTGAGGTTGCTTTCAACATGTTGGCTGCTTTTACCAAATGATCACACAACACACACACACACACACACACACACACACACACACACACACACACACAGATAGATAGATAGATAGATAGATAGATAGATAGAGAGAGAGAGAGAGAGAGAGAGAGAGAGAGAGACATAATTCTAAGCCAAGAGCGTGAAAGAGTATATAATTTATTAAAGCTATGCACTTAACTTAAGGCTGTGTGGTTATGTGGGAAACCCAGGATATAGTCCAACTGCTTGCACTGTTTTTTTTTTTTTTATTAAACTGTGGGTTAAACTTATATAGACTGTGTCCATAGTAGGACAGCAGGTAAATGCATAATCTTAAATAATCTCAATGTACATTATTAACTTAGCTTCGAGGTCTGGTAAAAGTTTAGTCTTGAACTTCAAAAATGAGATATTTCCAGGAAAATAGCAACACATCAGAATAGTCCATAACATTTCTTTTTATAATGCCTCAAAACTGGACATAGTTCATCAGTAGATGAGTGTGCACACTATGTTTATATGGTTTCTAGCATACAGAGAAGAAAATGGAAGGAAATACTGAGGCTTGTTATAAGCAACCAGAAAAAACTGTGAAAAAGAAACCTGAAGAAAATGGCTACATAGTACACACTTGTTTCTATAAGGTGTCTAAAGAGGTAAATGTATATAGAAGGAAAGACTAATGATTAAAGCTGGGCTGACAGTTTAGCATAAAACAATATAAAGAAAGCATTTAAGCCAGTGTCCTATATCCTGGTTATGGAGACACATGGCTGAATAAATGAACTCACTGAGCACTGATTTTGGTTGTATATAATATTATCTCATAAGGTAATTAATCTAGAATATATGAATAAATAGCAAAAAAAATTTAAAAAGAGAAAAATATTGTATTAGTCTTTCAGAGTTCATGATTAGAGTTGGAGAAAAACAAAAACAAATAACCCGTCTACGGAACAGTCTTAAACCATTGCCAAATTTGGTCTATTCTAGCTTAGTTGATGATAATGTCTGGCTGCTCAACACTGGCTACTTCCTTCAACACAGAATTGTCTTCTAGTCTACAGGCCACAATAGCTAATATTGATTATAAGTACGTATTGTATTGAAGTACAAGTTAGTACACTACTGTAGGTTTTCTTTTGTGAGAAAGGAATTCAAAATATGAAGAGGAATTATACACCCCATCCTAACCTTAAATCCAGTGCCACTGACAGCATCGTTTGGTATATCATCAGTCTCTAGGGTCTGTCACACCTTTTCTTCTTACTCCTAGCTTGAGTAAGTTGAGAGCCTGGATATCAGGCATAGCTATGCAGACAGAAATGACTTAGGTACTGAGTTTCAAGGTGCTTTCACTACAGGCACTACAGAGATGGCTCCGATGTTAAAGCAATCATAGCATGTGTATGAGACCTGGTGTTCAGATCCCCACCACCCATGTGTGTGCCATGTGGTCTCAGGGATCTCAAGAGCAAAGAATAAGCCTATGTATATTGATGAGTTCTGTGTTTGGATTAGAGAACCTACCTCAATAAATAAAGTAAATAAGCAATGGAGAATGATACCCAAAATCAAACTCGGACCCCTACGTTAATATCAACATATACTCACAAAGATAGATACACCCATACAAATGCAACAATATCCATGCATAGGTGGACACTACACACCCCCACACACACATACAGAGAGAGAGAGAGAGAGAGAGAGAGAGAGAGAGAGAGAGAGAGAGAGAGAGAGAGAGAGAAGGAAACTCACATCTCACATTATGGATATGAGTCTGTTCCTCCAGCAGTTATACATACTGCAGTGCAAAACCCAAAAGTTGCCATTTGGTAGCTTACTCACATAGTCTCTCATTCATTCTCAGTGAAGCATTTTTGTTTCTGAACACAGATCAGCCTCTGTGGTGCATCCTGAGATTACAGTAATGAACAGTAAGAGCAGTCATGTATCAAATGAAAGATCTATCTTGGGTCCTTGCATTTTATATATCTATATGTTGAGGAATGTATGGGATTGTGATAGTGAACAGTGGGATTTACTAGTGATGTTCACAGGGAGCCACAAGATCCAGTGGATCAAGGGATGGCGTGTCACAGAATTGGGAGGTCAAGCTTTCCCAAAACATTTTATTCAGTTTGTTTCTATTTACCTTGAGGCTGGAACTACTCACTGCTCCCATAATGCACTAACTCACTTGCCTGCTGCTTCCTCTCTTTCTTGTCTTTTGTGTTTTGTGTTCAAGATATTATAGTAGATACAATTCTTAGAAGCAACACTTACTTTTTCCTGTTGAATTTCTTGCCATCTCCCCTAAGCTCATCTAGTTTCAAGGTAGAGTATCAGCTCCTTTCATTTTTATCATAGGTTGTGTTTGATTTGAAAACTCCATCCTCATTATTATCACTTATAAAATGATGGCAGTAATGATATAAAGCCATTTTGATCTGACTAAAATATGTATCATAATTGAATTTCTTATAGATTTCAAAATCATACTTATGCCAAGTGCTACATTTTTAACACAGCTAAGAGGTTTACAATTTGAGCATTCTACATTAAATAAGTCAAGGTTTTTTTTAAAAAGTGAAGCATGATGATCTCTGGCTTATGAGTAATTTAAATATTGTCTCATTCAGGGTCTCTGCAGCATCCTCTTTGAGGAACAGATGAGTAAGGTTACAATATAATCATTTCTCCTATATTGTTCATCTTCCTTTCTCTGACACTTTCAAAATATCTACATGAACAAGATTTGTTTTGATTCACCTGCTGTCAAACAAACTAACTGACTGCTGTTACTGTACTTCCATGGCACCATCTCCCCAGTCTCAAGTAGCGGATGGATGTGTTTAGTTAAGTATGAATTTAGTATTAAAACAGAAGAGAAAATTCTAATGGAAATATAAAAAATATAAACCTGAAGGCTTAGAAATTTTATATTTAATGGCATTTTTCCTGGGAGTACGGGAACAAATGTCTACTCACTCCAAATAGGACATCAAGGACTAAGTAATGAATGACACCACAAAGTCCAACCTGATGAACTAATGGACTTGTGGGAGTTCACTTACAATAGACTAGTGAGAGGTAACTTACAGGAGCAGTAATGATGTAAGGGCAATTGCATCCAAGGACGCCCCTCCCACGTTGGGGGCGTGGCTAACAGAAGTAGAAGCTCAGAGCACACTGCACAGCTTGCAGGCTGCTGCTCTACAGGGTGGAGAGCATCTCTTCCAGGCAACTCATCAGAGCGAGCGCTGCACCTTCCAAGCAGCACATATGATCGGAGACTGTCTTTCAGTATCTTTACTGCTACAGAATCTTGGGTGTAGAGGGATCTAGTGCATCTGGTAAGTTTCAAAGGCGTCTTGATGTCTGATTTGTTTACTGCCTAATTCTTAAGAAGTCTCCCTATAAAACATCCTAAGTCTTAAAAGGCTTTCCTCTAGGATAGAATGTATCAACTCAGAGGATATTGCTATAGAAAAAAATCTTTTCTAAAATTTATTTCTTTTATTTTTTCGAGATGATATATTTAGATCACTTTCTCCTTTTTCTGCCTTCAAACCCACCCATTTAAGCCTTCTTTCTCAAATTTGCTGCCTCTTTTTCCCACTTGTTGTTGCTTTGCACACACACACACGCACACACACACACGCACACACACACACACGCACACACACACACACACACACACACGCACACGCACACACACACACACACACGCACACACACACACACACGCACACACACACACACACACACACACACGCACACACACACACACACACACATGCACACACACACACACGCACACACACACACACACACGCACACGCACACGCGCACACGCACACGCACACACGCACACGCACACACACACACACACACACACACGCACACACACGCACACACACAATATATATATATTCTAAGTACAAACTTCTCAGTCTGTGAAATGTTACTTTTATGTATGTACCCATAAAGTCTCTCCAGCATGGCTGCCTAATATAAGCTGAATAAGGACAATATTAATAGATATGCTAATAAGGATGGAGACATCTCAGGAAGCCTTCACCCTATACAAAGTACTGCAGGCAATTGCAGAATTCCGAGATCAATGTTCTTTCAAAGTTTTAAATATTTTAGTTTTTTTTGAGAATTCACACACAAATACTTTATTTACATATTTACTTCAGTCCTTCTCCTCCTCAGACTCTACCCTCTCTTTCCCTAAGCCCCTCCAAGATTCCTGAGCTCTTCTGCTGACTTGTATGTATACATGTCTAGGCTGCCTACTTAGGGGTGGATAACCTATCAATGGATTTGTCCCTGGGAAAAACAGATCACCCCCTCTCAGCACTCATTGACTACATGTAGTTCTCCATTTAGTGGTGAGACCTTGTGGATATCCACCTATTCCCATTGGCCTGTGAACTGGTGTGGTCATTATTCGGGTCTTCTTTAGGGAGTCATATTATTCAGATTTCATAGGTGTAACATCCCTGTTATGTTTAAAAGATAGAATCTCATAGGAGGCAATCCTGGTGGTGTTCCTGACACTTCTTCTGCAGTGGTTTTTTTGATGGTTTGTTTGCTGTAGGTAGAGGGGTTGTACTGTAGATGTACCAGCTGATGCTCTTTGTAGTAGCCTCCACCTACTCCAAAAAGAAGCTTCTTTGATGGGACTTATAACCTCTCCAACACTGGCTAGATGACTGGGTACCAGGCTTCCCTCTTGTTGACTGGGCCTTAAGTCCAATCAAGCAGCTATTGGTTAAGCCCCAGACATCGGTTGTACTATTTTATCATCTGGGATATCTTCCAGATCAGTCATTATTGTGGTCCACAGTTTTTGTAGCTAACTAGGACTACTTTTCTCCCTTATTACTGTGCATTCCAGTACTGTGAGAGCTAGTCCTCAGGGAAGAGACGTCCAGGTCAGTCACAGCTCAGTTCTCCAAGTCCTGTGTCTTAAGTATGTTGTGTCTTCAGCAATAGGGTACTTGTTTCAAGTTTAGGGGATAACCAGAAGCAATGGCAATATCCTATATTGTTTTATGGGTCTCTTGAGCTCCTCTAAAAGTTTTTCCTTCCTTATTCAGGAATATCTGTCAGATAGCATTGCCACCCAGTGTGGTGTAATCTCATTTAAATTACATAATATATGCATATAAACACACATTAACATATATTTTGATTAAGCTTATAAAATAATGTTTCCCTGTAATTTTTCCATGATCTAAGTGTTATTTATCTCTCCATCTTTCTCCTACTGTGATACTCCCCCCCCCCCGCCCATGTTAAACCATCATTTTCCCCTTCCCTTCTTCCTCCCACTGTGTCCTGCTCACGTTATCTCCAGAGTTCCTTCAGGCTTCCTCTCCTATAGTTCCCTTGTACTCCATGGTTTCTGCAGTTACTTTAGACAATATACTAAAGGATTTGGAGCTGGAAGACAATGAGTTCTTTGTCTTTCTGGGTCTGTATGACCCCACTTAATATAATATTTTTAGATCCATACGTTTCCTTTGAAACTAAGATGTCAGGGAGACAGAGAGAACCAAAGAAGGAATCTTTATTATTGTGACGCTCTAGATGTCTAGGATTTGCTCTAGTCTAATAGATTTAGATAGTAAAGTAATGCCTAGCTCACAGAAACCCACTGTCACCACACATATACAGAAAAGGAAGTGATACCTGGCTCAAAACAACAGAGGTGAGTTTCAGTCCTGGCTCTGATGCTGTGGAGTGACTTTGAAAAAGTTATGCAGGTTTAGTAAGACTATGTGATGCAGCCATAAAATTAGTTATAGGAATAGTACTTCTTCCTTATTGAACACAGGGATTAAATGATATTGTACATATTAAACTATTATGCAAAACTATCACAGTTCACAAATATCATTAGTTGGTTAGGGAATTGAGGGGGATTTTGTAGACATGAGGAAGACATGGTTCTGAGTTTATTAAATGAAATGCCAATATTTGGCTTCATTTCAGAGTGTTACAGATGATTCCACTATTTATTCATTGATCCACAGATTACATTTACTCAAGTTTCATACTCAGTATTTTATTAATTCAGGAGAAGATAATAAATGTTTGTTTTGTATTTATTGATACCAACTATACCATTTAGACTTAATCTTGAGTTATAGGAAAACTAGAACAGAAATGGCATTTTAAAAAAGTAAATTTGGATTTTTTTTCTCATAAGCACAGGTAGCTCTATGATTATTGGGAATGAATGAATTCTTCTGATTCTTATTCTGGGTCCAGGGCAAATACTCCAGATCCAACCATCGTGTATACATTCTTTCTGACAACACAATGGAAAATGGAAAAAAGCAGGATGTGTCTTTCAGTCTTAAATACTCTCCTGTTTATCTTCTGTATCAGGACTATAAGTCTCTGATCTTAACCTAAGTAAAGGTTGGAAAATTCAGTCTTTACTCCAGGAACCCATGTGCTTTTATGATTCTATCACGAGAACAAAGAGAGAAAAAATATTGGGGAGAAAACAACGGGGATCGGAGAATGCTTCTCCATCACTATATAGCACATCTCTTCAGACCAGAAACCTCTTTGAAGTTCTTGATAGCAGAGTTGATTACAAATATGCCAGATATGGCACTGGACATAAAAAGGAAACAGACTACCTTTCTCCTTAGAAGCTATGAAATAACGGTAAAAATAAGAATTTCTGAGTAGAGGTTATGATGATATAAAAGAAAAGAATTTTATATCTGTGTGGGAAGGGAAAGCAAAAACTTGGGACACTGTGATACGGTCAATATTTGCTGTAGTCACGCACCAAATGTAACCCTAAGGACCTTGGAAAATGTATCTTTCTCTGAAAGTAAATTATTTCATTCACAAACAAGGAGATGCTTCATGCATTAAGAGGCCGTAACTGAGAGCCAAATGTGAGTCATAATCTAATTTCTCTTAGAAGTATATGCCGGTGTGTTGAGATTTAATTGAGTAATATAGATAAGGAGGCACTCATATTCTTTCTGTAGTATTAGTTTGCTTTGAAATAGTTAATTTACTTAGATAGACGGGTTCATTCCGGTAGGTAGATACGGTAGCTAGGCATTCTGACCTGTGGCAACACAGAAGGACGTATCTCTTTCTTCTGTGTTCCCTGCCCTAAAGTAGACCCTAACCACCCCCTCTCCTCATAAGACAGAAATATACAGAAAAGAACAGTAAGGCAAGGTTGGAGGTGGGGTGAAAGGAACAGTTTTTACCCACTTAGGATGAAGAGAATGAAATTACAGCTCTTCAGAGAAGACCAGGAACAGATTTCCCCTTTTTCTCCGCCCTCTCTCCTCATCCAGGGCTCAGAAGAAAGCTTTGCTCTCCCTATACCACTTTAATGCTTGAGAGTAAAAACCGAGGGAGTTGTTCAACTCATCCACCCAGCTTTAAACGGTATAATTTAAAGCTGTGATATAAAAATACAGGACTGCACTTAAAATATTTCATGAGGTCTATTTTTGACCAAATGGTCTTTTGGATTTGGTTTCTCTTTTCTATTGACACTTCTTCCTGTTCTGGCTTCAGACCAACCTAATATGTGATCAGAGGCAATGGCTTAGTAAGGAAACGTTGTTTCTAGCCACAAACATGACCCATCTGTCACCATGCCTTAACAAGTGAGAAGTGAATGGATGGTAACCCATTCACTTCTCATGCCCTAAAAATAACATAAAACAATTAGTCCTGCTTCCTTTCTTCCTTTCAGTCAACTTTTTACTAATTCCTTTAGGCTGTAGATTGAGAAGTGAGTTGAAGTGACAAAATTTTGGTATATTTTGTATTGATAAAAGAAATTGGGTAATGTGAATTTGAGTATGCAATAACTATTTTGATTATGACTATCTTAGCAGAAACAAATCTCTTAAGATATCATTAGCAAGAATATATGGATATTTTCTGGAGCAAGATATTCTTCCCCATTAAAATAGATATCCTTTCAAAAATTTCTGAAGCCTATACTTGTAAAAGAAATGTTGCTAAGCTGGGCATGGTGGCTCATATCTTTTTTAGCCAGTACTTGGGAGGCAGAGGCAGGTGGAGCTCTGTGAGTTTGAACCCAGTCTGGTCTACATAGTGAGTTCCAGTACAGCCAGAACTCCGTAGTGATTCCTTGTCTCAAAGCAAAAAAAATAGTGCCACTAAAAAAAATTTAATGGTTCATTCTGGTGATATTATTTTGTTCTAATCTAGATTAACAGAACCCTGATCATAACCAAGCCTAGTAAGGTACCAAAATACAAATATAATGTTTATTAAAAGATAGCAAAGAGCTTGAAACACCTCATCAATATCCCTTCAGAGCAAGGGATTTCTGCTGTTGAATTCAGCACTTCCTTACCAGTAGACTGAACTTTGTATTTGATTCTGTTGACAGGGTAAAGGACATCAGGTTTATATCATTTTAAAAAACAAACAAACAAACAAAAAACAAACAAGCAAACAAACAAACAAAAAAAAAAAAAACAGGGTTTCTCTGGCTGCCCTGGAACTCACTCTGTAGATAGGGCTGGCCTCAAACTCACAGAGCTCCACCTGTCTCTGCCTTCTGAGTGCTAGGATTAAAGATGTGCACCACTGCCCAGCTGGTTTATATTTCTTTTGGTACATTATTGAGGAATTTGGAGGAATATTGTAGTAGATTTACGATGTTACATTGTAAATAATTGTCCCACCTATGAGTTTAATAAAAAGCACTGATTAGTCAAAGGCAGACAGGAAGTGTGGGCAGGGCTACCAGACTAAGGAAACAGGAAGAACAGAGCAGGAATGCCCCAGAGACTCCAGACTTGCCAGACAAGCCAAAAGATGCAGAGGACAACTATGCTGCTCTAAGAAAAGGTACTGAGCCCCATGGCTGAACAGGATAAGAATCATGGGTTAGTTTAACAGTAAAGAGTTAGCAAGTTTATATCCCTGGGCCTTAGGCTGATCAGCCTAAAATTAATGTAAGCATCTGTGTGTCTCTGCATCTCTGTGGGTCTCCAGGTCTAAACCTTGAGTCTAAGACTGAAAGTCCAGGCCATAAACATAATAAAACAAAGTCCATATAATCACCAAGTAAAGCACCACCATCTGCTGCTCATGAACTCCATTTAAGTGCTTGGCAGCAGGGCTTCTTAAAAGACTCACTAATGTTTTGCCTCTAAGGCTGAATCAGGAAGGTTCTCTTTAAAAAACCAAGCCTCTGCTTGCCTCCAGCAAACAGAGCTTATCCAAGAAAATATCACCACTAAGAAGCCATCTTTGACTCTATTCTCTTTTTGTCCTTATTAACAGAATCCTTAAATCCACCTTATAGAGCTCCTTGCTTACATCTAGGTTTAGGAACTGGCCTTGTTCACCTTAAGTTGCTTGCAGCAAACACACCATTTTGTAATTTAATCCTCTACACTACTCAGTCTCTCTACCATGGTCCACTTCAGAGACACAATTTGGAAGCTGCTTTTGCTTCCAATTTTGTGCTCTAGAGTGTTTTTTAAGCTTTCTATGGCTTGATGTGGGTATGTTTTACCCCTGTTGGGCTGCCATTTGTTTTATTATGTTTATGGTCCGGACTTTCAGGCCTAGCCTCAAGGTTTAGACCCGCAGACCCACAGAGACGCAGAGACACACAGATGCTTTCATTAATTTTAGGCTGATCAGCCTAAGACCCAGGCATATCACTTGCTAACTCTTTACCCTAAAACTAACCCATGATTCTTATCCTGTTCAGCCATGGGCTCGGTATTTTTTCTCACAGCAGTACAGTTGTCCTCTGCATCTTCTGGCTTGTCTGGCAACTCTGGAGTCTCTGGACATTTCTGCTCTATTCTTCCTATTTCCAGACTTTTCTTAGTCTGGTAGCCCTGCCCACACTTACTGTCTGCCTTTGGCCAATCAGCGCTTTTTATTAAACTCATAGGTGGGACAATTATTTACAATGGTACAACATGATCCACTACAGAATATGTCAAAATTTAAAGAGGGGGAAAGATAGATTTGTGCACCCGGATGGCTCATTAAAAAGGGGGAAATCAGCAGGAAAATTAACATATGTCTTTAACTTTCACTCAGAAGGCAGAAACAAGCAGATCTCTGTCAGTTTGAGACCACCATGGTCTACATAGCAAATTCCAGGTCAGCCCAGGATACATAATCAAGCCTTCTTTCAAAAACATAAAATAAATAAATAAGCAAGGAAGAAACTCCCAAATAGGAGAAGAAATCAGTATTTCTCTTCCTGTGCACAGAGGACTGGGATCTGGGGTTTTTTATGCTCTGAGCAATTTATCCAATGATAATGAGCTGGTACAAACATGACCACTGAGCTAATGCTTTCTGGCACACCTCTCCCTCTCTCTTCCCTTCCCTTTCCTTCTCTCTCTCTCTCCCCCTCTCCCTCTTCCCCTCCCTTTCTCCTTTCCCTCTTTTCTCCTTCCCTCCCTCTCTCCCTCCCTCTCCAATTCTCTGCAAAAGCATTTCCAATCTGTTCATATGTCTTCAAACCTACTTGAAGAACAGAAGTTTAAGTCATCTCAAATTGAGATTCTCTTACATTCATCCATAAAGTATGCTAATTCATTGGCATCAACCCCCAGCCTAAATTACTTTCACCTGCCACTAACTCCCCTTTATCAGAGACAAATCCTTCTGGGCTTCAGGCCCTGTTTTCTGTGCTATCAGATTACCATTGCACTAGTTGCTATTTCTCCTTTTTGCCAAGCCTTGTTTCTCTGACTCTTCACTTACTATTTAAACACATTTAGCATTTCCCATTGTAGAAATCCCATGCCCATCTCTCCTATTAATTCTAAATTATAAAAAGCTCTGACAACCAGTGCTTATAGTGATTAAGTGCTTAGTATGTGCCAGATATAATATATGGCTGTTGCTCCTGTTGAGAGCAAGATGCAGGGATCCCAGCAAGTCACACCCAGATTCGAGGCTTCCACCTCACTCCTGCAGATGGTGACTGAACCATGGTGGGGTGAGTGGCTGTTGGTGGGGACCTTCCTCTTATTGGTTTTCCTTGAAAGACTGAGATAGCCTCATGTGGGCTTGTCAATTTGAAGAGACCATGGATTTGAAGCTTCACTATTGGATAACTGAATAGGAACTGATAATTGATGAAATGTGGAAACATTTCAAGGATGGCATCTTGTTAGTGATAGTAGGTCCTTTCACTGCTACCAATTAGAGGAGAAGGAACAGGCTTAAGCGAGCGATCAAGGAGTTCATTTTTAGACTTGGACTTGAAATCTTTGTGTAGCTCAGATGTAGCTAAGTAGGACTTGTGGAAGATAGTCGCAAGTAGAAGGCACCGATCTCAGATTGTTTCTCTGGAAACAGTTCCTTTCCATTAATTGGCACACTCAAGATTATAGACAAAGCCCAATAGTGGCAAGTAGCATAATTCAACTGGTCACCTGGCTAGCAACAGGGATTTCCCCCCATGTTTGAGTGTGCCAAAGCAGAGTCAGCTGTGGTCTGCTTTCTTCCTACACACTGCCAAGGACAAGATTACTATAATTTGCCTTTTTCCAAAATTCTTTAGAATATTAGTCATTAACTTATGCTTTCATTGCAGACTCTGTAAGGAAGTCTGTCCATTTAAATGGCTTTCTAAAAGTATGGAATCAAGGCAAATGTTTCATTTCCATTATTTTTTCTAGAGTAACTTTAGGAAGTGAGCCCAGGCAAGATATTATAAGAAAACTGAGACTATGCATGTTTCCTATTATTAGTATTATGGAAATTCTGCCAGCCTCTCAGAAGTGTGCAGTGATAATTACAGTAACTATCCATAGGAGATATTTTTATTTCTACTGTACAGATAAATGAAGTCAGCCATGAGACACTGGAAACTTAGTGGAAGACCAAGCATTTGTATCTTCTGTTGCCAAAAGTCAATCTATCAATCAGAGTTGCTGATTCTGAACCCCAGATGCCCATTAGAATCACCTGGGAGCTCTGGGAATTTTGTTGCTTAAGCTGAACCCCACTCAGATGACAGCAGTTTGAAGCCAGACAATGGCACTAACATACTCATACGTGTTTATAATGTATGGCAAGAGTGTATATCGAGGCTAAAAAAATACTAGTTTGCTGCTAAAACATAAGATATTGAGAAAACATGATAGACAGTATAAGTGTCTTCTTGATAGAAAAATATTCTACTCCTTTACAAGTAACCAAAAAAGCATTTTCAGGGCCTAGGAATCCCAGAAATTGTTCTGCCATTTCATTTGCTATATGCACTACAAGTTGAATACAGCTTTAAATGCTTTAAAAATATTTTTAAACAAATATTTGTCATGTGTGTGTGCTGTGGTACCTGTGTGAAGGTTAGATGACAGTCTGTGGAAGTTAGTTCTCCTCTTCCACAATATAGGTCACAGGGATTTAACTTAGGTTGTCTGCCTTGGCAGCAAGCTCCTTTGCCCCCTGTGCCATCTCACTGGCCTAGGAAGCAACATTTTTGAGAAAAAAATAAAAGAAACATTCATATCATATATTCTGATCACTCATTTCCCCTCCACTATATTCCCAGATCCTTCACACATCCCTACCCATCGGCACCATCTCTTTTTCTCTCTTTAAACAAATAACAAAACAAGAAATACACACACACACACAGAGAAAGAGAGAGAGAGAGAGAGAGAGAGAGAGAGAGAGAGAGAGAGAGAGAGAGAGAGAGAGAGCCACAAATTCAGAAGCCAAAATACATAAGCAAAAGACCAATAAGACAAAAAAAATGTTTAAACAAAGCAATATGAGACAAACGTCTACAAAAATAACACTATTACTTTATAATCAGACAGTTTCTACTAGGCATGCAAGTGGCTATCAGTTACAGAGAGCTTCTTGTTCAAGGGTGGGAGCCTGTGTCACCTGCCCCCTCTGCCCTGGGACCACATCTGGCTTGACCTTGTGGAGGCCTGTGTGTGCTGCCATAGTCTCTGTGAATTCATATGTGTATGTGTTCTATTGTGTCTCAAAGATAGTGTTTCCTTGGAGTCATCAATCTTCCCCTGTATCTTACAGTATTTCAGCCTCCTCTTCAGAATTGATCCCAGATCCCTGAAGGGAGAAGTCAATGAAGCTATCCCAGTTAGAACTGGGTGTTCCAAAGTCTTTCGCTCTCTGCATACTGTTCAGTTGTGGGTCTCTGTGTCAACACCCATCTACTGAAAGAAGAACCCCTGAGGATAGCTGAGAAAACACCAACCAAGGACTATAACAGATTATCTATAGCAAAGTTTTTCCTTTGGGTCACCAACCAGCTCCCAAATCATAACATGGATATTTATTATTAATTATGAATGCTCGACCTTAATTTATGCCCATCCCACTGGCTCTTATAACTTAAATTAATCTGCTCTTCTTCTACATTTTGCCTCAGGGCTTTTTACCTTCCTTTCATTCTGTACGTTCTACTCTGTGGCTTGCTGGTAGGCAGCTGTGTGGCTGGCCAGGGCCCCTCCCTCTTTCCCTCTGATTCTCTCCTCTTCTCCTGCTTATTCTCTCTCAAGGCCAACCCCACCTGTCTCTCAATTGCCTAGATATTGACGATTCTGGATTTTTATTAGACCAACCAGATGCCTTAGGCAGGCAAGGTGAAATAGCAACACATTTCCACATAATTAAAGAAATGCAGCAAAAATAAATGTAATACATTTTTACCTAGTTAAACAAACGCAACACACATTTCCATTGCTAATATTCCACGACAGATATAATCAGGATCTCTTTTACTGCTATATTCCTTTAGCAAAGCGATAGTATTTGGTTCAGAAAGCATCTTTTGTCTGATTGTTTTTGAGACTGTAATTTCTTTATAACATTTCTTTCTTTTCCTCCTCTAGACCTTCCCGTACATGTCTCCATGCAGTCCTTCAAGTTCATGGCCTCCCTTTTTTTATTAATTGTCATTAGATGCATACCTCTATTTGCATGTAACTTGTATGTATGTTTTCACAGCTGACCATTTGGTACTGGATAACCAGTTCTGTGCTCCTCCCTGGGGAGCACCACCCCTCCTGCTCACAACTTTGCTCGGTTGCCATAGTTCCTTGGGGGAGGGGGCGGAGGCCTCACAGCTTTTCCCGATCTAGTTTGGCATGTATGTTGCTATCCTTGTTCAGCTCACGAGAAACAACTTTTATTTGCATCATTATTATATCTGATTGTAAGTGGTTATGTGTAAGGTTTGAAAGATGTTTCTGAGTGAAGGTAGAAGCACACTCACAAATGATTTCCTTGAAAGACATAAAATTGAAGGCAAATCACCCCCTAGATTATAAGACAATTTGAAGATTGTAAATTATTTGTTATTCGTTTCAACTTAAGTAAAACTGATATTTTCACAAACAAGGAAATAAATAGGATGTAATGTGATACCTGATCTGTTTGATACAAAAATGGATGGACTCCCAAAGGATGTGTTTTTTTAAAAATAGATTTTTCCCATTGTGTGTGATAATCTTTCCAAGGTCTTCAAGTTATGAGCATGTTTTCTTTGGGACACATATTTTTGACATCTACAGAACAGGATTTTAATCTCTGTTCACACCTATCTGGCATCTATCTTTTAAATAGCACTGCCTTATTTTAATGTGAAATTACAAGAACTAACAAATAAGGTATTAAAGATGCTCATAATTAACATTGCTTTTACAATTCATTCACCTAATTATTCTGTTATATTTAACCCTCTTTGCAATTTTGTACACTTGGAATTGATCTTCTGGCAAAGATCTTGATTATAAAGAATATGATATCCTTCAAATTTCAGAGAACAAGTGGTGAGAGAGATTATGATGTTTCTTCCTTCTGTCTCTGAGCCATTGCTCATCTTTGTCTTAGTTTGGTACTTTTGCTTGTTTGCTTGTTTAGACAAAGTTTCACAAGGTAGCCTAGGCTGACTATGGAATCAAGAACTTACCGCCTCTGCCCTTGACTCTTCACCTTGTACTGAATGGTGAACAGAAGTTCACAAGAGGGAACAAGAGCTCATCATACCTCTTCTCTACTCTCACAAGGAGAAAGTGTGTAGCACAGGCTAAGGATTTGGGTCAAGGAAAGGTATTATTAAATGCCTATAAATGACATTATGATCAGTGTGTTACATGCTACAGCAATTATAGAATAAAAGAAATTAGATAACATGACATTAATGTTAAACTTTCTATTTGGATTCCTCATGCGCTAGTCTCCATTCAATTTTATGAAATTATTGTCCTTTTTTTCATATAGGCTTTTAGGAATTATGTCCTTATGATTAAGTGCTAACTCAAGTGACCTCAAAGGACATTTGTTGATGACAACTATAGAGTCAAAAAAGAACCCACCTGAAAATGCTACATTTATCTTTTCTATTTAATGATGAGTTGGATGGTAATCATTTCTACACTGATACACATTTACCAACTGTACTCATTGTATGTGATAAACATCTTGGAGTGAGTTCAAAAGGTATGATGTAGCAGGGAAAGTCAATATTGTCAAAGTCAGTGTCCTATGGTGTACAGGGTAATACTCAGTAGTCAAAACAGCACACCACTCTTCATCTCTAGCCTCCCCATCTTTCATTATCTCATTTCTCAGAGCTCCACTGCTTCCTCTGTAATCTCTTCCCATTTCATTGCTGCTACAGAATCAATGTTGAAGATGGAATAGGTGTCTGATAAGTTAGTTTTCTATTTTTATTCTTGATTCCATAGTCAGCCTAAGCTACCTTGTGAAACTTTGTAGTCAAATGTCTTCAGTCATATTTGTTTTACCAGTGAAAAATTCATACAGTTGTCTAAATGTCTAGCATTGTGCAAATAAAAGAAACTCAGAGCCAGATCTCAGGGAAAGGCTGAAATATCAAAGAGAGGAAACACCACAGTCAAATCTCACCCACCTGTCTTCCAGCTTCTTCAGCCTCGCTCCTCGTGGCTTCTACTACCTCATCTGTCTTCCTACACCTGCCTTAAATACCTTCTTCACCCAGTTGTTTCACATCCAGGTTAAGACTAAAGGCATAGTACCATCACTGCCTGCCAGGGAGACTGGAACTCCCTCTGTAAACCAAGCTGGCCTCAAACTCAGATTTGCCGGGATGAAGGGTGTAGGTCTCCACTCCTGGTCTTTCTCTGTGCTGAGATTAAAAGTGTAAATCGCCACTCTTTCTGAACCTCCTGGAATGACTGTGGGTAGATTCCTCTGATATTTCAGACTGATTTTTATTAAATATGAAACATATCCTCATATATCCTCTTTTGTGTCAAAATTTAAAAAGAAAGTTGTGGCTAACATACAAAAAACCATATACAATAGATACTATAATTATTTTCATTGAGTATATATGACCATTGTTTAAAGCTTATTTTATCCGTTATCTTATTACCACAATTTATTTGTAGATTATAAGCGGTAACATCTTCTGAATAATATAAATCCACATTTA
Organism: Phyllotis vaccarum; assembly: GCA_033318265.1. Taxonomy (NCBI): domain Eukaryota; kingdom Metazoa; phylum Chordata; class Mammalia; order Rodentia; family Cricetidae; genus Phyllotis; species Phyllotis vaccarum. Next base: position 52,825,606 of record JARWLC010000008.1, read on the forward strand.
TTAGGAGCAAACCTTTAAAAAATGCCTTCAAACTTATGATAATTAGTAAGGATGTCTCCTCATGCTGTCAAGGAATTGTCTGTATTCCAAAATTACAATGTTCATGTCCCATATATGTTAATCTCAAGACAGATATCATTTAAAATAAATTTTTGTAAAAAAAATTCAGTAGGCTAATCCATGAAACCAGATAAATAACTGAATAATTAGATTCTAGCACTAAAATGTTATACAGTACAGTATATCTTATAGGTGTGGTCTATAGATGCCGCCACTTTTTCAGAATTTCAACATGCTAAAACACTTCTGTCAACATTCTGCATTTTTTCTTTATATTTTAGCAAACTAAGCAAAACCAAGCTTCTCTACACACCATATTTCATGAAATTTTTTCATTTCATGTCTCTCTTTAAAAGGCTCATTTTTTATTTTTTAAGTATCTACAAACTAAATGTATAACATTGTGTAATTTCTTTTTTTACATTTAAATGGTAGGAAAGGGGAAAACAAAGCAGTGTGCATTTTATTAGATTCTTGAAAACCTTGCCAAATAAAAAGCAATAAAAATGTATTTGACGCTAAGAAACTTACCTCTGAAACTGTATAATATTTTTTAAAGTTAAACTAAACAATAATGAATATTTGAAAAATGTTGGTAAAATAGACTTTCTAATAAATCTAATAAATAAAAACGCGAGTCTTCCTTGACCTCCAACTACTCAGAATATGAAAACTAGTTCACTGAAATCCTATTTCAAAAAAAAAAGCAATAAAGAAAACACATGAGCAAGAAACATTGGAAACAAAATGTTTTAAGTTGTAATAAAAAATTGAAATACATGTGACATGGATAACTCCTTTGAAAAACACAAATTTCCAAAGTTAACTAAGAGCAAATAAATCTGCCATGGAAACCTTTCATTATATGACTTATAGTATTCTAGAACTTTCAAAATACAGAAGCATTTAAAGACAATATTTTTAAAATTGTAGCTTTAAGTAAGAACATAGAAGTTCAAGGTTTTTAAAATCTATTTATTAGCATTGGAAATCAGAAATTCTGTGGAGGCAGAATTGAATAAGATTCCAGACACCAAGGACAGGAGCAAGTCCTAAGGAAACTGATGTGAAGCTTAACCTTTCAAGAAATTTGACCACAATTGGAAAACAAAGAAAAAACAGAAATAACAAAAAGGAGCTTTGATTGGATGAAAAGAGACATTCAACACATCTATTTGTACTGTTGTGCAAACATGTTAGCTGAAGTGAAGGAGAGTTTAAAGTTTACCAGTGTGTAATTAAGTGTAATTATTATTTCCAATGGTAAAATATCAGAATAATGATTACTCTAGGAAGAATAATAATGACTGGCAGGCATGTTCCATATTTTGATATGTTTGTAGTTATATGAGTGAATTCATTTACAATATGTTATGCTTTTTCTGTTGTCAGTAGCTGTAAAATGTATTAAGCTTTACTATATTTCATGATACAGTAATTTAAAATTCACCTTCCCCCTAAGAATACTTGCTATGTATCAAATTCTCTACATACACGATGTTGAGTTTATTTGTTTGCCCATTTATTTTGAGACAGGGTTTCCCTGTGTAGCCCTGCCTGTCCTAGAACTTTCCCTGTAGACCAGGCTGGCCTCAAACTCAAGAGATCCACCTGTCTCTACCTCCCGAGAGCTGGGATTCAAGGTGTCCACTGTCACACCCAGCTTGTATGCAGTCTTTAAACCAGTTACAGCCATTTAATGAGGTGGACTTTCTTATGCTGGATTTCCTGCTAGAAATATGTGTTTGTGTGTGTATGTGTGTCTTTCCTGTTTAATCTACCTTGTAATCAGGATTGTATTCAATTTTGAATAATTCTCCCATAGTATTTCCTTAAATGTTCTTTCTTTTCATTTCTTTATTGCTCCGTTTGAGAAGTACCATTGAACTGATTTTAGAACTTCCATGGCATTTACTTATTGCCATACTTTCCTGTGTTGTTTTTATCCACATATCCAGCACAGGAATGAGCTATCTACCATCAATCTGACTTCGTCTACTTTTGATTTTTTTCTAGGAGTACTTGTAATCTCTGGTTCATTAGAAGTAATATATCTTTATCAGTTGCCTTCAGAAAATATTTTCTACTGTTCCTAAGATTGGAGGTAAAAGGATACACATCAGGAAAATGAGCAGTATAAATAGAGTTCAATTTTCTAAATTAAATTTACTTTTGAGTTCTGTAATATCACAGCACCAGGAGCAGAGCTGAGTCTGGCAAAACAGGTGAAACAAATTTTGATGATGAACCTGAGGGGGCAGTGATTTTTAAGTTTGGAATGTGCGGTATGAGGACCTGACAGAGAAGTTAAGAGCAGACTGAAAGAAAGTACAAAGAAAGGAATTTCTGGCCCCAAGTCATTATGTTGGGTCTGGTGATTGGGATGACTGAAAAAGTGTCAACATATGAACAGACAAGAGATAAGAGTTTGAGGCTTATCAGTGGAAAACAACTCTAGTACTAAGGAGACTTAGAGAAAATGTGATCTGTAGGAGTTGTTGATGTAAACTGTGGAGTGTATGGGGAGAAGAGATTAAGGAATCCTAATCCTCACACATCAAAACAATGATGCCTGTGGAAACTGATAACATTTATGGAAAATAGGTTACTTGAAAATTGCTCTTTATGAAAATTTTTATTTAGAAATTATCCTATTATAACTTGGCAAATATAATATGTGGACAACAGCAACAAAAACCGAAGTGTGTTTTATCCCATCCTTAAATGTCTGAGACAGATGGCTTTCCTGCAGGGGGTTTTCCTGCCCAGTCTATCTTTGATGCAGTCAGGACCCCATGGAACCAGTTATCAATTAGGCCATTCAAGACATCAGCTCTCCTCCCTGAGATATAAATACGGGTCAGATTGTCATTCTCCAAACAGTGCTAAAGTCCTGCATTTTCTGACTCTTGTTTTATACTCAGATGGTTGTGAGTAAGGAGTTTATCTCTAGTGACTTGGAGTTTGCTAATGTCTCATGAGCAGCCTAACATACTTGTTTGTGTATTTTCAATTCCTGGAAAGGACAACGCTGAAGAAAGAAATTGATTCTATTGCTGATTCTGATTTATGAGGAGCTGTATTACAAGATGGACACAGAGAAGTCGTACCAATAGGGAGATAGGAAGCAGCCTTTACTAAAATGAAGCTGCCGGTCATTTGCAGACAAGGCACAACTAATGGCCCACATATTTAGGATGATTAGATTGAATGAAGAAAAATAGCTCTGAAATCATAGCTGTATACTGTCAGTGACTCAAAAAGCTTTTCAAAACTACTTGATTAAGACCGGTAGGGCGGACAATGTGGTAATGTCAAACGCAACTACTAAATGCTTCACAATGAACTTTACCTTTGTTCCAGACTGTTGGCCAAACATTATGCAGTATTTTGATGTTATAATTTGGGTGTCACACACATATAAAAGCAAAGTTGTTGTTTTCTTTCTTTCTTTCTTCTGAAAAGCTGTTGAGCTTCCCAGTATAATCATCTCATCAACACAGATAAAACAAAACAGAAGAATCCTTGGGTAAATAAGAGAGATAAAAATGTAGCCCAAACAATTATGCATGGTGTCTGGAACTTAAACTAAAGAAAAGACCATTTTCATAATTTTACTTTAAAAAATCAACTACAGCAGTGATTTTAATTTTCCTTGAGTTTAAATACACAGTGTGGGTTCTCCTCATTAAAGAAACTGAAATAAAAATGGAATTAGGGTATGTATTTTTGTGTTGTACATATTCTGGAATTATAGAGACCACGGCAGTAAGGTTTCTAATTTCTGAAAATAGTTTCTCTGGCACTGAGATCTGTTACTTAAAGTAAAAGTCCATCAGAAGTTAACCTCATCAAGTGGAAAGTAGTAACAGATTCCTGTAATCATAGAACTCAGGAGGCTGATACAGGAGAATGGTAAGCTAAAGGCTGTGAAAGGCTGTGTGGACTACACAGTAGACTCTCCTGTCATTTGAGAACAGAGGGATGAGGACGGAACAGAGGTCCCTGCCCAAGTTGAGCATGTGCCTCTTTCTGTCTCCACAGAGCATCTGTACGACCACCACTGCATTCTTGCATTTTTTCTTCTTGGCTTCATTCTGTTGGGTTTTGACAGAAGCGTGGCAGTCATATATGGCTGTAACTGGAAAAATCAGAACACGGCTTATAAGGAAACGCTTTCTGTGCCTTGGATGGGGTAAGCATGTTAACATACATTTTATGCTTTGCTAATATGACACTGAGAATGACATCATAAAATTGTATGACAATGTATTTCCTGCTGATATTTTTCTGTAGATGCAAAATGTTTGAATTGTTTGAGTACTCAAATCATGGTGTTTATAAGACATAAAGCAAACCCTAAGAAACTTGTAAGTGATGTATTTAAAATACTCTAGATTGTTAAAGAATATAGCACAGAGAAGAGAGAGAGGGGACCATCAATGAGGCAAGAAAACTTCCCATGTAGTTGAGAAGTTCCTCAAAAGTAGAATGGTACATTCACTACCAAACTAGGCATTAATTAATTGCCTATCATTTTGGGGGAACAATTCCAATTGTTTCATGGCGTAGATACCTCAATGATCAGTAATTTCATGAGAACAGTTTGAATGAAAACATACTTATTTTTTTAAAAGCCAGTTTTAGGAAAAAAAAAAAAAAACCACAGGATTTTTTCATGTCTTTGAGTTTTAAAATCCCCAATCCTGAGATAACTGTACATGAGTACGCACACAGACACACATGTACACATACATACATGTGTGTGTGTGTGCACATTTACACATATTACTGCTGCTACTACATCATATAATTAGAACAGGATAGTAAAAGGAACCTGGGCAATTATAGGCTAGTGAACTTATTACAAGACCATAATATTCATCCTGAAACACAGAATCAAAAACACTTAAAAATTATGTGCCAGCATTCAGCAGGAGTGCAGCCATATTTAGTTGATGTATTAGGACTCTGTGTAGAAGCAAATGGAAAGTTGAAGAATGCATTCTACTTAGCGTTTTGTAAGGGTTTTGTCTGATTTCATGACAAAGATCTTATAAAATGATGTCAGTATTGAACCAAGAACCATTTTTGTTGTGAATTAGGACCGTAGATCGAAGGAAGAGAGTGCAAGTACAGGAAACTATTTCTGAAAGAATGGTTTCCTTGCCAGGAACCAATAGCTACCTTGTTTAATATTGTTACCAAAGATCTTGAAGGAAGGCTTTGTAGTTTGTCTCCAAAGTTACAGATAATACCAACATTCTCTGAGCAGGAAAGAGTTATACAGAATACTAGTGGAAAGAAGCACACCTCAATCAATTTATAAGACAAAGGAAGTTCAGTTTATATGAACTAAAGATTACTAATTCCTTAGGTATTATTTAAGGTATGCTTGTTTGTTTGTTTCTAATGAACTTGATCCATTCAGTCAGAATAGTCAGTCCACAAATGGCATGCAGGATGAAGGGCAGGGAGTAAGAGGAGACAAAGAGATGCATTTGCATAATTTATATTATGAATGTGTAGCTCTCAGTATTTATCTTAAAATGTAGTGACCTCTCTTGGCATGCTCTTCATAGTTCTTGTCCTTAAAGCTGGTGAATGTGCATGCTTGTCAGTACAGTTGACTCCCAGGAGAAAGAAACTAGCAGGACGAATGGGAGATGATAAGAAGAAAGAATACAAGCACAGAGGCATGGCAAGAGGATGATTAACTGAAGGATTTCATTTTAATTGAAAAAGCAAACATGTTCTTAGAAATGCTGCATGTTCAAATATGTCTGTATATGCAGTAAAGGAAGTCTTAAGGTCAGAATTGGTTTAGATTTTCAGGTAATTGAATTCTTCATTTCTACATCCTTATCATTATAAGTAAATTGAAAAGAAAGTGTTAAATGAGAAAATTACTTTTGGGATCTTATTATAAGATGAATTTGATATGAATCAATATGAGGCCAGCTGAATATATTCCACTCTTAAAACAGGCCATCACACCAGGGTGTCCAGTTTTCTACCTTTCTCGTTTGATAACTATAAATTTCCTTTATAACAGTGGAAACCCCTAGGGGAAAAATAACTTAAAAGATGTACTAAATCTGTGTTATTACTTCTTAAAACCATGTTAAATCTGGTGGTAACCTAGCAACACCAGGCACTGCACTAAAAGTCCACTTGTCTCTTGGAGTTTTGTACTTGAAAGTCTGTGATATAAACATAGCTTGTGAGATGGCTCTTCCAACGGGAGTTGCTGTTATCTGAGTATCTGGAGTTTGCATAGGCTTGTCTTGGGCAAGTGACCACAGTGGCCGTGGCTGACTATGAAATGTCACCTTGCTTATCTTGCAGGACTGCCAGCTTTGGTAGTAGCCACATCTGTAGGCTTCACCAGGACGAAAGGCTATGGCACGGATCACTAGTAAGTCCATCTATAATGCTAACTGTGTTGGTAATTAAGGACATTGCCAAGCAGGTTTTATTTGACCTGCCTCTTGATACCATTCACTTTGTCACTGAGTCATTCCCAATGCTAGCAGGTGGCTTGTATGCACAAGATGAGAGGAAGTAGCACAGCTATTCAGAATCCTTGCTTCTCTTTCCAGTTCTCCCTAAGACCAGTATACTTCCCTTTAAAGAGGCATCAGTATTTACTGTACTTGTCAAAACTTAAATACTCTCTGTTAGAACCAGTTAAGTCTTGATGTTATTTTTCTGTTGTGTTTTAGGATGTGACTCTTCCCCGAGCTTCAAGTATTATTGATGTCTATGTCTGTTATCATTAGCTGTTGTTAATTTAGGTTTTGTTGTTTTATGGTGATACACTGCAACTGATCGGTTAAGAGCCAGAATCCATATTAGAAGATGCCTAGGCTATAAAAGAAATCAGGAATGGGTATGATGGCTCATCCTATGCCAGTGATGCTCACAAAATCCATGAAGCAGTTTATAGTAAAGATTACCTTTAATGTTTCTAATTTGAAACAATACATTTTCACAGTTCACTACACCATTTTCATATTGAGGATGTAATTTAGAAACAGAGAATGTGCATATTATTAAATAAATAAATGTACAATGTGATATTCAGATAGTTTCCTGGTTTAAGTTATGATAATTAGACCACATATGTTGAACTCACCAAATTAAGAATATATGATAGAACATCACTTCACTTGCCCATCCCAAAGACTTCTTCTTAGAGCTGTGAAAACTCCTAGTTTTGTAATTCTTGGGTCTTTTTAAAAAGATTTTTTTTTATATGCAGTCAATAGCACTGAAAGAAAATGCTAAATGTGTTTATTTAAGGATTACTATTTACTATATCACAACTACTTTAAGTTATTACTTTTTCTACTAAAGTAACTATTTTGGTGTAAATCGAGAATTTATAAAACACCTTACTGGTATTTATGGTTCCCACTTTTGAGTTTATAAAGTTCAAAGGCATACCAAGCCATGTGTTATCTTTAAACAAATGCACATATGTTTGTAAATGTATATACTAATATTTCTTTATGTATATATAGCTACTAGATTAACATTTTAATTAAGGAATAACGTAGAGAGTCACATTTATTAACTGCCTTATTTTCTGTGAGCTTTGGCAAATACATACATTATGAAACTACACTCTCAATAATTAGAGAGCAGATCATTGTTAGAAGAGACCCATTACAGTCACTGTTACATACTGTAACTTTCAAAGGCAGCTCACTGGCTACATGGACCTAGATGGTGAAAGGAACAAATATTGGAAAAACAGCTGCTACATGAAGTAATGGCATGGCTGCACACCAGCAGTGAGACCCAGTCCCTCATACTTCCCACATCACTCTCCTGGATGGTGGGCATCTGATAACTCCATCTGCACACACCAGTGCTGGGACCTCTGGCCTCTATTTCCTTTTGATTCAGAGAATGAATATATTCACCAGGAAGAATTCCATAGCTCTGTCAGTGCAGACCACATCTCTGGGTGAAGTTAGTTCATGGAACAAACACAGCTGCACTCATTTTAATTCACAGTCTTATTCCAGTGAACACTCTCGGTAGTCCAGGAAACAGTATACTTAAAGGAAAAAAGAAAAAGAAAAGATGCAAATATGAGTTATCCATTTCCTGCCTTGATACCTCTTAAGGAACTTTCTCCCAGCAGCTCAGTGGCCTCAAGGAAGACTTCCAAAACACACAGTTGCTTTTAAGAGACAGCCAGGGAGGTACAGTAGCATTTGTTCTGATAATCTCTTTCCAGTGAAAATGAAGGTAGAAAATGCAATGTACACATAATTTTTCTAAAATATTTTAACCGCCCCAAGATGAAGGCCAGTAGTGAGAAATATGTAGTGTTTCTTTCTTGTGGGTTACGAATTCTAGTTTCTCTACAGCTTCTGAGGTTGAAGTTATAAGTCTTTGAAATGCACCAACACTGCAAGGTCAAGTTCTATTCAATGCTGTTTGCATCACAATTCAGTAGTCTGATGCTTATCACTGATTTTTGTTAGTTTTATCTAATGCCATTTTTAGCTGCTGGCTGTCTCTTGAAGGAGGACTGCTGTACGCCTTCGTTGGACCTGCAGCTGCGGTTGTCCTGGTAAACTCTGAAATTTACTTACTTGATTGCTTAACAAAAAAGAAATGTTACCGTGGTTCACTTAGAATGACAATTTTGACAAAGTGTTTGGTGGGTAGAAATTTTAAAGTCTTACTGCTTATTATTTCATTTTAATGTCTATTGCTTTCTTATAATTACTCTAAAATATTCATATTTAAGTACTAAAGGTTATTAAACTTGGGAGAGTGGAAGTCCTCTTACAGTGATTTCAGATATGTAAAGAAGATAAACTGAACTTCAGTAGATTCTCTTCTTCAGTACATAAAATTCCATCCTTTATTATCACTACACCTTGACATTATTTTGTACAATGTATGAATAGGGAGATTGATTCAAGACTGCTGCCTCCAAATGTCTTTATCTACCTATCATTTATCCATCTGCGTGTACACGTACATACAGGTCAGTTTCACAAACTCAGTGGTCAGTCCTGTGCATTCTAATATGTTCAGTGACAATTCTCTCCTCCCTCTGTCACATCTCCACACAGTTTTGATGGTCCCTGCCAGTCAATATTATTCCAAATTAAGAACAACCAATAAATGTTAGGTACAAAGACTTTAATTATTTTTCTATTTAGAATAACATAATATTTCCCTAATTTAAAAAATTATAACATGCAAATTTTTTATCATCTTTTCATTATCTCTCTTTCCCTCTCTGCCTCTCCCCCTTCTCTCTTATAGTCACTCATCATTTTGATGACAATGAAGGAGAAAAAATGATATATTTAATACAAAGATTCATATCACTGTTCAATTAGACTATTAGATAATTACCCTTCATTTCTTTGAATGATTCATTCAATATCTTGGAAGCTGAAAATGTCTTTTTTAATAACCGTACTTGAGGCTTCTTCCCTTAAAGATTGTTCATTCTTTTAAGCTGTAACAGGAGACAAGAACTGCCCATGATTCACAAGAAAGAAACAAACCAAAACACTAAAGACATTGAGTGTTACAGAAGAGCATACGGAAATCGGAACTATTGGGAAGGCTTTTGTCTGTTGCACTGAATTTTTATTAAATCAATTGAGTTATTTTTCTAGACTGCCAGGTTAACATACATACAATGAAGAAATAAGCAGTATGTATGTAACTGAAACACCAATATAATGACTCTCTACTGGTCGAGATTCTTTCATGTTTAAGTTGTGAAATAATAGAGTCTATAGAACTTATATTTTCTCTTAGTTCGAATAAACTGAAGTACAATGTGTATTCTCTTGATGTGTGGTATATTGCCCAGATACTAAGAATGTCATCTCCTACATCACGGCTTAGCAGACATGCTGTGGCTCTTTCTCATACGAGCAAGTAAACAGATTTCAGCCTTTGATTAGCACAGGAGAAACAGTTGCATGAGAGTCTATAGACCACTGATAGAGGTAAAGGGCTAACAAGTAAGGTGAACAGAAAAGACTCTTCTTTGACTTTCTTTGCTTTCACATAGGGATGGGAATTCATCATTATCACCTTCCACCAGTATGCCTTACAACTTTACTTGAAAGAACATTTTCTTACTGATTTCACTTTCTTACTGATTTTGCATAACATAGTCTATGTTATGCAAAAGGCCATGTAAGGGAGAGTAAGGAAGTCTTTGAAAGAAGTTGATTAAAAAAAAAAAAAAAGTGCTCCTGGACAGTGTATTTTAAGAATTAATGCCAGTCTCCATTCCTTGAAGGAATCTAGAGATTGAATAGACCTTTCCTTTCTAGAAAACATAGTATAATCAGAAAGTCCCTGACCCTGGGAGAAAACAGCCACACAGCTGCTGTGACTATCTAGCCGTTCTGTGGCAAATCCTAAGTATCTTTGCCTGCCTAGGCCCAGCCCAGTCCCTTACTGGGAGATGAAAAATAGTTTGGCTTTTAAGCATAGAGTAAAACTCATTTAGCCCATTCACAGAATCCTTAGAAAGAATAATACCAGATTGATGGGTTTGATGCCTTTTAAAAGTTAGGCAACTGAAGGTTAATTTTGCCATGTTAAACTGCAAGCCATAAAAGTTAATATGCTTGATGAACATATAAATGTTAGCAGCACTCAGCACTACTCCTTTAGGAAGTTGTTTATACCTCTCTTCAGAAGCATGCCCTCCATGGGGGGGGGGGGGGGTTAAGACTTGTTTACTGGAGAAGCAGGGATCTGTTCCCCTTCAGTATCATTGAAAGGTCAACTTTGTTTCTATTTGACAGGTCAACATGGTGATTGGCATTTTGGTTTTTAATAAACTTGTTTCCAGAGATGGGATCCTAGATAAAAAGCTCAAACACAGAGCCGGGTAAGCTGCCATTGGTGGATTTTAAAGGTTCCTTACAAGTAAATCCCATAGTGCAGGTCCAGGTTGTCACTTATGTGGGGCTATGGCTGAACTGTGCTCTTGATGTACTAGTGTGTCTGGTAGATTCTGTCACTTCAGGTTTATCTGATATAACATGATATTAAAAAGTAGCAATAAATCAGGTCATTAAGAAGATATGGCTGTGCACATTGCTTGCCCATCTATTAATATCAAACACTATGTCTAGACTCAAAATAGCTGTCCTGAGACAAGGCATTTGAAAACCCCAATACTTTTGCTCACAAACGGGACAAGTAAAACTAAAGAGAGTGAAGTAATGGTTTGTTTGCTTCTTCCTCTCTAGCTAATTGTATAGAGCAGAAAAAAAAGCAGCGACAAAGACTTCTGATGCAGGAAATTTTATTTAACATATATCAATTTACGATAAATATTTATTGGAAAATAAATTGTCACCTATGATAATAGGCTATAGCTCAGAAATATATTTAAATAATTAAATAATTTAAGTAATAGACGTTGATCCAGTCTCTCAAAAAGACGAAAACAAAGGAAGTGCTCAAGATTTTAGCAGCCCCTTTTGAATGGGGCTGGCCACGCCCCCCCTCAAGAGCGGGAGACCCTAGATAAGTGTTTTCTGACCTTATCAGCTGACACTTAAGTCTCACCACACACTTCACTAGAAATAGATACTTATCCAGCAGTGTTCTTGTCATAGAGTTCTTTTACATTTTAAGTTATAATTTTGCTAGAACAATTATTTGTAATCTTCATTTGGCTACTTTAGCCGTGTACCGTCTATAAAAGCAACTACCCCATTCTTAGTGTTATTACAATTTGAACCAGCACTTCCTGTGTAGATTTATAGAAGCATTTTATGTTACAGCAGTACTCTAAGTATTTGTAAAATGTTGAAGAGTATACTAATGCCCATGATCCTCATGGGTCTTCCCTTGGGTGGGGGGGATTCTCCTTTCTTGAGAAAGAATACACACCTTCATTCAAAACATATTCCTCTCCTTGTTTTTTCAAAATAACATTTTATGATACTTTTAATGATCATAATATGTGATCACTTACCGGTGATAAATTAAAGATATTTCTGTTTTTATAATTTGTCTGATGATTATAAAGTAAGATAAATTGGTAATTCTTTTCCCTCGTAAAAGACTAATTTTAATCGCTGAAAAAAAAAGAGCCCTGAGTATTGTCCACATAAAACCCTAGAACTACAATGGTATAATCAAAGCATAGGTCCTTACTGGCGTGGGGCACTTCTGAAATTACATGCTGTTTTTCATTACCGATTAGTTTCTAAACTTTTCTGAACTTGTCTACACTGAGTTTTCTGTTCCATTTGACATGAGCTTTTCACAGTCACCCTGGTTAGCTTGCCACATGTGGCTGGAATCAACATTTTCTACAGGAGATATTGGAAGTCAAGACTCTTCAGTACACTAACTGTGCATATGTCTTTAGGCATGTTACTTCATCTTTCTGAAACCCTGTCTTCTTATCCACTAAACAGGAAAATTGCTTTTGCCTCATTAAATACATGAAGTAATGTGCATAATCTTTTCAGAAAAACATTAACAAATGGCAAGCCTTACTCAGCAAAAATTGGATCTTATGATGAATGAAATAAGACAGGCAATAAAGGTCCCTGACCATGACCTTATCATCCAAGACACTGACGTCAGAAAGGGATATGACCTCATTAAAACCCTGAAGATTCCTCAAAGTCATGGCCAACGTTCCTTTTCATACTTCATATTTTGTACATCATGTCAGGTTTGATTCACATGATCCAAACTTAAACACCATCATTGCTGTAGTATGAATTTGAACATTATTGATCTTAATCTACATATTGACAATGATAATTATAATTGAAAACCTCTAATTCTAAGAGCATTCTAAGTCACGTGGATTTCGCTGGCATCTGCTTCAATGTCTCCCTGTTCATATGGGGACTTCTTTAATGATGCTAAAATTTTTCTGCATGTAGAAATCTGATCACTGTCTCAAGCATAGGAGAGATATCAAGGTAACAACCAAGTTAAAATGACGTTTTTTTGGATAGAAGTTATAAGGTAAACTAAGTATATGTAGATTCAAATTTGTTCTCTAATCTGAAGTGTGAATAAAGGAAACTTAAAAAAATACTATGAATGTGTGAGGTTTCTTTTAGTCCTCAGAGAAGCAGTAAGGAGAAATAAAGACTTCATAGGGGAGCTTAATCAGTTGCACCAAGAAAGCATTCAGCGTGACTGATGCTGACTGGCTTTATAACTGATTTCACTAATTGTAAAGTTGACTATTTCAGGATGGTTGAATATATACATATAAAAATGTGTATGTATATACATATAGAAAGGAGTATATTTTGTGAAACTAGATGATATTATTTAAAGTAGAACATGGGGCCTACTTATTCATTCTTCCATTTTTTTCTATTTATAAATTTATTGTATTTTTATACTTTATAATCAGCTATTAGAACTATCGAAGCATATCTTTTGGGCTCAATAAATATTTATAAAGGAATGAATGAATAAATGTTTAATAAATAATAAAAAGCTTTAAAAGCTGTGTAACATCCAAACTATATTAAAAGTTTTCTAATACATAAAATATATTTACTAAGGGTAATTTATTAAAAATAACAGTGTAGATTATATAAAATGATTAGTGAAAATTACTAAAAACAACATAAATTATAATGTATCTTTTTAGAATGTCTTGAAACAAAAATTACATTTTTCCTAAGTTTTTTGAAATGGAGTGTTTTTGTATGCTATACAAAACTACTCTGTCATACTTTGAACTTTCTTCAGGTAGAGAAGAGGACACTCCCCCCCCCCCAGGAAATCTGTTAGATATTAACAATAAAATAATCAATTAATTTTTCCTAAAAATAGCAGGAAGTGTGAGAAGGGAACAAGAGTAGTGGACTCCAAGTCTTGTGGAAATGATAGAGCAGACAGACAACACGGGAGAGTGGGTAGCAGCCCACATCTTGTTCGCTGATGGTGATATGGCCATCAGATGACAGAGACATTCAGCTTTGTATTTCATCGTCACTTAGGCTTATAATTTTATGAGTGCATATTTTCTTGATAACAAAGAAACCTTTTATTTTACATTGCGGAAACTCAATTTTGAATCTAGTATATGTTTTATGCATTTCATTAATTAAATACAGATTATATAAACTGTGGAAAAATATATTTTCCTGAGTGTTTTCTTCTACTCTATTCCCATCCACAGTATGCCAAGACTGCTCAACTAGTCAACTTGAAGGAAAATATATATAGGTCCTTAGCCCACCACCGATCTCAAATAGAGACAAATAAGGACTTTTAACTCTGCTTTAAATTATCAGAAAATTCTATACCTAAATCAGTTTTCAGGATTAACACACTCATATCTTGGGAGCTTACATCATCATCATTATTATTATCATTATCATTATTATATCTTTGGTTGTTCAATCTTATTTCAGAGCCCAGGGGGAAGGTATGCTTAAATTGAGAAATAACTAGTATCAAATGACTTATCTTCTGTGATAAAAGAAACAGTAAATGATGAATACACACCTTTTAAAAATAATAATGCATTTAAGCTTAATAAGAAAGAGACTGGGTGTATGGTCAGGGAGTGATGTCCCTTCCTGCTTGTTTGTCACGATAAATCTATGAGGCTGTCTGGTCCCTTGAATTAGTGTTTGGAGATAAGATCTATGCAGCCAGGAGAAAAATGAACCAGGTTGACAAGGACATACGGCTTATTATAGAGTAAACTGCACACCATGCTACAAGTTTGTGTACATGTGTGTTTGTGATAAAGACCCTGCATTAGTTAGATCAGTAAAGTGAGTGATTTACAACCTAAGTGCAAACCCTTATTTTGGTTTATTTTTTCCTCATGGGATCTGTTGACCCATCTGTGATATATTTCAGGTTTTATTATTCCATCTGAGCACAATTTACAAAAGAGTGTACTCACTTAAAAGAAATCAAGCATTCTCTCCGGCACCACATATATATAATAATACAGTTCCACTATAACATTTATTTTAAAATGTACAGGGCAAACACATTGTCGACATAAGCACCATGTGGGAATGGAGTACAGAAGTATACCACAGGAAAGTTTTGAATTTTGATTCATGTAATTTCTTCTTGATTTTTCCTAGGAGGTTTATATACTAATAAACACATAATGTTTCAGGGAATAATTTTGCAGTGGGAATGCATTCAAAGCTTTTCTATGCAGCCTCATTTTGCTTCCATAAAATAATAGATAAGATCTACATAATTTGAATCTGAATTCACCTGTCATAGGCCAACACAAATCATTAAATGCTGTATGCTTGAATCTCTTACTTTGAACTTAATTACTGTGATAAATAGGTTTTATGCAGAAAATGGGTACTCTTATTATTACATAATATTTAATTTTGTCAGCCCCTGTATTCAGATCATCCTATAATTTGAACAAATATTGATACTATCAAAAAATTCAAACTAATCTGTATAGTTAGAAATATATCTCTTGCATCTGAAGACCTTATATATAATATATATGTCACACACACACATATATGATACATACCTTACTTTCTTAGATTTTCTGCCCTAGTGTTAATGTTTCTGGAGTTTTTCTTGATATTTGAAACTTTTTTATATGACAATGAAAATCTTTGAAGCTAGGAGACCTCCCATGTTTGTTTACCATGGGTCTGAATAAAGGGTTAATACTGTATGTCTATGCAAGCGCATACATGTGTTTAATTCACTTTATTAGCCAGTTGTATTTGACAGACACAGGGCCATCTGTAGTGTAAGTGATGGGAACATACTTTGCATGCTACAAAGGCCCATAGTGTTAGAAGGTGAATGTTGCAGAGATGAAAGATATATGGTGTGATTGCATCTGTAAAATGTTCTAGAATATTTCTTGATAAATATACTTTTGCTGCATGAAATAGTATTTAAAGACTAACTTGTAGCTGCGACTTTTTAGTGACAATTCAATATTTTTGTTCTTTTTGTGGGTGTTGTGTTTGTCTGCAGTCAGATGAGTGAGCCTCATAGCGGTTTGACGCTCAAATGTGCCAAGTGTGGAGTAGTTTCTACAGCAGCTCTGTCAGCCACCACCGCCAGTAACGCCATGTTAGTCCCAGTCATTTACATCTTCTTGCTACAAATTTTACATGCGCATGTGAGAAAATTCTATAATGAAAACAGTTATGTTTGCTAATACTTGAGTATTTATAATTGGCAACTACCTTTATAATAATGATTGTGGGATAGTCTATAAAAAGATAAGTCAAATTCTCAAGTGTTACCTGCTTTGTGGTTTCCAAGTTAATGGTCTTGGTGCCATACACAAGAATACTTTTTGGGAGAGTAAATGGGGGTTTGGTTATGGCCTAGATGACATGCAGCTACGTAATGTTACTGTCTTTTTTCTTTCAACAGGGCCTCACTTTGGAGCTCCTGTGTGGTGCTGCCCCTTCTGGCTCTGACATGGATGTCTGCAGTTCTGGCTATGACAGATAAACGCTCCATATTGTTTCAAATCCTTTTTGCTGTGTTTGATTCATTACAAGGCTTCGTGATAGTCATGGTCCATTGCATTCTTCGGAGAGAGGTGAGAAATAGAATTCTTTTGTGAAAGAGATAAGTGGGAAAGTGTATCTTAATTAAACCTGTATGATCTTTTATTGTAAGCTTGGTCTTCAGACTAAGATAATCTTCTCCACTGACTGTTGCTTAAGATTCAAAGCAAAAAAGAAGCCTTAAGGCAGAAATCATGAGACTTTGACATTCATAAAGTGACAGATTGAAATATGTGGTTTTGTACAAGGAGATCTCATCCAGAGGTGCTAAGGACCAGGAAGAACAGGTTCGAGACAGGGAGTAGGCTAGGTATGCTGGAGAAACTAGAGGAAGAAATGAAGGTGGACATGTCTTAAGTGGAATGGAATAAACATTATTCCTTGCTATTTCTTACTTATTTCCTGACCTAGCTACTACACATAGCATATGCTCAGTCCGATTATTAACTCATCTTACTTTACTTGCAAAATGTATTTTAAAGTTACTAACGATAAATGATCTTGATTTGGATATTTGTGTCAACAACTGTAGAACCTGCGTATAATAAAGCATTACAGGCCACAATTGTCCATGAGAACTATAGGCTTGCAATCCCAGCACATCTCTGGGTCATGGTCAGAGTTTATTTTCTGTAGAAGCAAGAAGAAGGTGCCTCTAGACTGGAGACACCACCAGCACCAAGCTCATCTAAGACAGCAAGAGACTGCAGATTTGTGCTGTTTAGGGATAAAATATTGTTTTCCCACTAGTGTGAAAATTATCCTTAGCATTTGCAGGCACTGACACAGTGTTTACAAGGTTTATGAGTCATCCCAGTGTTTACTCTGGGGATGAGTGGGGACTAAAGAGCATGCCAACACCATGCCATGTGAGTGATTTTGAGAACAGCCGACTCTCGCTCCGTGATAGCCAATTTATTTGAGTAAGCTCATTGTGCTGTATACACTGCAGAGTGAGTGTGCATGTGAGCACACACCCCATTGTTTTACAGTGATGTGTGAAGGTAAAGAAAGGCTTTCACCTGATTTATTAGGTGGGAAGAACAGTATTTCTGCCTTATTTCTGGAAGACACAGATGTCAGCAATAAACTCACAGGTGTATTCTAAGAATATTCTGTGATGGGAAGCCATGAAAACAGATGAAGTGTGACTTCTTCATCTTGCAAGCAGGAGATATTTCACAACTTCAACATCTAAAGTGGCTTACAACTGTCAAACCTTGTTCACCAATTTCTACTTAAAATATCATTCTAAAATCTTCTGAATATTAAGTTCTTTAAGTAGCAAAGTAATACAGGTTAAAAAGAAATTGAATGATAATTTAGATTATATTCTTTTCCAATTATGACTATCTTATGAATAACCTGTATTAACATTCCTCTAATATTTTTAAGTAACAGAATTCTTCTAAATTAATAGATATAGAGCCATTTCCATTGACAGTTAAGGATGATCTGTTGCAGGCTTTAAATAAAGTACAGGACATTTCTGCATGCAATTTTCAGAAGAAATGAACACCATAATTATTAAGGTATAGACAAATATTCTACCTTTAAATGAATTTTCTTTATTTGCTTAAGGATATGGCCTCATATAGCCTCTAGTAATCTTGAACTTACAGAAAGTTTTATTTTTGCTAGGGACTGAACCTAGGGCTTTGCCCATCCTATGTGAGCACTCTACCCATTAAGCCACATGCCCCGATCATGTCTCTTTTTTTAGAAAGTGTTAGGCTGTGCTCAAAATAAACAGAATATTAAGTGTCAGATATTGTGATGACTTATCAAATTGTTGTCATTTACAGGGAGAAAAATATTTGGCAGAAAATTCTTGATACCAATCAGAACTTTTCAGTACTTTTAAATTAGACTATTAACTGTCAAAAACAGGATTTAAATGCAATGAAGTCAGATCATGAAACAAATGCTTCTACTAAATAAGATGTCTGTAATACAAGCTTTTCTCTATTGCAGGAGCAAAAGCATGGCCATTAGATAATTCAAACTGAATATCTGTATTACTGGTGAATTCATAGTGAATTATTATAGCATTCTCTAATTCTAATACTAAAATGAACATATTCTTTGTGGTTTTTATTTTATTTTTCCCTTTTCATTGAACCATACAAACACTCTGTAATCTTTCTATGAATACATATATTTCACTTAAGGGCAAGTGATCTTTGGAATTCCTTAGAGAAATTTTATTAAAGAATGAAGGGTTCTTTTGATTCATAATTTAAACCATTTATAGATAACAAGGAATGCATCTTAGCAAGCTTCATCTTGTGGCAATGTTGCCCTAACATTGACTCTAGTGTAAGCAAAAAGAAAGCCATTTTCTATGTCCTCTGTGCCTCCAATCAGTACTATTTCCATAAGAACATACCAAAAGCAGAATAGCATTTATGAAATACTGAGTCATAAGGTATGACTCTTGAACACCCTTAATTTATAATTCTTAGCTGATAATCCACTGGAGACCTGGGAATACAGTTTGGTCTTTATTGCTTTTTTCTTTCATATTTGATTTCTATGCTATCTTCCTCAGAATAATTTTAGATAATTTGTACAGACTTTTTCTTTCTTAAAAATATGCAAGCAGCATACGTAAGAAGTACTGTTGACATAGAGCCAGGGTATGTGCGTATTCTTCTTTCTGTCTATTTTTTTAAGCATATAAACACAATTTGATTCTTTTCAGTTTTTGCTGTTTTTACTCATATTGACTTGCCCAGTCTTTGTGGAAGAGAATGAAATCTAACCTTGTACTTATAGAAACAAAAAGACTGCAATGGTGACATTTAGGTGTAATATACGGAGTATTTTTGGTGTGATTTTGTTCTCAATGTGCTCAATTGTAAAAGAAAAATAATTTCTCATCTGGAAACAAGGGAGAGAGAACTGCACTGGCTGACGCTGACTCCTGAACTAAGTGTTTGCATAGATGTGGTATATGTCAATGTGCCTGTCTGTGTCCTCACCTGTGGAGACAAAGCAGAGCTTCAGGTGACCTCTGCAGTTCTCTGCCCTATTTTCTTGAGACAGACTCTCCCATTAAGCCTCACCTTTGGCTAAGCTGGCTGGCCACTGAGCCCTAGGGGTCCTCCTGTCTCTGCCTCCACCTCCATCCCAAGGGCTGAGATTACAGGTTTACAGCCGTGCTTCTTCTTTGCCATAGACACTAGAGATTCAAACTCAGATTCTCATGCTTGCAAGGCAAACATGCTTACCCACTGAGACATCTACCCAACCCCTTATTTATTTCTATAAAAAGAAAATTGACTATGTAAATGCCTGTTTCTGATCTCTATAGACCTGATGAACTTAGTATTTTAATACCAATTTGATTTTCCTTAACACAAGAATTACTCCTGCTAAAATATCTTTATCTCTTTAAATTGTTTTAGCAAATGTTTTTTTTTGGGGGGAACACAAAACCAAGAAAGACAAAAAGTGTTTTAAAATGTTCAGGCATCTGATTTATCACGATACATTACACATAATCTAGACACTAATATGTGTTCTAGACAATCAGCTTGAATTTAGTAGACCAAGTATAGATGTTTCCTGCATTTGTTGATTAGAATTCATTTGGATTGAATAGATAAAAAGCATGTACTATTTACTATTCTCCTCATCGCTATGGAAATAAACTATACAAGAGTTAGGAAACCTTTGGAATAGTTCTTGTTGCTAGGAAACCATTTTCTTGGTTCCTGCACATTCTTCTCATCTCTGTCTCTGGCTGTGCCAGGCTCTAAGACAATCTTGCAGCTTGATGCGGGGGGGGGGGGGGGGGGGGGGGGAGGGGAGGCAAATAACAAGACTTTGATACCAACCAATCTAAAATAAAGCCCTGCCACTAAATGGATGTGTGTGCTTAATATTTAAGCCTTAAGTAGATGATCTGTGTCCCTGTGTAAGCATCCTGTGGCTATTTCACGACATTAGAAACAGAGCCAAGATTCTCTTCTCTTTCTCCCCTAAGCTCTGGCATGAAGGCAGGCTGCACCAGGTGAGGCTTCAAATATTCATCGAAACCTGTGAAGTAGGTTTGCAGGAAAATTGTTAAAATAAACATAGACTATGTTCTCTCTCTCTCCCTCTCCCTCTCTCTCTCTTCTTTTCTCATATCACAGTTCTAGTTAGAATATTTGATGGCCTCAATGCAGCTACTCCAAGTGGTATCTGCAAAGGAGTGAATGTATTTTATAGCCAAGTGTGGGGTGAGTCAGGGCTTGGTTGGAACATTTTTCTTGGAAGACAGATAAATAGCACACGGATTAAGAGACGGTCAAATCATTTACTAACACCTTCATACTTTTCAGGCTGAATTTAAAATTCCAAAAGAAAATCATTTAAAGATTCTGTTGTTTTGCATTGTTTTCAGTAAAATAAAATCTGTTCCTGGTAGAAGGAGAAAGACAAGAGGCAACAAAATAAGCCTCAGTTGGACATGACACGCACGGCCCAGGACAACATGCTTTCGGTCTTACAATAATTCCTCAGAAGTCGCCAGTCTTACCTCACTCCGCATTCTGTTGGCTAGACAAGGAAGTATCAATCTTGCTGCTTCTACACTAGGCTTTCCTGAGTTGTCATAATTCCAGTTATATGGTGAACACTTGCATCCTTCTGAATCTTCAAACATTTGTCCATACAGAAGCATAAAGGTTAACAGACATGTCAGATCTAATGAAAGACATGACTTCAGTGAACAAGTTCAGAAACAGGGAGCTTAAAACACAACTTGCTATACTGGCATGCCTACCAGGGAGCATCCAACTGTGATTTATGGTTACTCTAAATTCTTCCAGTCATATTTTCCTCCCAGATGCCCCTACTCCGCGGAGCAGGTGCATGCTGCTTTCTGTAGTTAGAGGCTGGACACCAGAAGTTGACAGGCAGCACCCTTTTTCCTCTCCTATCAGACCCCCACGATCTCACCTTCCAGTTCTGTTATCCCAGTGTGGTATATGTGTCTTGACTAAAGGAATAAATTAAAAACTTATCTAGTTATTTTCTTTTTTAAAATGTCGTTTTGTTCTGGTTTATTCCTTGGCTTAAACTATTTTAATCTTTGTTCAGTAAATCTGAAAGGCTAGATATAGGATGATGTTCAGGAATGAGGGCTTTCAAAGCAAGAAGCATTGTTCCATTTTCAGCTGTCACCTATTGCGATAACGTTGGGCGAACTCCTTACAGCCTCTGGGCGTGAATTTGTTCTTCATGCTTCGCACGCCTGTCTTTCTCAGAGGCTATGGCACCAGGCAGAAATGAAATGGCTCCCTGTGAAGGTGTGAGGCATGGTGTCTAGCATGGAATTCTTACCTCTCTCACATTTGCACACTAAAGGGATACTGATACATTTTTCAGACTGAATGTTTGGAAGATCATCTAAAGAAGTTTCAGTGTGCCTCACAGAGGGATATAAAAAAAAGCTAATTTGAAGGTCAAAAGCACAGATGTTTCAGATAGCAAGTGGTAGATACTTCATCAGGGCTTGAATCTGAGAATACACTCTGAACCTTTCATATTATAGCAATGGACAAACCTTTCTTTTTTTTTACTTCACTAAGAGAAAAGTCAAGTAATACTTTTAAAATGTCAAGCCATTTGGGCGATTTATGTCAATTGGCATAATATTTATGAAACTGAGACTTATTCATTCAATGATTAAATATAAAATACATTATGTTTGAAAAAATCTGTGCCATTTGTTCAAATATGAAACAATAGATATGACTGTAGACACAAGACTTAAGAAGACACGTAGCATGTGAGAAACCCCACTTTCCCAGATATCATAACAAATGAATCCAAGAATAAAATGTGTGTGTTCCTGATTTAAAATGATCTTGTGAATCCCAAAGAATTTGCAAAGAATAACCTGAGATAAAACTGTGTCATCTTTTAGAAGTGAAGATTTTGGGTCTGAGCTGTTCAGCAGCTAAATCCAGAGCACATTTCAAACTGTGGAATGCTTCCCTGTGAGGCTTCGTGGATTTGTAACACTGCCAATGGTGCTGGGCGCCCCTTTCCTGCAAACCTCTAAATCTGCCATGGACTTTGCACAGTGACTCTCTGCCAGCTGCCTCTGAAGTGAGGACCAATTGAGAAACTATTGGCTTTCTGCTACTGCTGAGAAAACCCAAATGTCTCACCCTGTAAGGGAGAGAGAGGAGCTAGACATCACTCCTGCAAACTACTTTGAACTCAGATCTCATCCAGGAAACTGTATCATACTGAGATCGCTTCTCTAGGTATTTTTTAAAGCATCCTCCTAGCTGCTTTGAAACTCAGTGGAGACATCACTGATAGCCTTCGCTGTTTTCTTTAAAATGTTGCCCTGTGTTCTTATTTCATCTCACTACAGACCATCAGGTTTCCTTAAAGTCTGTTCCTTGCTACACTCTGTTACTTTTAGTCCCATTTGACCATCACTTAGAATGACAGACCTATTTCAGAATGTTTCACAGAGAAGTCATTTTATAATCTATATTTGAAGTTGGCATAATTAATGTTAAATATTTTATTGTTTCCCCTCAGATTCATTTAAAAATTGGGTTTACTGACCTCCAGAAAGTTTTTGAAATGATAACTTCCCAGGAACTCAGATTTGTAATGATAATGTCTAATAATAAGTTTTAAATAAAACTGTTAACTAAAGTGAGGAATTAATTCTCCATAAATAGTAAATAAAGGATAATTACTTCTCATCATTGTAATATAACAGTAGCATAGAAGATTCAGGGACTTTAATCTTAGTATGGCATGGACTGTTCTATTTTTTTCTTTTTGTTATTTATTTTTATGTTTGTATAGAACTTGAATTTTTAAACAATTCCAGTTTTTCACTGGTATAATTCACATTAATTCCCCAAGGATAAATCTCTTTGTTTTCCTGCTAGAAAATTCAATTATCAAAACATCTGCATATGACTGGATCTTTTTCCAGATATTATCTTCCTTTCAGCTCCTCTGAGATAAGGAGATTCACCAGGTGCGCAGTGTCTCATCATTTTCTCCCATGGTGCTGAGCAAATATCTAATGCCAATTCATCTTGATAGCCTCAGTGTATTTTCACATTTTTAAAAACCAAACAAAGAATTTAGGGTCAAGTGAAGTTTTCCTGGAATTCTTATGAAAGAGGGTTGTGCACTAAAAATGTCTTAGAGTCTAATTTTTAAATGATGTCACCTGTAAGAACCTTAAAATGACCTTGGCCATAGAGGAAAATTTGTGTGCCTTTCTGTCTTCTCTTCCAAATGGCATTGACTAATAAAGCTGATGCTATTCCCCAATGAAGATGTGTCCTTAGCTCGCTATCACATTTGGAAGTTTTGTCATCCAAAGTATTGCTTTAGCGTGTGTCTAAGTATATGTTTGGAATAGGAGATTTCTTTTATATCTCCTTCCATCAACCAGACAATGATATGGAAGAGAAATTTTCAGAATTCCTTTTTCCATTTTTTTTTTTTTAACTGCCAGCTGTAAAATCCTTCACAACTATGTGATGGTGACTTCGAAATAAAGAACACTTAGCAAGGTCTGGAGAAGTTAATGTTGACATTGCTACTGTCCATGCAAATATATAACTCTCACCCTTTCAAAGGAGAGAAATAGTTATTCCAGAGCCAAGTGACCAGGGCCCAGGAACATAGATCTAGGTCAGCCAAAATTCCGTGTTGGAACATGGTAACACTTTGAAGAAGTAGTTATAGTAACAGAAGAAAGAAGTGTATGCATCAAACTACCCTCAACTACATCAATGGAAACATCAAGTAAAAGGGAAGCCGGGAGTTCCTGACATAGTTTACATGGGCGCTTTCATTCCCACTGCAGTGTTTCATATTTTATATATGCAGGTTTTTTGAAGTGGATTGAAGGGAATCTTTATGTGCCCAAACTCCCAAAAGACAATGTGTCTAACATTATTATTTATTTTTCTTTATAAAATGTATTTTAACTATTTCCTTGGTGTATATAAACAGAAGCAAGAACCTGTTTTTCTAACAATGGTTTATAGGATTTTAAAAAGAAAATACACTTTGTGGTTTTTCTAATTTGGATTTAGGAATAACAGAAAAATAATGGCAGCCTGGCAAACACCAAACTCTACCAATGTTCTATTGTTAATGTACTATGACCTACAATGATTTCATGGTCTAAAAAGGAAATCTCCTGAAAGCATTCATGTTTTGCTATGGTGGGTCTGCCTGCCTCGCTGGGAAAAGCTAGATGGTTCAGTCTTTCTGTTCATCTGAGTCCTAGGAAAGGGAATCAGTAGATTTCAGTGCAGCTGGACCCTTAATTGATGTGTTGGACCAAAGAAATGTTACTAGGGAAGTGATCATTCTTTTGGAGGAATCTGAGATTAGCAATATTAGCACTGTAGAATGGAAACTATCAGAAGACACCTGCTCTCAGTCCGACTTCACAGAAATTGGCTGCACCACCAGACAGAGAACCCAAGGTGGAGAGAAGATATGTATGCAGGTATATGTAGGACTGACAGGGCAGTCTGTGATAATGACTCTGGAGGTCCACATTTCTAGATCCAAATTGCAATTTGGGGAAAGTATTGATGCCTAAAAGATGGGATGAAGGAGGCAAAAACAAATTAGTGGATTCTGATTTGACCCATTCTGTTCTGTTGTGTTCTGTTTCCTGGCCAACATATATGTTATACATATCTCACATCAAAACTGAGACAGGATGTTATATAGCTGTACTTTTCAAAAATGTGTGTTTTTACCCTGCAATCAGTGATTGAACGTAGGGAAAATGCAACATCAGCTATGCTTTTAATAACACATGAAGTCAGACAATTTCTTTTTAATGACCTGGCCATTGATTTGGGATAAGTAGCCATCTGTATTCATCAACAACTTGTGAGAAGTCTGAGTGACCACAGGAAGTGGGATGTACATCCTGCTGCTGAGGTATCACGTGGTCAGAAAACAGAAGTTGCTTTTGTTACGTAACCAATGCTATCCCTCTTCCAGATCTTTGCCTCTATGGGGATTTTTATATGATAAGATAATTAATGTAACATTCTTAAAAAACCTCTTGTAATATGTTGATGCTGTATCCAGAATCCGATGGGATGTCAAGGGAGTCAGACTGAGCTAAAGAGACTTGATCTTTCCCAAGTCAATTAAACAAAAGTCAAGAGATGTGTTTTATATCGTTCTCCTGTTTTCTGTTGTGTTTGGGGACATGGAAATGAAGGGGGGGGGAGGAATAGTTTCTTATGTGAGTCTGAGAAGGAAAAATCACAAATCAATTCCAGTCAAAAGATCACTGAGTGATTTCATTTTTCACAGTATTTAAATCTGTTATTGATCTTTCACAATAGTAAACCCCTCCATCCGCCACCCCCCCCCACACACACAACGGCACACACTAGTTGATTTATAAAAATAGGAGAAAAACTCTTTTCCTGTGATAAGAATGACAAAGATTAAGCCAGAAACGGTCATCATCCTCTCTCAAGAGTTCCAGCACTAACGTGGTAGATAATTGCATGTGATAAATAACCTGGCTAGTGAGCAAAGATATGTACTTACCTGTATTTGGATTAAGAAGTAAACAATGTCAGGAACGGCAGTACTGGCCTTCACCCCTGCACTTGGTAGGGAAATGCAAGTAGATCTTTGTGAACTTGAGGCCAGCCTTATCTACATAGCTAATTATAGGCCAGCCAGGAAAAAAGATGAGTCTTACACCATATAAACAAAGATAGCATTTTATCATACCTGATGGGCAATATGGACAGTATCTAGTTATTATTTAGAAAACAAGTTGATGTTTTGTTTTGCTTTTGTTTTTTTCCTTCCCACAGGTTCAAGATGCATTTAGATGCCGGTTGAGAAACTGCCAGGATCCCATCAATGCTGATTCTTCAAGTTCTTTTCCTAATGGACATGCTCAAATCATGGTGAGCTTTATTTTCTTCAAGGTTGATAATTAAGTCATGGTTCCGCAAGAATATATATATATATATATATATATATATATATATATATATATATATATATATGTAACAAACTCCATGTTGATAAAAGAGTATAAAATCGCAATTTAGCCTTAGTTCATTAATTAATACTTTGGAAGCTAGGAAATGACTTAGTGGTTAAAAATACTTGCTGCCTTTCTAGAGAAATGGAGTTTAGTTCCAGCACCCACATCCATAGCTCATGAGTACCTGTAACTCCAGCTTCAAGGGATTTGATGGCCTCTCTGGTCTCCATGTCTTCCTACATGCATGCACACGCGCACACACACACACACACACACACACACACACACACACACAAGCATGCACACACGCAAGCACACATGCACGCACAAGTACACAAGTAATAAAACATCTAAAATAATATTTAAACATTTAAAATAAATACTTGGTACTCTGATGTTCAATAAATGTTCTTTCTGGATTGCCTTTTAATCAAGAATCTACTGTTGAACCCTGGGGTATTTAGAACGATGAATATTTTTACTTTGTCTAAAATGCAATTCAAGATAATGCTTTTTATACACGAGCACTATGAAGTTTTATATTTGTTTTTTCTGGGTGTGTTATGTTTTTCCCCTTTCTTTTTCTTAGTTTTTGAGCATTTAATGAAACAAGATTTTATTGTACACCCTCTCCCAACTCATACTTAGTTAAATGTTAGAATCCTCAAAGGAAGTGCAGATCAGAGCAGTTAACTATGTATTTTTACAGATGACCCTAGATAATGGTGGTTTCCAGTACAGCCTAAAAAGAACACCAAGAATCTAAAACACAAAGAAAAGGCACCTTTCCAGTGACAGCTCCATACTGTAGATGAGCACAGAGACTGTTGGAGTCAACGCTTCTGAGGCATAAACACTTCGGCAAACTTTAGAAATTAGATAAAACAACTGTCATCAAAACAGAAATAGAAGTTGGGAGTGATGGTACATGCCTGGAATGCCATCACTGTGAAGGATGCAGAGGCAAGAGAAGCCACAGTTCAAGGGGACTCAGGACGGCATCACATTATTCTATCTCAAAACAAAACAGTCAACCAACATCAGTAGAACTGAGACTGAATAAGAATGATATTTCTGTAGTATAGGTATTTTATTTTTAAAATTTTGGAGTATGGAACATAAAAAAATATGGCTAAGCAATATGTTAGAAGCTAAAATGTGAGGAAATAGTAATCAGTTTCTTACCAATATCAGAGAGCCATACAAATCTCTGTTTAAGATACTGATGGGGGGTTGGCCAGAAGGTCCAGCAAGTAAAAGCATTTGCTGTGCAAACCTGGTGACCTAAATTTGATCCTTAGATCCTACTTCAACTTAGGAAAAGAACCAAAACCACAAAATTTTCCTCCGGCTTCCACACCTGTGCTATAGCATGTGTACATGTACATACATGAATAATAACAATAACAGTAATAGAAATATTAATAAGGAAAGGAATGTAGTTGAAAAAAGTTGCTTACAACAGGCTAATTTGACTTTACCATTAAAAAAAAAATAAGCTGATTTATTTAAAAAACAAATTTGGGGAAGAAGATAATAATATCCTGAAGATTCTAGGCTTAAGAAACCTAAGGAATAGGTGTTTAACTATTAGCTTTAATCTGTGCATTTGGTCACAGTAGAGGAAAGACGATTCTGTAGAAGTGTGAGCTTTAGCAAAGCCATGTCATAGAATATTGATTGCATCCTGGGTAACACACTGAAACTGGAAGCATAAAATGAAAACAAAGACATTTATTTAAGGACATTTCTAATAGTGCACCTTCTGACTGCTTTATTAAAGTTAGGTTATTGCCTTAAAATTCCAGTCCTGTTTTTGTTTTGTTTTTGAAGGACTGAAGAGTGAAGCAAGGCCCAGTGTGACCTATGCAAGCTCAGACACTAAGTTAGAGCCCCAACTTTATTTTTCTTCCTCCCTTTGGAACAAGATCTCTTGTAGCTTAGATTAGCCTCATCATGGAGCCCAGGATGATTCTCCTTACTTCATTCACCATCCCAAGTGCTAGATTATAGAGGTATGCTACCACTTGTCATTCTGGGGAACCCAGGGCCTTGAACACACTAGGCAAGCACTCTGCCAACTAAGATAGAGCCTACAAACCTATCCCCCTAGCCCCACCCCTTTAAACCCTTAGATAGAGCATGGTCTCATGTATCTTGACCTCATTTTCTGGCTCAAGCAGGCCTTGAACACGTAATCTTCCTCCTTCACTTCCTAAGCAGCTAGAATTGCCATGGAAACCAACAGTCCCAGCTAAGATTCTTTCACTTTATATGGGATATTATGTCACCATATCAAAATTATGTAATTTTTCATTGGTTTTATGCATTATTTTGTCTGTAGGAAATTTTAATTATTCCTTGAGAATCTTCTTTTGCACAAAGCAACAAACAAGTACTGGATAGCTATAAATCTATAAGCTTTAGAAAATCTGAATGTTAAAAAAATCAAAATCTTCATTAAATGATTCTATGCTTTATTATTTCTTGTTACAGACAGACTTTGAAAAGGATGTAGACATTGCTTGTCGATCAGGTAAGAATACTTTAGTCTTTAAAGTATCTGTAGGGATATGAAATTATTTTGTGTATTTTAATTCTTTTTTTTAAAAAAGGCTGTGTTTTGGGCATCACATTCATGTGGATGAATAGTGGCATTTTCCAGTGAGAATCACTGTTACTAACATCTACAAATACAGAAAAGAGAGAAGGAATAAGAACCAGGAAGAGGTAAAGAAAGGATTATTGAGAGCACTGTAGCAGCAGAAAGCACTAGATATCACGTAAAGCTCATTAATAAGAGCAGTTGTAAGGTAACCCACTGTAGCTTCATTGTCTATCATTTAGAGAGAGTGTGAAATCAGTAGACTGGTGAGCTCTCTCTCTCTCTCTCTCTCTCTCTCTCTCTCTCTCTCTCTCTCTCTCTCTCTCTCTCTCTCTCTCTCTGTGTGTGTGTGTGTGTGGTGTAGCCGTCCTCTAGCCACTGGCTGATTCTTCTCTAGAGAAGAGGGCTTGTAAGTTTTAAAGAAAATTACATGTTTATTTTCTATTTGGGATGTTTTACACTAGTGGGAAATGTATCCCGTTTTCCCTTTTATTTGTTATTCTCTATGCTCTTTTTCATATTAAAAGTGGGCATATGTACAATATCATCTTATTATCAAATACTTGAAATCAAGTATCGTTTAGTTCAATCTGCGTGCTTTTTGCCTTCAGATTTAACAGCCATGTGCCATCACTCATTTCTAATGGCATCTTCCAAGGCCTGGTGCTGAAAATAGCCCCCAATTTGTCAATAAATTTAAATCATAGTGTACACATATATTCATACACATTCAGCTTTCATCACAGTTGGCTATTTACTTGTATTAATGGGGTGCACATTCACATCTGACTTATGCTTCAGTAAAGTGTCAACTTGTCACCTAAAGCTACTAAAGTGTTTTATAGGAGTTGTCAAAGATTCTCTTAAGATTACATAAAAATTATGCTTCTGGTATGCTTTCCTCGAAAAAATAATAAACCTGAATTCATCTCTGTAGAGTCCTCTTCTTTCAGGATATCTATTTAAGACCATGTAGCCATTGAACATTTGATACAGTACCTGTTAAGTCTCCATTCAAAACATCTACAAAAAGTTAAATGTCATAACAACTATTATAGAACCTGCTGTGTTAGGAAAGGTACCAACTTCCTGCCTTCCAGACTCCCTTATGTATTATTTTCAGATTCAACTCAGAGCCATTAAAATATGTGCAAATGTTAGATCACATTTCTTGCCGTAATCACCATCACATGGGAAACTAATCTTGTATTCTTGAATTGCAACCAAAACACTCTAGTGGGGTATGGTCACTACAGTTGTAAGCTAGTGACTATGATATGGCCACCAAAAGTGGGCTTGAGGGGGGTAGCAATTGTCTATTTCCCATAGGGAAAAAAAAATTGTATCCACCTTCTTTGGTCTCTGAAATTTACAAGCAATGGAATGTTTCCCCACTTACAGAATACAATTTGGCTGTGTCAGGAAGCTTGAGCTTATTTTAATAGTTAGGCATCTATTTAATTCCTAATCATTCACCCTCAATTAGACTTCCTCGGCTCTCTTCATTTGCTCCTTAGAGTTCTTGACAGAGGGAAGAATGAGAACAGACACTTTTGTCTTTTCCATAACAGCTATTCCTATTAAACCAGTGCTTCTTAAAATGTGGTACCCAAATAAGCAGGGTGTCACCTGCTGCTTCCCAGAAATGTAGTTTTGAAGCCCTATATAAACCTTCTAAGCCAGAAACTGTGGGCCTAGGCCACAGTAGCCAGGGTTTTAGAAGTCATTCAGGTCATTTGTATTGTGAATGCTGAAAACTTCCACATCAGACCCTCTTTCCAGAGCTGCTGATCCCAACCCTTCAGCCTGCACAATGTCTTTTGATAGGTTGATCCTTTTTCCCAGTCTGCACTAGAATCAGAGTTTTAACCATGTTCAACGCCAGCTAGTACCACTGTGTTTTTAAGAAATAATTTACAGCATGTTTATTTCCTGTTTTCATATTGGCCAATGCCCTTTTCAGCTGAGCTCATTGGGAGCTTCTCTCAGTTTTTCAAGAGATTTCTGAATGTGTCGATTGTAGTAAAATGTTAAAGTCTCAGTTGCTGAGCTCTGAGCAGTCTGTTCTAACCTTTGAGACCGCTTCTATAGATGCTGAAATCCACATCTGCTTATGCTAACTCTTCAGGTTGCTTTCTGCATGATTTGATTTTTATTTTTACAACTTAACTAATTTATCTCAAGGGTTCTGCTTCCACACTGGTGTCATCTGTAGGAGGTTTATATTCAAAGCTTGTCTACATTTTAAACAAACTAAAGAAGCAGGATTATTTCTGACATATAGTGGACAGATACTACTTCATAAAAATAATTACATTTCTCAAATATTTAATATAGAGAGAGCAAATGATAAAAAAATCTAAGTGTATCTTGCATCCATATTATGAAATCAATACTCATTAAAAAGGTTTCATTCATAGTTTATAACATATTAATAAAGATGTGAAACCATCTATACATCCCTAATATAATACAATAGGTTCTCATAATGTATCTTTAACTTTTAGTGCCTTTGTTATTGGATTAATTTTTGTGTAAAGTTAGGAACTAAAATTATTCTTCTGTGAATTTGGAAATACTTCAAATGTTTTAATTTCAACTATTATTAAATTAGTCAACATATTGTACCTCTTAATGTTTCAATTATAATTATTTCTAGAAATTGCAGTGTATTACTTCTCTCTTATTATCTTAAGAGGTTTAGGTTTTACTTTGTTCTTGGTTTTGCTTTATAATGTGTAGGTAGCCAAGGCTGCCACAGCTTCCCAAGTGCTGTGATTACACACTACCACCATGCCAGATTTAGAAACATCTTAAAGCTTAAAGCTTAATCTTTTCTTTTATTACATATAAAAATGTAGACCATAGAAGATTTACAACCATGTTGTAGATTCAAAAAATATGAATATTGAACATGATGTTATGGAAAACACATCATGTTCTATAAACACATTTCTATAAACACATGTTTATAGAAAACAAAGAGACAGTGATATAAGAATAGATACAGCATCTACAAAGATAACAGATACTGTATGAGTGGTTCATGCTTTGGAATATTTTTAAAGGCTTCATTTTCTCATCTCATAGTATCATAAGATAGTCATAATTTCTTGGTATTCAAATTCTATTCTAATTCACAATTATGATTCTGTTCAAAACTTGGACAATAGGCAAAATTCAGTCTGTCAGAAAGTTTTCATGCTTTTAAAAACAAGTGTTCTATAGTAACTTATGCATAATGAAGTTTTCTACTATAATTGCTTTGTTTTGTGGGCCTCCTACATCAGTTTGGTTTTGAGACAATCTCACCATATAGCTTTGGCAGTCCTAAAACTCACTCTGTAGACCAGGATGGCCTTGAACTCACAGAGATCTGTCTGTCTCTGCCTCCCAAATGTTGGGATTAAAGACATACACCACCACACTCAGCCCTCGAGTATCTGTTTTAAGAACAAAAGTTCTAGAAAACTTTAAAAGAAAGGCCTATATGAAAGTAATACATTTGTGTCAACAAAAAACTATATATTACTGGAAATGCTTTGAAATAGAATAATGGAGAAATCATCTCTGGCAGTCTACCCTTTGCCTAAAAATTAATGCCGAATTTTTTTTCCAGCGAAAGACGTTGAAATTTTTTTGAAAACCAGTTAATTAGCTTTCAGATAGGCTCTGTCTATGGGCTGCTTATGATCTATGGCAGCATCAGAGAATCAAGAGCAATTCAGTCATTTGGATTATGAAGAAACAAGTGCACATAATTTGTTGAAAAATTTCTTTTGCCTTGTTAAGACAGGGTCTAGTAGCAAGATAGTAATAGCATGTAGCGATAAAAATAAAGACTTTCTTTTTATTAACACCCACGGTCTAATTTGCAGTGCTTCATAAGGATATTGGTCCTTGCCGAGCAGCAACAATAACAGGAACACTCTCCAGGATCTCTCTAAATGACGATGAAGAGGAAAAGGGAACAAACCCCGAAGGGCTAAGCTATTCAACATTGCCTGGAAATGTCATTTCCAAAGTCATCATCCAACAGCCCACAGGCCTGCACATGCCCATGAGTATGAATGAGCTGAGCAGTCAATGTCTGAAAAAAGACAACAGTGAATTGCGGAGAACTGTGTACTTATGCACGGATGACAACTTAAGAGGGGCTGATATGGATATAGTCCATCCTCAAGAAAGAATGATGGAAAGTGACTATATTGTGATGCCTAGAAGTTCTGTAAATACCCAGCCATCGATGAAAGAAGAAAGCAAAATGAATATTGGCATGGATACCTTGCCGCATGAAAGGCTATTGCATTACAAAGTGAATCCCGAATTCAATATGAATCCCCCTGTAATGGACCAGTTCAATATGAACTTAGATCAGCATCTTGCACCCCAGGAACATATGCAGAATTTACCCTTTGAGCCTCGCACAGCTGTGAAGAATTTCATGGCCTCTGAGTTGGATGATAATGCAGGACTGTCAAGAAGTGAAACTGGATCAACGATATCTATGAGTTCTCTAGAGGTGAGTCATAAAAGGTTAGCCAATTCCTTGATGTTTGGAGGGCACACAGGCTGATTCATAGAATGCTGGTGTCAGGAAGATCCACGTCAGTTTTGGCAGCAGTTCTGATATGTGCATATTAAGAACCTGGACTTAAAGGTTTTCTAGTAATTGTACATTAGAATCTCCTGGCTCAACTTTAAAAAGTAGAGTCTAATGTATTGAAAATGATGCTAATCAGTCCTAATTCTCTCATAATGGAGCTTACATAAAACATTCATAAAGAAAATACAGCAGGACCTTCTGAGGTTTCACTGACATGATAGGGCATCTTCAAATAGAAAATAAATACTGGGTGGTGTTGCAAATTCAAAGCTAGATCATTTTCTGTAAGGAAATCTGTTAATATGAAATTGAAATGTTTCTAAGAGTGGTACCATTACACTTCAAAGTGCAAGCATCTGTTCAAAGACACAGAGCAGGGGTCTAAGAAATAGCGCTATCAAGTCTTTGGCCCCTCCAAATGAAACCAGAGGTTAAATGCAGGAACAGAAATCCTGGAGACTGGTGCAGCAGAAGATGACAAGCGCTGCAGTCTATTCATAGATAGAATGTAAAGTTGTGACATTAACTCAAGAGTTTTCCTCCAAAAGAGGTGACAAGGAGAAAGAGAAGGGCAGATGCTGCTAGCACAGAATCAGTAGCCATGAGAAAACTGCACACAAGCAGACCCACATGTTGAGACAGAAAGGAAAAATGCCAAAGGGACCCGAGTGGGTGAGTGGGCAGAAGCATTTACTCAAGTAAGCAAGAAGCAACCAAGAAAGAAGGAGATTCCCTCTGCTTCTGCAGCATCAGTGAGAGCCTGGGCTTCCATGGGAGTTTGTCTCCCAACCCCCAATTACTGGCTGTAAATGTTTAAGTCATTCATGGAGTTCCTTGGCACAAAGGTGTACCCAGATTTTCTCCATGCTCATTAATACATTGTCCCTTTATTTCTGTCACATGCTGTTGCTCTAACTGTGGTGATTCCCAAATGAATTTGTTAATTCTGAAAAGTACTTAGAATTTGAGTTTTAAAATTATGTAAAACTTACTATGTTTTCATTAGTAATCTAGCCCACGATGCCTTCTACCTCATCTTAAGGTGAAGATAAAATGGTCTATAGCCCTCTAAATATCCACCTTTGGTTAACTAACTATACTGAGAGTATGATGTGTACTAGTATATGAAAGGACAAAGAAAAATATATGGTAACAATCATGGATCATGATCCAAAGCACTAAATTTCAGAATGGAGTTCTTTTTCAAGTTGTTGTCTAAAAGTTATAAGTACATTATTATTTATAAAAAGACAAGTCAGTCCTAGACATGACAAGGCTGCTACACCCATGAATCCACAGCAGCTGTGACTGCCCACACAAGACTTACACAAGATCTAACCAGTCAACATTTTAGCATGGAGGGGCTCATAAACCCCGATCCCTAGCTGAGGAGCCGAGAACAGTTGATGACTTCTAGGGAAGCTGGGAGAGTCAGCTTTCTTTAAGGATGTTGACCCTGCTCCAGTGGATGGTCCCACAATCGTGAGTATACGGGTCACAGAGATTGGACTCATGAGCTATTAAAAAAGAGCAGAAGATATGAAGTGGGTAGGGGCTGAAAAGCGAGGATCTGGGAGGAGCTAGGCGGAGCTAGTGGAAAGTGACTATGATGCAAATACATTTTATGAACTTCTCAAAGAATTAATTAAAATATTGTAGTTTTAAAATGAAAGTCACCACAACTTCTGAATCTTCTGAACACTTTCATTTGTCTGACATTTTATATGTGCTTTATTGTCAGTTTGCCAGCATTAGCTTTACGTCTGAAACACTAATAATTTATTGAACAGCTTGCAATTGTACGTGTCCATGTCTTTCCCAGGACCCATTCTTCCCTCTTTTCCCTCATCGCTCAGGGTTAGCATGGGTTGTGCATCCCTGATTTCTTGCTAGAATTAGCCAGCACGAAGCACTGGCCAGACTCCGGGTTTGAGGGAGAAGTGAAGCTGAGGAGAGCTCAGGTCTCTGCCCTTTTTTGACTTTCTGTTTGCACGACAGCTCCCACCCACTGCCTGCTTCCGCCAGGTGCCCCAGTCCTCGATGAAGTCCTGCTGTCGTGTTCCTTTGCCCATCCATCTCGGAGGTCTGTTGGCTTCTTCAGCTAATCCGCTGGTCACCATGTGGTTCCCTTTGCGGCTTCTCAGCTTCCCTATTGCTTGAGTTCTTAAGGAACATGTTCTAATGTAACTGCGAAGGGATTTCTCCTGCTCTCCTGTTAAGTCTTGCCTTCGTGCCACTTATTAACAAAACATTTGCATAATGGAAGAAAGTTTATAGAGTACAGTGTAGCATTGTGTTATTACACACAGAAAGTTTGCTGCTCTAGTTTGGCTACTTGCATACATCAAAGTATCTGTGTGTCTGGATATGATCTCAGATAAGACCCAGTGCATTTGTAAAAGGATGAAATGAGATACCATTCTAGGCTCTCTCCCCAAGGATACAGAATACAAAGCACTCAACATAATAGTTATCAAAAATATTTTAGTGATAATGTCACTTCATAGGGGCTGTCACACAACCTCGTGGCTGGTGTGAGGGTCAAATTTCATGCCAACCTTTTAAAGATATTAAGAGCGCTTCAGATGTAAGGCTGCATTATGTTCATGTCATTAGTGTGGCACTTGGAATGTCTCTAAAGAAGCTTGAACACTACTAAGTCGATATTACAGAATGTTAGATGGCATCACTTGGGAACCAGGAGGCACTGTCTCAAACAGAAACCGTATAAAACTGGCCATGCACAGAAACCACGGTTCAAATATATATTTCTCATGTTGATCTGGTAAAAGGAAAAATTTCCCATCTTTATTGCTTTGGTTTTTGCTCCTCGATTAGAGAATCTTATCTTTTATGCAAGCATACAAACAAAATTAGCTTGAATAAAAGCCATTTCAGAAAATTAATTATTCCCAGACTTCATTGCCACAGCTATTTTTAATGGATTTGTTATCAAAGCTTTCTTCCTGTGAGTGAGTCCATTGCTCACCCTGCAATTGAAACTTTTAATAGCATTCATATT
This sequence comes from Phyllotis vaccarum, assembly GCA_033318265.1. Taxonomy (NCBI): domain Eukaryota; kingdom Metazoa; phylum Chordata; class Mammalia; order Rodentia; family Cricetidae; genus Phyllotis; species Phyllotis vaccarum. The sequence goes on from JARWLC010000008.1 coordinate 52,862,470, forward strand.
GCCATTCATTAGTCAATGGAATTCATTACTTGCTGAGAATTGTCTAGTGTCTTGTCCGGTTTAATTTTTAGTCCCACAAGTTATGACATGGCTCCTCTGAGAAATTATGCATCATTTTATTAGAGTTTCATGTGGAGACCTCTCTAGGCACTAAGTGGCCCTGAGACCATGATACACTTTCTCAGCTTTTAAACCATCTTAAAGAATGTTTCTTATCTATCAGGAAAAGGTATGTGTTCCTAACAAATTGTTCTGAATCTCTGAGCTGCCAATCCATCCACTCTGAATGGTTTCCGTTGTGTAGTTAGGTCACTTGGCTATCCAAATTCTCCCAGGGTATTCTTTAAAACAGAAACAATAAAACAAAAGCCACATTAGTTTAAGTTCTGGGGTTGTCGTAGTACATTCCTTCAGCCATTCACCAATAATTTTTCAACTGCAAACTGTTATGACATATCTCTGCTAAATGCTAAGGCCATATAGCTAATTAGGAGCTGACTAAAGAGGCGTATGTGTAGGTGGTGAAGAGGGGACCGAGATACTTTTCAGAGATCAAATAGCCAACCCATGAGTAGACTTAATATGGAAAATGAGGGATAGGCATAAAGGAGGAACAAAGCTGAGCCTTTTTCTTGGTTGACTAGTTATTAGTATTGTCTGTGATGAGAAAGAGCATGTAAAAAAGGATATTTTCATATTGAAAGATGGTTTTAAAACCGAAGGGATAAGCCATGTAATCCGGGAGAGCATATAAGACTGAGCAGCTCTCGGGAGCTCAGCATTTAAAAAGAACAGGCATAGAGAGCAGGCAGCAAAAGGGATTTCAAAAGGAGCCCCAGTGAATCAAAGAAGAAAAGGGGGAGAGAGCTGAGAGCCCATGAGTGCTTAATGAGAAAGTGATTAACTTTCTACAGCTTCTGAGAGTCCGGTGCAATGAGGGTGGAAAATTGACCTTGCTGTTTGTCCAAAAGGAGCTCATTAGAGCCTTTGACAAGAATTTTAATGGAGTGTTAAGAGCATAATGCAGTTGGGATGAGGTCTAAGTGACAGACTGCAAAAATGAATCTGCAAGGGAAAGAAGGTGCGTTTCAAGTAACTGGGAAATGAAGGCTATAGAGGCAAAAAGCTTTGGAGCTTCACAAAAAATTAACATCACATTGGCTTGTTTTAATTTTACATGTAACATACTTTTAAAATTTGTTTTAAAAAGTCATGTGGCCGGAACACTTAGTTGATTTTCTCTGTTCAGATATATGCTCAGAGATGAGGACATAAGTCAATCAAGAAAGAGCTTGCAGGAAACAAGCAAACCAAGGATGGCCCATACCCAAGAGATACCTGAGGTCTTCTAGTGTACATACACGTGCATGCACACATAGAGGCATATGTACACACTTGGGAACACACATCTGAAACAAGCAAACACAGTCACTCCCGACCACTTTCATGTCCCACAGAGACGTTTTACAAGGCTCAGGAGAATGTTTGGGTAAACATGTAAGTGAGTCACAGTCTCAATACACTTCAGCCTCAAAACACTTTCCCGAACTGTGCCTGTATACGCACATAGGGCACAAACACACAGAAACAAAATGGGCTTTTATTTTTCTCATTTTCTTCCTTATGCTAGCAATGTGTCGGTGTCTGACACATAAGATAAACTGAACTGTTTGTAGCAAGTGTCACATCTAATATTGTAGCACTGCTCATAATAGGTCTATTAGAATAATATTACATTTTGTGTTTGGGTCTGTTTTAACCCAACACAGATTTTCTGTAATATATGTATCATCATAATGACTTTCCCTCCTCCTCCTTCTCTTCTAACTACAATTTTCCTGGAAAAGTTAATCTGTTTAACCTTGCTTTATGCTTCCAAATCATCTCAGTCCTACTGCTGTGACCTCTGGCCTGCCAGGGTCATCTAGTATGACTCTTGCTCATTTCCAGGACAGTGTACAAAATATCCCAGTTATCTTGTTTGTCAGATATTATCCTGAAAGTCCGAACTACTAAGACCTCACATGGAGAACGCTGGATTTAGAATCAGACCCAAGATTTTACCACCGTTCATTTGCTTACCTTCTGAATAAGCTGGTCAAACTACTGGATCTTGGTTATATTCATTCATAAAATGACACTATTCTCTAACTATTCCACAGAGTGGTTGCCATAGTCAAATATGAAATCACGTTCTTGGATACACAAGGTTGAAACACGCAGTATTGTGGAGAAGTGAATAGACACACACACCTTTATTTCTTTGGATTTGAAGTACCTGACACATCGCCCATACTAGCTGATCTTTAAACTTCCCTGATTTATTTCGTAACCATCCCCACCACAACACACCACCAGGTTTTGATTAAAATCTGTATGATTCATTTGCTCATGCCTTCATCTAATCTTGCAGAGTGCTAGCCCTGCTATGCCCTTTGTTTGCATTTAATTTTAATGAAATTAAGTAGGAGAGAAAGAAGAAAGAGAACGCTGCTCGTAGGAACATCCATTCTCTTTCCTTGTTGCTCATTGAAATAGGTGACATTGGAGTTCTGAGGTGGAGTCTGTTGCTGGGGCTTTCCAGGTTCCCATCTTTTCCTCCAGCTCCCACAACATAGAGCTTTTGCAGCGTGTGTGCATCGAAATCTCCAGTTCCTAGGCAGCATTGCCTTGTGATCCAAAACAAATGCAGTAACATATGGCCGTTTTCACCTTTGGCAACAGAGAGCTCCTTGGTGCACACAGCAGAAGGCTTTCTCCTTCTAGCTGACTGAACCTCTTTTCTAAGATTCCACCATTTCATTTTCAGAAGGAATTAGAAGCTCATGACAAAGGTTTCATAATAATTGCTTTCAACTAGATGTTTACATGCTTAGATTTTTCTGTATTATAGAGTTTTGTTTAACCCATATATTTTTTAAATGCCTTGCTTAATCACAGAGTGCCAAGAAGACCAAGCATCCATAGAATGCCAGTCCTGACATTGTCTAGCAGACTGCTGCAAATAACCGTGTAGAGCTAGATTTGTTCAGATGTGTTCTCACACTCTTTCCTCTTCCAAGAATGTCACCAGCATGAAAGTAGCGTGCTGTTGGAGCCAAGGACAGAGTTTCCATTTCAATAAGGCTGTCCCTTTCTTTGCTCTCCTTGGTATTCCTTCAAAACTGTAGTCCCTGTGCGTAGCAGCTTCATCACAGTGCAATTCCATCACAACTGTCCCGGTTTCCTCCTTTAGTCCTTCTGGATGCTGACACATGTTCTGAGGATAGGCTGCACAGGAGGTTCTGGTTTTATAATGACAAGTTTAGCTCTGGCTGCAGAAAATCACATTTCCTGAGTGATTTTTCGTCTCTTCTGGCATAATAGTGACTACATCAGCCATAAATCTGCAGTGTGACTGAATCCTGAGAACCTAGGAACTTTAAGATTATGGGTTTTGAGTTAGGAGTAGGAAAAAACAAAACAGACTCTATCCAGAAGGTTTTCATGTCTCCCCTATGTTTACTTCTCCACACCCTCCAAGGGGGGGATGTCCACTTAAAGAAAGCATGGCAGGATTTGCTCTGTTTTCTGAAAATGCAGACATCATTTTATACATTTACAGACCTCTCCCTCTACACTTCATCCATTTTAAGAATCGGTAGCTCCCTGGAACAGATGCTAAAAATACTATACCCATATTAATATTATGAAAGGCACATCTTTACATGGACTTGCATCCATTTGGTTTTAATCATATTTCCTGATTTTATCAAGCCCACTGCTTAATTACTTTATTTCATCAATGCCTGTGTGTCTTTAACTAGATTTGGATGTTGTTTAACAGATTTAGAGTCAGAGAGAAACCCTGTGAGACACTGTATTGGGTATGGAATATCTGTGGTTTGAATTTTTTTTAAAAAAATGTCTGGCTCCTAAGAAGTAGTAACAAGAAAGACTTGGGCAGGAGATGATCTAATTTTGAGAAATGTGTACAAGACTGACATAGACATTTCAGAGTTTAAATGACAGGCAGACAGGATTTGCTTAACATGAGGTGGTCTCAGGACTCTGGAAGCTGAGGCAAGAAAACCATAAATTCCCAGAACAGCCGGAGCTACATAGCAAGAGCCTGTCTAAAAAATAATCTGGATATCTGTTGGTGGAGGTGTCAAAGGGCCTTGATTATTTTTCTGATACAGCTTCTAATCCTCCGTGCCTGCAAAGTGGTTTTGCTAAAACTAGAATCTCTTTCAAGACTGAATGCAGGTGGATTTTTTTCTTAAGAAGCGGCTTTCCTGGCTGACAACTGACAGTAGAACTTGAGATAGAAATGTCTGTTTCTCTAGCCTTCAGTTTTAAAGGAAGTTTGGTGTGAGAATGAAACCATGTACATAGAAAATTCTGAAATCAAAAACTAATCTTAATGAAAAGTGGTTACACAAAGAGAAAGCACAATGATTTTCACAGAATGTAGTGACTTCCCCTGGTTTACCCGACTAAACATAACTTTGTTGTTTTTTTCCTTCTTAAACTAACAGAGAAGGAAATCACGGTACTCCGACCTTGACTTTGAGGTAAGTCCCTATGAATTTCTTTATAATTATTTAACTTGAGATTGATTTATAACTACTCAAACGCAGCACTGGATGTAGCTCTGTGGATAGTACTGCCACTTTGTAATTATTATTTAAGTAAGCCAAGGTTCTAAAATTAGGATTCTTTCTCTATTCATGGCTGGAAGTAAATGATTTGGAGTTTTAATTACTCCTCAAGAATATGCTCAGCTGACATTTTCTAGACAAGTAAAGGTCTCCTATATATCAGTGGGAAGTAGATAACTTGGGAAGTAAGCCAGTCATTCCAGTTCATTGGGAGGTGGGATTGTCAGTTTCCTGATTTTTTTTTTTCTTGTTTTAACCTGAGCTTTATTGGTCCAGTTTTACTTCAATGACCGCCTGTAGAAATCCCAAGGAGATGTTTTTGCTAGTCAGCAAGGCTTAGTCTGAGACTGGCCTATGCAATTCCTGTCCTGAGGTCCTCTGTGGTAAATTCAGACTCAGTTTTTCTAGCAGCTAGTGTTGATTCAGTGTTTGCCTGTGTTTACTAAATGTCTTTTTTCCGGACATAAACAAGATGAAGATTTTCATTTTCCAATTTGCATTGAATTTATATTGATTCAGTGGTATCGGTGCTGGAAGTCACTAAAATGGTACTGTCTACACAGCTTATGTTCAGCACAAAGTTAATGATGTTTAAGTATCACATAAATGCACTTGTACATCTTGATAATTGGATGTGATTCACAGTCTGATGACATAATTGGGTATAATATATGATAAATTTCTCCAACATATTTGTACCCTTGTGCTCATACACAGAACTCAATACTCTTAACTAATATTTCTGAAATTATAGAGGCCTCCTGGAATATGGAAACTTCTTCTGGTTCAATCTTTTCATGTGTGTAAGTGAATGTTTTGGTTCTACAATGTGTATAACACATCAGTGTTTTTATCTGTCATAATGGTGAAAGGTGAATTCATGCTGAAAGTGTGTCCAAGAAAAGTGGTTTTCTTTAGTAGTAACTCAGTGTGTATGCCACAAAATAATGATAAAGAATCCAGCTTCAATGCTTAAATGACATACATAGACAGCTCCTTTGTACTTGCCCAGCATGAAATCTGTATTTCACTGAAACCTAAATTTTTAACTAAAAGTACCAAATCCATAAAAAGTAAATCAAACAAAAATATTTAGCAAGCTTCCATTTAGCCTTTTGTGTCCTTTAAGAAACAAATACTGTGTTAATCCTTCAGGTATCAAAAGAATAAAGAATCAAATCGTATCTGTTTGTATGTGTTTTGTACATCACCTTTCTTCTGACTACATAAAGTAAGTTTTGTATGTGTGTGTCTGAGTATCTGTGTGAGTGTGTGTGTGTGAGTCTGTTTGTGTGTATGTCTGTGTGTATATGTGTGTGTGAGTCTGTTTGTGTGTATGTCTGTGTGTATATGTGTGTGTATGTGTGAGTCTGTGTGTGTATGTGTCTGTGTATATGTATGTGTGTATGTGTGAGTCTGTTTGTGTGTGTGTGTGTATGTATGTGTGAGTCTGTTTGTGTCTGTGTGTATGTATGTGTATGTATGTGTGAGTCTGTTTGTGTGTGTGTGTGTGTCTGTGTGTATGTATGTGTGTGTATGTGTGAGTCTGTCTCTGTATATGTATGTATGTGTGTGTATGTGTGTGTGTCTGTATGTATGTGTGCATATGTGTGTGTCTATCTGTGTGTTTATATGTATGTGTGGTGGGGGTGTCTGTGTGTGTGTCTATGTGTATGTAGGTATATGTGTGAGTGTATGTGTGTGTGAGAGAGAGTAGTTCTAAAAGCAATAATCTGTTATGTGGCCACAAAAGAAAGAACACACAAATTAATTCATTAGACCTAAGAAACAAAACACAGTTAAAAACCTGGATCTAACATTAAAGCTCACTACAATCAACAAGTTATATAGTAGCAAAATCAAACATCAAGACGAAACCATAGCACTCAGGAAGTGGATCATTTTAGTTCAAGACCAGCTTCAACCACATAGCAATTTCCAGGCCATCCAGAGCTGGATGGTAAAGAACAAAACTGGAAACAAATTAAATCACACAGCATCACTGAGAACCTTAGAAGAAAATTGTTCTTTTTCCCCCCCATCTAGTCTCTATGGCAACCGCTAGCAGCTTCCCTAAGCAGAAGCTATGCCTTGTATTCCACACATAAAACCAGAATGTTAACAAAGATATCTGTCAGTGGAGAAAAGTTGCAACATAGAACTATGTAATTTCCTAACCTTTATAACTACTATAGTCACTGCATGATTATTGTAGGAGTTCAAGGTTGGGGCGCCGAGGACACACAGACATTCTATTTTCCTTATTCACATTCAGTGTTACTACAATTACAGGGATATGACAGGATCTGTGTCAAAACAAACAAGCCAAGAGCAACTTTTTACATTTTTTATGATGCTAACACATGTACGTGTAATTTGAGGCTGTCAGGTTAATTCCCTGTTCCTTTCTCTAAATTCAGTCTGGACTAGTTGACTTTATGTCAAGGTCCCTGCGACCCTTATCCTGAGTGGGCATTACAGAGACCACCTTGGACGTTTTACTCACACCAGGCTGCCTTGTAGACTCCTGAAAGCATTGTCCTTGAAACTTTCACCTTTACACACTATCCAAGGCTAATAAACAACGTTAATATTTTGTAAATTAATTTTACTTAAAACATGAAGATGTCTAAAAAATGTAAAACAGAACTACAGCATATACCACTTCTAGGCATACATCCAAAGCACTCTATGACTATATTTACTGCCACATTGTTTATGTTAGCAAGGAATTGGAACCAGCCTCTCTATCCACCAACACAATGGATAATGGAAATGTGGTACATAGACACAATGGAATTTTATTAAGCCATATGGAAAGGTGAAATTAGAAATAAGATAGATGGATGTGGAAAACATAGCAAATGAGGGGCTCAGACTCACTAAGATTCTTTTAAGAAATCACACATTGTCTCCTATATGTACACTCTAACTTTTAATGTTTTGATGTGTGTAAATAACGGGGTACGAGGGTACAGACTGTGAAACTAAACAAAGGATCATAGCAGAGGAAATCAGGGTGTCACAGGGAAACCCACAGTATAGGATGGAAGGAAGACACAAAGGGGAGGAGAGTGGGCTGAAATGAAGGAGGAAAGAAGTAGCAAACTTTCATGCTGAGACTAATTATTAAATGAAGATAAAAAAATAATAACTTCTAAAAATTGCTGGAGAAAATTCCTTTCACACTGACAGCCTAAAGGATACCACTGCATTCCTGAACAAATAATCCAAGAGATAGACCCGCTATAAAGTGGAGAAAAACTAATCCTTCAACCATTTCATAGACCCCCAAAATATGACATTTAACATTTTGTTATTCAAAATTCGGCTGTGAGAGATGCTACAACTCCTGGTATCACTGTTCCTTTCCAGAGACGGTGTGGAACATCAAATACACTCCTTTGGAGTTTGCCCTTTTTACAGAGAATGACCAGTTGAATAAAAAACTGCCCTTACCTCAACTGCTGACAGTACACACACGATGTCCAAACTAAATAAACAAAATAACAGATAGAGACTGACAAAACCTGCCTAGACAAGATAAGACAGTCCCTCCAAAAATGCTCTTCTTCCTTCTAAAAAGATCTGTCAAATATCATAGGCCTAGAGCCAAAATAATGATACTCCAACGACACAAAAAAACATAAGTAATTGTCCAAGTAGCTGTGTCGCTGTCCTCTCCTAAATTTGAAAAGCCACTACTCTCATGTACTTCTGACTTTCAAATAATATATTTTCCTTTTCAGGTCTTAAGAGAGTTAAAAAATAAATAATTAAGGTTACTATCCCATCATCCCTTAACAAAAAACATTCAAGTGTTAAATTTTCACTATCCCAGATAAACAGTTTTAAAATAATTTATACACCCCACCATCTACCAATATTCTAAAAATATATGATGTACCTTATATGTGTTTTAGTTATAGTATACACCTTTTCCTCCCCCTGACATTACCTTATAATAATTCCTATTATATAAAGTCTTAGTTTATAACCTTCTTAGTTAGACAAAAGGGGGAGATGTGGTGAGATTCAGGTGTCAGCTGACAAAGTTGAGAGGCATGTATCCAGAGTCCTGGGAGCCTGAAGGGGGTGTGGCCAGCACCATTCCAAAAAGGCTGCTGGGAGCTTGAGTGGCCTGTTTTGTTCCTGCCTTCTTGAGAGATTGGATCAGTATTCATCGCCTGGACCATCCGATCGCTCCAGAATCTTCCTAAGATATAACCTGTGATAGTGAGCGTTAAATTACTCTCCAATAAATATTAATCCTGTACCTGGTATATTGCAAGTGAGATTTATTGCAATACAAAATGTATACAAAAACTATGATAATACTGTTTGTATGTCATATGACAATGTCTTCCTTAGGTGGTATTTCACCTTCTAGCAGAGATCCTGATGTACAGTGAACACTCATTATGTTTTGTTGTGGAATGAATGAATGAACGAATGACTAAAGTTTCATTGGCATTTGCTTTAAGGAAAAGCTTTTGAACAATCCCCGAGTTAAGGCAAAGACTAGTATAGCAAGCAAGTGTAAAGGTAGACCGTCAAAGGTTTCCACTCTGGACTGTACAGATGGGCACATCAAATATGACCCGAGGACAGAAAGAGCAGGTTGAAATTCCAGAGGGAAGAAAGGGCATGGAGGTTTGCAAAAGTTCACAAAACAAGAGTCAGAATTCACTTAAACAAAGGTCAACGAAAAAGAAATAAACAAGGTAATTCAAAATCTTTTACGGCCCAAGAGAAGTTGTAGCTTAACTGCTGCTGCTAAAACCTGCTAAGTCAGTTTGACTGAACTTTGGGGCTTTTATTGTTCACAGGTGGGGAGTAACTTGTTACCATCATACAAATACTTTAAAGGTGACTATGTGAGAATTATTCTGGATACTCTGATAGGGTAAATCAGGAATTTGGAATATCAGTTAAAGTGACTGACTTAGGAAGAAAGTGGTGAACTGACCAAGACAGGAGAATCTGTGTATGGTCTGTAGTTGAATGTGGAATGTAAAGGCAGGTCGAAGATGACCATGTCATGGCCTTGCGTTTTTGTATGAAGAGAACTAAGGAAGAGAATGGACATCTGATTGGGATGACTTCCGTGTGATGTTGACATGAATATGCCTACTGTGATTCTAAGAATCAGGCAGCTAAAGTCGTTTATATTGGTGGAGACAAAACTCAGTGAATTCCTGGAAACACAGTTACAAATACAAGTAATGAATATAGTATCTGTTCTATGTTTTAAAAAAATGTAGATTTAAAAAAAAATCTTCTCTTCTAAAAACACAGGCATAAACCCTTTTTCCTTCTTCCACTGGAATCATGTATCCTTTAAAATATCTTAGAATGTTTCTCTGAAGGTTCAAAGATACCCCACAGAGCCACCAAATCCATGCATCTCACTGAACTTCATCAATGATCCTGAGCAATGAGTGAGGGCAGACACAGATTTTGGATAATGGGGCCATTCTTCCCAGGGCTTCACTTGTATTGGAAGAATTAGGAGCATGTGTTAAGTAAGAGAAAGACATGTAGAATAATTTGATATCACTAAAAACAAGGCTAAGCTATAACACGTGGTTTATGTTAATTTCTAGATATAAGGCATACTGTTTCAAAGAAATGTCTTGTTCAAAACAAGTTCCTTCCTGCTTTGGCCCTGACCCCCTGCAGTAGGCACAATCCATTAAGCAATCAGGGATTATTTGTAAGACACATTTGGAGGACAATCAATTTGAGCAGTTTAATCCGTGACTGTGTCCATCTCTTCTATATCATATCATTTAAACTATGTCAAAATCATCCACTTATAGCAAAGTATTAATCTTGACTGGCGCTGACAAAGTGTATAACTCTTCTAGCTTTCTTACACCCTCTGTACAATTTATGGGAAAACCAAAGCACATTTTTCTCCAAATCATAACATATTTGGGCCCAGATGTGGGCATAATTCCTGGAGATGCAAGTTCTATCTTGTGAGCATATTGACACTGTAACCTAATAAAGGCACATAAATCTTCATCCCCTCGCAATATAGCTTTAAGAATTAGGATTAACTCCTTTAGCATGCATCTTTTTTTTTTTTAAATCAATATGATTATTAGCACGCTCTAAAGGTTACTTTCAAAAGGCCACTCTAGAGAGAATGACTTTACAGAGCACTAATGACCAAAATGTAAGTAGGTTTGTCCAGGTGGAGATGGACAGTGGCAATCTAGGTTTATGAAAGCCTAAGGCTGGAAATGGTGAGTCACCAAACTTGTTTCTAATTCATGTGAGCACAGCTTCTCCAGGCCCTGTGCTCCAAGTTGAATCCAGAGAGCTTCTGACATCCCCTAGCAAATCCCACCAGTTTAAAGATTCCATGTGCAGTAACGCACCTTCTCTTTATAATTCAGATTTTTTTTTCTGTCTGGTTCAAGCACAACTCTGTGATTCACACTTGTAAATTTGAAGGTGAAAAATCACCAGTTTATTGCTCACCTGCCATCAGTTGCTCAAAGCCACTTTTGGAGGCTGAGGGAATGCAGAGCAGAATGGGAATGAGAAAGCAGGGCTCCTGCCTGGAGTCAGTAGCACAAATGCTTCGTGGAGATCAGAGATGCCTCAGTACCCAGGACTCACAGCCACTTGTAGCTCCAGTTCCAGGGAGGTGTCAGTGCCTCAGCAGGCACCTGTACTCATATGTACACACTCTCATGCGGGCACACATATGTACTCACATTATTAAAATAGTTTTTAAAATGTATAAGTAAATATTCCTTCCAACAGAGAAATGTTTTTCATGGGAGAAGATAAAATTTATAGTAGTTTCTCATGATTCAGGAAAAAAAAATCTTCTCTTTCAAGGATTTCCAAGATTCCCACTCATTTCATTTATTCAGTTAACATTCACTAAGCAGCTTAACTACCAGACAGTGCATTAGGCGTTAAGGATACACAGAGATCACTGTCTATGGGGTATCCTTGGTGGGGGCGGGCAGAATACATATACTAGCATTAGAAATATTGCAGTACTGAAAAATAATTTCAAGTACTCAATATCTAGAGAGTTAGGGTCCTAGTATAGAGGAAGCATAACCCTGCCCCCAGGTCTCTTTTCTCCCACCTGAATTTAAACCCTGAGAATTTAAAACACTATAGACTTATAGCAGGATGCTTTCTGAATCTCTAAAATGCATCTAAGATGGCGGCATGCTGACCTCACTTGAAGATTCAGCTCACTGACCACTTGCAAGAGTAAACCCTCCTTGAGCTCCAGCCTCCTAGTCAATGAAGTGGAGGTAAGGACTGCCTCCCATGGCTACGTGAGGCCTTAGAAAAACAACAAAGACTGCCTCCTCTTAAGTGGCTCTTGTCTGTGTTGTTCAATGTTAAGTGTTTTTAACATCCTTTGTAAAATCTTCATGGTTTCTACAAAAGCAGGCCTCATGGCTGAAGCGGCAGCTGCAGGGGGACCAGAATTCCTGCTTCAAGACATGAAACTTAAAACTGATAGAATTTCTGCAGGTTAAGAGCTAATTAGACTTGGCATACTCCAAGAATTTAAAGGGTGTTCAAGAGTTCTTAAGATATAGTAGAACTTGCTTAAGACATCAGGTTACTTTATTATCTCATTTTTAAAAATATCCAAATCATAATAAATGTGCTTTATAACGTATCACTATCTCACTAATATCAATGACTGACAGGTTCCAAAGGTTGTGGGGTTTTTTGGTTTTTTTTTTAAACTATAAAAGTATAAACGGAAAGATTTTCTGACACTAAAAGGTTTTGATGTTGTTATTTGTTGTTGTTGCTGCTGCTGTTAAGTGTCTTAAATAAATGTGAAAAAGAAATAAAGAAATAAGCTTCTCGGGAGAGCGGAAACATGTGGTCAGCCTGGTGGTCAGCCTGCGACAGAGGTTCATGGATCTTACAACACAGTGTCAAATGATATTTGTCTGAGTGGAAAGGAACATTACTGTATCCTAACTTTTACTGCGAAATACTCCTACAGTATATTCAGTGAAGTGTGATGAAAGTAACAGAATTCTGAAGATATTGCCAGACTATATCTTTGTGTTTTTACATAGAAAATACATGTTGGAGTTTTATTGTTATTATAAGATTTTAGAAAACTGAGGTATAAATTGAGTTTTTCATAGAAATTCATTTCTTTGGGAAACAGGATATTTAAGTCACGAAAGAAAGAAGGGAACAGAGCCTTAGGTTAGACAGGATCCAGGAAAAATCATCAAAAATGGACCAATATAGTATACAAGCATGAAAAAGTCTGTCTAGGCAGCTAAGATCACCAAAAGTATAAATGCCATGGTGAAAGTTTCTGAAGCAGATAAGAGGAAGAAGCCCTTATTATTTTGTAAAAACTGAAAGTGTAGGTAAGTTTCCAGCCCAGAACATCACTGGCTAGAGATCCTCCAACATTCACTTATAAAGCTAGCATTCTTATTGAAGAAATCTCTCTCGTTCTCAATGAAGGTAGGAAGACGTACTTGGGACTATGAAGAAGAAGGAATTAGGTAGGGAGGGCAAAACTGAGCCTGTGCAAGAGGTGGGAACTGTTTACCACAGCTGTAATAGATAACCCTTCCAGAAAGAAAGCTATTACTGCTACAGTGGCTTCTGGCAGTGCCACAGTGGCCATTTCAATTGAAAACTGATTATCTGGCAAGAGAAGATATTTGCAGCTAATGTTACACTTCGAAAGGGCTCTATATTTCAGCATCCAGATTATCACTTACCTCTGTATTTATTGCAGAGTATTTTAGCTTTGTTATTAGAATACCTTTCATGGAATTATGTGAAATATTTTCAAAATGATCTCTGCTTATATAACATTGGCAGCTTCCATAACTTTGCATTTTCCATTGTATATTTTTAACATGTCCAGCCCATTTAAATTTTTAAAAAAATAAAACCCATCAAATTCAGAATTAATTACTTCTCATTCAAATAGACGGTAACCCTAGAACCTCTGTCTGTTAAGGTGTCAAGTTTCCCAATGAGATGTTTGACAGAAACTTTGCTTTTTAAACATTCTTTATAGGAACGAAAAGTTATGTGGTTGCAGAACCATGACAAGACGTTTGAATAAGGCACAAATACACACGAAAAGATTTCCTGTTGGAAATATGTGGACTGATTTAGCTCTTGGTCAGGGAAGAGTAACAAATTTGATTGACATTCCTGGCAATATGGGACTAGAACACTCAATCAAAACTCAGCCCCCAGGGGAAAGGATAACAAGGCTGCCCGAAAAACCAAACCATCAAATGCCTGTAGCACAAGTGCTTGACTTCAGTATCAGGCCAGGAGGATGCATTGCTTGTCTTTGGGAGGGATGGTTTCACTAAGGAGAAGAAATTCAAGAGCAAGGTTGAAAACAGAGCTAGAAAAATTCTGAGAGAGAGAGAGAGAGAGAGAGAGAGAGAGAGAGAGAGAGAGAGAGAGAGAGAGAGAGAGAGAGAGAGAGAGAGAGAGAGAATATAGGCAATCAGAACCATAATTAATCATTTTTAATGTAAATATGAACGTTTTCCCCATAGTTTTCCCCTCACTTATTTAGCATTGGCATGTATTTAACCACAGTTATAAATTTCCACTTCTTTGAATTACAAGGCAATTAATCCTGGTAGCCTCCATTAGTCTCTCAACTGTGACGTGTTCCTAAGAATGCACTAAATGATGCAATGGAATGTGCTGAGTAAGATGAGGTGGTGTGACATCACTCCTACATAAATGAAATGACTGTGTAGTCATGTTCATTACTATGAAAACGTGTTGTTGTTGTTTTTAATGTTCTGTGTTATGGGGTTGTGATTTAATGAGTCTTAAGACCTGGAACTTCATAGTCTACCAAGCACAGGATATACTGAATTTCTTCTTTGGCAGCTACATGGTCCTCAAAATCTCTCCACTGAGTTGCTTACGCAAATCCTCACTCTCATAAATCTCCATCAGCCATCACTAGTCAAATTCCGTTTGCCTGGTGTTTTCTCTCAATCCCGCAAACCTATTTCATGCCCTCTCTTTGAGACTGATGGGAAGGTCATGGTGCGCTAATTGCTTGCTACTTTTCATGTCAAGTCATGAGTCATGCTGCCCTGTTTTCATCTTCAGCCACCTGATTCTTCAACAGCCAAGTCCTAGAGCTCCAGCAGCAAGATGGAAATTGCTTACCGCATGACTTAAAATGGCAGGATTCTCTGTAGGGCATGGGAACGACCTTAGTGTAACAGGGAATTATCTAGATACAATTCACAAAGTTAGGAAACTCAAGTCTGCAGAGGACAGGATGGGCTTTGGCAATATGTGAAAAGATTCAGTTTAACTTTCCATTTGTCCACCTCCCGTTTGACCTCTCTGTAAGCATCTTTTTAGAAAAAAAACCCAAAACCCACAGCCTGTGTTGCTAGTCGCTCCCCCCCCCCAAAGAAATTATTTTTCTCAACATATCCTTACATCTGAAAATGTTTGCTAACTAAAACAGTGGGCCAAAAGTTAAAATCAGAGCCCAGACATAGAGCTAATAGCCTCATTCAAACCACATAAGCAAATGGTGTTCAGGTGTCTAGGTTTGAAAACACTGTGAACTCTTAAACATGACAGCAGAGTCCTGGAGAGTGACTAAAATGCTGATTCATAACTTTTGGAAATCACCACAGAATAGCACTTGTAAAAACAGAATTTATTCTCTGAATTTTCTACTGGTGCCCTTTAAATGCTTTATAATAGAAAAATATTCCAGTGCCCCAAATACCCCAAGATCATTTTTACAAGCCCATTTTTGGGTTATGATGAAGTTGAGAGAAATGCATGTAACTGGGGAAGAAGGGAATTAATATACTTGTGCCCGTGATTTTAATAGCTCATCGGCTACACAATGTGTGCTCCAAACCGTGACTGCTAAGATTCTGTACCATCTGGTAAACAAGTATATGAAACCTATGGGCCAGATTTCCCGTCTGCAAAGCTCAGCAGTTATTCACATGGAGAGTGCAAGGTCTTAGATCCCACACACCTTTCAGGCTCTTTAGAGCTGTGAGTCAGCATTAATGGTGGGGCCTGGGATTATGCTCTCCCTTTAGTGCAGTGAGATATGTTTGTACTGTTTATAGAACTAAGACATAAAAGAAGCAATATTTCCCATGACAAGCATCAAGGACTCATGTGCTTTACAAAGTCCAAATTTTTAACATTTTTAAATTACTACAACAATTTTTGCAGAACAGACTTAACTTTTAAGGGATGAAAATCTTACACAAGAATGATGTTTTAATGCACCCACGAGAAGAAGAAACTTTTTTGTAACCTTGTGAGAGGAAAGAAAAATCCCCTTCTTCTTTTTCAGAAAGAACTAGAATCTGGGACATATTATTTGCATATGTGGTATCTTTGGGGACTGCTGGCTCCTGCCTGGCTTAGCTTCCCTTAGTATTAAACAGCTTTTAAGAACATGTGAGTCAAATTAGGAATGAGAGCCACCCTGTTCTCTCTTGCAGAAGGTCATGCACACAAGGAAGAGGCACATGGAATTGTTTCAGGAACTTAATCAGAAGTTTCAAACTTTGGACAGATTTCGGGACATACCAAATACAAGCAGTATGGTGAGTATATTCTGCATCCACAGTGCTCCATGTCAAGCGGGGCCACATGTGAGGCCAACTGTGCCCCTCACCCTCCAGGAAAACTATAGAATAAACAAAACAAAACGCAAAAACAAGCAAGCAAATTAGTGCACACAGAAAATTTACCAAGCCCCAAATGCACTTGGGAAAGGTGACCAGAAGACTTACTGGGAATGATAAGAATCCTTAGGTGTTTCCTTCCCATTCCAAAAGTCCTTCCTGAGAAGCTTTAATTAGGATTAGTTATATATCAAAACCAAGTTGGTTTCATATGGCCATTTCCCACCAGTTACAATTCAGTTAATTCAAATCTGCAAATAGTTTGCTAAAGTTTCCCATTGTTATTCTAAT
This sequence comes from Phyllotis vaccarum, assembly GCA_033318265.1. Taxonomy (NCBI): domain Eukaryota; kingdom Metazoa; phylum Chordata; class Mammalia; order Rodentia; family Cricetidae; genus Phyllotis; species Phyllotis vaccarum. The sequence goes on from JARWLC010000008.1 coordinate 52,879,103, forward strand.
GCCTGCCATTTTAAGGCCACCAAATATAATATTGGTATAAATAAAAAATATTAACTCAAACCAGAGTAATATAATTTTATCTCCAGAAGATTCGTGTGTGTAGGGACGAGAGTTTTTGGATAAATGCCAATATCAGGAACTTGGGTTGTTGGTTGTAACCATTCCCTCCTCATTCATTCATATCACTACCATCTTAGCATAGGACTCCATGAGATTAACTCTAGGCCGTTACTCAGCGCACTGCACAGTCATCGCTCCAGAGAAGGCTTCATCATCACTGGTAAGTGCACTGTGCCAAGACTCTAGGAATTGCAACTACTTGAAAACACATCCGCGAACCACCTGAGTTTGAGCAGCATTTGCAGACCTTTGCTCCTAAAGCTCCACAGAAATTGCCAGTGGATGGTACATACTTGCTTTAGTCTGTGCAGCTTCTCAAAAGCAGAGGTGAGGATGCTGATGTAGGCTGGATCTGCTACCTTGCTCCAGCTCTGCAACTTAGATGTAGTGTTCTTTGTGGGTAGTTCTTTACCAAACAGAAATAGATAAATGATCAATATATAATCAATGTATAGATGGATGTAGGTAGATGGTATGTACGTAGGTAGATAGATGATAGATAGGCAGACAATATAGATAGATAAAAATGATAAAGGTGTACAGATAGGTGAAAGATATAACGTATGTTACTCATACCTATATTATTTATAATCTCCATATATATGAATAACATGGTGTTTGATCATCTTCTAGAGATTCTTTCACATGTATCTTGGGAGTCTTAGCCAACAAAATTGACCAATGAAATTAGTGTATGAAAAGCTAAAAGATGAAACATACATATACCCTTATATTTCTCATAGTACTTATACATTTCTGGTCATGGTATGATACTGGTAAAGGGCAAGTATGAACTTACTTCACAGCAGTATTAGCTCAGTCAGGTCTTTAACATTTGAACACAGTGCTAGACATATAGAAGACATGTACACTTTGTGTTTTGTGAGCGAGTCCTTCTCATCTGCTCCTCCAAATATTAAATCATCAGTTCAGCTGACGGCAAGTGAGAACACCACCACTGAGATTAGGCCTGAATGCATTAGCTACTCATTTCGGAATATTGAAAGCTAGCATGCAAATAAAATGAAGAAGCGTCGGAACATCATTTTTTTTTCTTTTAAGTAGAGATTGTGTTTACAAATCTGAAAGGCTCATTCAGCAGCTACAGCTGACTGACTGCTGTAATATGATTGTAATTTCCCCTTGTTGTGTAAATTATGACAACAACTGGTCTGGATATTAAATCATTAATGGCACAAATGTCTGTGTCTCAGTTTCCTAACAACCAAACTAGTCTTCTAATTAATTACACCACAGCCCTGCAATAGTGCACCTTTCTAGAGGAGGCTTATAAATATTTACCATATGGGAGCGGGGGAGATACAGTCATTATTGCTGCTTGACTATTGTCCCAAATATCCAAGAATAGAATAAAAGGGATCCTTTATCCATCCCTGATTAATAAGTAGACATGCAAATGAGTTCATTATCCTTAATTCAGTCACATAATTTGTAGGGATACATTGCTAATGAAAAAAACCGCATAACTGGGAAGAGAAAGACATTTTCAGGATGTTTTCCTGTCTTGAGTAGGGGGGACGGGACTGCCACTTGACCACAGCTCCCCACCACTGCTAATGATAGACATTATGCAGAACAATAACAGATGGAATCCTAAGGACACTTAAATATAATTTAGCCCATTTCCTCACTGCTGGGAGAGAAGATATAAATACCACCTGATAAACGAATGGGTGCTTCTAGATTATCTCGAAATGAAACTCTTTTACCCTGAGTGGTTTTACAATTTACTCAAGATCTCTTTCCTCCAAGCAGCTTCTAGGGACACATCCTTTTAGAATAGCATCCTCTCTTTTGCTTTGTCTACAAATGAGAGCAGGTTGGCAAATGATGCAAAGGAGGGATGTCAGTATCAAAGAAAGAATAAAATAGGAAAGAGAGGTGGAAGGGCTTAATCCTACTGGACGTTCAAGCAACCTGCCGTGTTTGGGTTGAATGTCAGTTCTCATATCCACCACACTGCTGTCCCGAAACCAGATTAGTGTGTCCCAGAGTTCTGTGGATGTTGGCTTCCAGTGGCTCTCTACTTACTAGGCTTTTGACACTCTGTTTGATTATCTCCTCCTGTACTTGAACTCAGAAACCAAACAACAGCAGTGTAAACTCAGGAACGTATACAAGTCGCATCATTTCAGATCATTATATTCAGGCCTCTGTTGTAGCCTTTCCCAGCCTATGTAGGCCTGTAGAAGTCAATGATCAATTTCAGCTGGACCAGAGTTTAGCATTCAGTTGAGCCACAGAATTTATGAGGCTCTCTCTCTTAGGAGAGTCTATATAGCACTCCCATTGCCAGAGCCAGCACACAGGAAGATGAGCAGCTTGTGTGCACTGACCCTGTCCACTATCCACTAACTCCCTGTCTGCTTTGTGGCAGGTCTGATTCCCTTGACTGCTGGGCGCTGCAGCCACTCCATACATAAGGACATACCTGCTGAAGGGATCACCACATATTCAGAAATGAGGATGAGAACAGGGTCAAGCTGCAAGTGCCTCAGAATAATAATAGAAGAGAAACAATTTAGAAAGTAATGCTGAACTTCCCAGAAATTTAATTGATCACATGCTGAAAAAAATAACATTCTGAAATTGGTATTTAGATATTTTTGCCAGTGTTTAAACTTGGCAACTTTAGTTAGCATGTTTTTTAAAGGAGGAAGGGAACCCCATCTGTTCCAAACATAACAGCCAATGAACTAGCATTTTGAATACCTGTCAAAGTTGGGATAATTTGATTTTCCATCCCACTAAAGAGTTCCAGAAAACTCCACTGCCCTTGTCTAAAATAGATGGGTTCACTCTGGACTTGCTGCAGCAGAATTCACAGGAATGAACTTTTCCATTGAGGGATTCCATAGCACCTCCAGACTTTCAACTATTTGCTTCTGCCTACAAAATAAATTACAAGCTGAGGAGTTTGGCAATCCAAGACCCTCATACTCTGGCTTCTGTTCATCATCCGCATGTTTTTGTTTCTGATACTTCTTTTTCATGCCAACTAGGAAGAAGAAAAATGATTATTACCATGTTTGCCATCTCGGTGCTATGAATTTTGATATCCTGTACAACAACCCAGCCTCAACCACGCATGTGTTCATAGCCAACCCTGTTTTTCTGTGCCATCTTGAATACCATTCTTCTAAGAAGAGATTATGTGTTTCACACAAACAGAAATTATCCCTGCACTTCCCTTTGATCCCCTATATAGCTTTTACTGGGTCATGGGGGCGGGGGTAACAGACAAGGAGGGAAGAGGTAAAACAAGAACATAGAAGAAGCAATTATAACATACATTATTTATTTACAGAACCATTCCTTTGTGAAATTAGTATACATGAACTCAAAGTATGTAACTTTCACTTGATTATAATCATTTTCCACAATAAATAAACTTATTAAATAATAAGCATGGATTTAATTCCTCCCTAGCACTTAAAAACTGTTTTCAAATACCAAGAAGTTATTGCTTCATATAACGCATTAACATTTTTGTCACACAATACAAAGCCTAACTCTGCTATGACAGTATTCAAATTGAGGGTTAAGGTAGAGTGAATACAGCTCAAGGTCACATTTATATTACAGGGAGGAACTGGTATGTGGTCCTGTGTGTATCAGATTTTTAATCTTGGGTTCCATAGTGAACCATTCTGAATTTCCAGATGGGATTTATTACTTCCTCCTTAGGACCGATTATAATAAATAGTCAGGCAAAAACAGCTGATTAAAAGGTATTGTTTGAAAGAAACAGATTAAGAAGACGGGAAGGCTGAGACATGACATTTTTAGCACCTAAAGCTGAGTAATCTCCTTCACCTATCCTAAAAGTTACTCTTCATTAGGTCTTTAGTATTAGTTATTTCTCTTTGATTTCCTCATAATCAGACAGATTCCTGAAAACATCTGAAGTATTCAGAATTTTAGGGTTTAATTTATAGATATAAGTATTTCTCTAGGCTATTTTTTAATATATAACGTGATATGAGGTGTGAAGTACTGAGTGGAACCCATATAAAAAAACAAGTAATAATTTTGCGTTCCACTTAGTTATTGATCATAACAAATTGAAGACTAGATTTGGGGAGAGGATAAGACATTTATGACAGCTAGAGCATTTCTATTAATCCGAGTTCCCTATAAAAAAGAGTGAGAACACAGTTTCAAATCATCTTAGTAATCTCGGAGATTGAATCCAAGGGCGAATCAAAACTAGAAAGAGCCTGGGGAGAGGGAACACTAGGGAATGATTTAGTGAAGTCAAGTTCAGATTCTCATGAGTAACGATAAATTTAAGTGAAGTTCTGTATCCAAGTAAAACCTGGACTAATGTAAAAACAACCCTCACCTAACATTTCCTCTTGCAACAATAAATAGATTTATCTTTAATCAACACTCTCTACTTAATTTGGCTTTTTTCAGATTAAGTGCTGGTTATTTTGGTGGTGTTCGGGTTGAATTTTTCTTCTAAGGAGTGTTCAGTCCTGATTTCTAACTTGTTCTTTGATGATATTCAGCTTATTCTGTGTGATTCAACCCCCCCGACCCATGGACAGAAGTTTAAATGATATTGGTTTAAAATAAATCAAATTCACTAGTAAATCATAGATTGTCAGTCGGTTCATGTACTTACTGAGCTCTCCAAGATGGTGCTGTGAGGGCATGCACACTAAAGCATACTGACAAACAGTGGGTAATACACAGGTTGAAATGGTCCCCCGTATTGTTGGATACATTTTCCATACAGCTGTGATCTTTAAAGGGAAGAATTCTGGGTATGTCACCCAATCACACAGAGTATCGTGGAGAGTAAGCATACAAAATCTGCAAAAACAAGGAAATATAACAATGCAGCAGTATTCAAATGAGCTAATTTTTGAAAGGAAAAAAAAAAGACTTTATTTTTCAGTGAACCTATTACTAGGCTGTGTGACTATGAAGCATTAAGTAGGATGTCCTGAGAAATATATTCAGATTTGTTACTTCACTAAGTTTACGCCCCATTCTTTAGATTTTCTAGACTTTACTCCCTTCATCTTTGAACAGTTATAACGACATTCAGATATATCATCTGCTTTGCCTTCCACAATACTGTTCACATCTTTCAATTCTGAAGATCTAGATGGTAACTTAGAAAGTCTATTTTTCACTTTGCCCCATGAAAGAAAATTTAAATTGGAAATACCCTTTGCAGCTACCCTCAATTTTCAATCATCTATGAATCCTGTAAAGTGTGTGCTCTCTTCCTTGGAATGATGGCAAGTTGTGCTCCTAATCATCAAATAAATGCCTTTGTTCTTCTTCTCAACAGGAAAACCCAGCAGCAAACAAGAACCCCTGGGACACTTTCAAAGCCCCCAGCGAGTACCAACATTACACCACAATCAATGTCTTAGACACAGAGGCAAAGGATGCTTTGGAGCTGAGGCCTGCAGAGTGGGAGAAATGTCTGAATTTGCCTCTGGATGTGCAGGAGGGTGACTTCCAAACAGAAGTGTAACACAGTCAAAGTAAACTGAGGTGGAGACACAATCAAATACACTGACACTTGGGAAGCCTGACATTCCACCTGGACAGTGTGACTTCTCTGTCAGGACCTTCCTGTGACAGCTTCAGTGTTTTCCTATGGTAATTTCTCACTGGTCAGGCTAGTGGAGAGACGGCCAAGTGTACAGTTCTCAGCACCCCGTGTTGTAAGTACCCGTGGAATGGATTTGTAAGGTAATCTTTATGGATAAACCTCAAGCAACGATTCATGTTGTAACAGCTTCATGTGGCTTAGTTTTCAGAAAACTTCACCATGAAGCACAATGTATATATTTATGCAGTTTTTAAAGTTTATAACAGTCTGTTTGGCCATTACTACACTTTTTACTTTATAATATAAAAGCAAAGTTTTTGTCATTAAATGAATGTTTGTTGAGCTACATTCTTCATTGCTTTAAATGCAATAAAGTAATAATCTCACTTTTATATGAATAATATATTTCACATCTTTATTATTGCAGTTTTCTCTAGAAGGCTCCGAGTAGCTTTCTCTGCTGCAGCTGTGTATAAAATATTTAAAATGTTGTATGGTGTAAATAAACTTTTGTCTACATATCAGTTTTTTAGTGCATTTTATTTTGGATTTGTTGAACAAAAATTTACATATTTATAAAGTTTTCTTTTTCAATACCGACACTGAAAATGTATTCAGAGTTTTAACAGCATACCATTATTACTCCTTTGAGCCTGATGATTTCTCAGTGTAATAATAGGTTTGCATAGTGCTTCTGTATTTCCTACTTAAACACCCTTTGGAACAATGTACCATGTAAATGGGCTTGTCAGAAATCTGCGACCATCATCCTCTTCATAACATTATGTTCTTTTCTGTCTTGTGGCAACATGACAAGTGACAGAAAACAGTAGTTTACTAAACAGAGGATGATGCTGGGAAAATGTGTGAGGTGATTCAGTTTGCTGCATGTTTCACAGAAAACTATTTCTGCCAGAGTTCTTTATAACAAACATCAGCGAATTTATTCGGGATCATAACATCTGATCTGCATACAGTCCAGCAGAAAGAAAAGGAGGGTGGACTGTCTCCGATTTGAAAGTAAGAAGCCCTCTCCCATAGTGATGTCTCTTGCTTGCTTAGACACATATTCAAAGGCCAAGAAGGAATTCAGCAAATGCCAGGGACTTTGACAGGCCGGAGAGTGTATCTTGAAGGTAATGGAAGGAAGGTTGGGGGTGTCTTCAAATGTCCTAGAATGCTTTATTTGATTAGCTTTTAGTTAAACCTGAGCTGTGTGGTCTGTGTTTAGAACACGTATAGATCAGTTCCTTCACCTGGAAACCTTGACGGACCCTGGGGGACCTTGGCACTCCAGTGGAGAGAAAGAGACAATGGAGCTTCAGTCTCCAAGTGCGCCTCTGAGCTGGAACCTTAACCACACCGCTCAGGCTCAGGCAGAGCCCCTGTCCCATGCTGAAAACGTTCTCAGTGTCAAGGTGTAAAAAGTATATTTTTAATCAGATTTTAAAAATAAAGTGGTATCATTATGCAAAAAGGAGTATCACAAAGATTTTTTTCAATAAATGAAATGCTAATTATGAAATAATTGTATAGCCTATTGAATTTGTAAGATGATATTTTGATGAGAAGGAATAGTTGATAAGTATTGCCCCTTCTCTGACTCTTTCTCCTTCCCTTTAGTCTACCCTGCATCTCACTCTTACATATGTACACACATATGTACACACATGTGTCTCTGTATGTGTGTACATATTAAGACAGGTCTCTGCTCCATCTCAGAAACCTGTAGTGGTGACTAAAACTGTATAGAAAGTCACTCAGTCCAATTTGTAAAACCTAAATGCTTTTGAAAAAATGCATTAGTCAAATGTTTCAAAGTAGAAACTCAGTAAGTTTAAAATATATAAATTCAATACATTAGATTAATATTTCTTCTAAATATTTACTCTCCTAAATTATGTTACATTACTAGTAATTCAGTATTTCATGGCTGTTGTGCAGAAATTGCTTACCAAAGTATCTGGGGCTGGAATTTGGGGTTTGTTAGGAGCTATGCCAAGATGTCAGCATGGTTCATTTTTTCTATTTTTGTTTTCTTTTTTAATCTATATTTAAAAAGTACAGGTTGAGAGGTACTGGGACGCATACGTTCATGAAGCTTCCTTTCAGTCCATTCCTATGAAGCTCTGACCCACTCTTTCCCATATCTGTGTGTGCGCACAGCCATTCAGGGCTGAGTTGCAGCTATCTCCGTAGATGGGGCTACCATCCACTCTTGGCTAGTTCGTTCCCTCCTGATTGTACCCAGAACCTTCCAGGTTCTGTGTGACCTTGCAGTAGAAGGCTTCACTCTTTCCATGTGTCTAAATCTCACTTATGCATCAAGTGAAACATGAATTTCATCTTGATTAAGTTTTCCATAATTTTCTGAACTAAAATTAATTTCTCCTGTGAACTCTTTGGACACTGCTTCTGTACTTCTTTTAGGACTTCTCGAACCTTCTATCTTGTTACTTTTCCTGATATTCCCTGGTAGACTGTAAGTGCCTACAGGGCAGATTTCATGTTGGATCCATTTTGTATTTCTTAAGGGACCTAGCACAATAAATTTCACACAATAAATGTTTGTTAAATTATGTGTGGCATTTATTTTAGTATTTCTTACAGCTATGCACACCAAGTCACACACTCAAAAGTATTGAGTGACTGTGATGAATTTTCTACTGTCTTAGGCAGTTAGCATTCTGTTGGATCCATGTTTTAGGTAGCTGAGTACTGATTAGAAATATCAGACACTCATGCAAAATAAGTAATATTATTTAAACATTAATAAATGCTTATTCCCACACACCATCTCTTTTTGTTCTTAGTAATATGTAAACCAACAAATAATTCTTCCATGCAAGTAGAAATATGGCTCAGCAGTTAAGAGCATTTTATTGCTCTTTCAGAGGACTCAAGTTCATTTTTCAGCACTCATGTAGCTCAAAACTACTAACTCTCTCTTGGGGAACCTGATTCCTCTGACCTCCATGGGGTTCATACACGCACACACATGCACACACACACACACACACACACACACACACACACACACACACGCATTCACAATCTACACACACATACCTACCTATACACACACCTGCACATACATATTCACATCTACACACAGTCACCTACCTACACACACACTCACATCTACACACACATACATAGATCTACACACACATACCCACATGCACACACCCATATACGCATTGATTATCATAAAGAAACAGAGAGGCTAAGAGCCCTACTGAAGCCTACCATTAACAAATGATGCCCCCAGGATGATAGCTAAGGTCTCCTGGCTCCTAACGCTGCAGCCACTTCCTAGATACTGCAGTGTTTTCCACTTGGTCCATTCAGATCTTGAAGTTCTCAAATTTGACTGTCAATGTTCTGTGAGAGATATTTTCGGATAAGAAACAGAGGCTTTAGAATTGAAACATGCCAGTTGTCATGGAGTTGAATAGGAGCTGTTATACCAGAAACGTGTAGCCTATCCAAATGGCAGGCGATCCTGAGTAGATCTGTCTGTCATCCCTTGTGTGGTTTTATTGGTATTTGACCTATATACAGATATTCCAATGGCTTTTTTTTTTAACCACTAATTCATGTTCAACATAAGGCCAATGAAATAAGCCACCTTGAATGTCTATCTTCAGCCCATCTGTTAAAGCAAACAGTCAAGATTTAAAAGCCAATTATTAGACCTGTGCTTCAGAATGTTGAGTGTGTAGATTTAAAATCACCCTCAGTGTCTCAAAAATGTTATCAGGCTGTAGTTTTCTACAATTCATGTCAGCACCCACTAATGAAATTCTGCAAATTTCTCACAGTTCATCAAAGTTACAAAATGAATCTGTCTCTAGTGTTTCAATCTACACAAAGGTTTCCATGGCGACAAAGCCATCTTGGCCCTGAAATCCTTCTACAGATAGATTACTGCTATGATCAGCGCAGCAGTAAATAAATTTTATGACCAGGAAAATTCAAATGTAGAAATGGGAAAAAAGAGGGGGGGGGGGAGAGAGAGAGAGAGAGAAGAAAAAAGCTGGAAATTGATGGGAACATCACTCATTTTTATGTGTCAAACAACAAAGCCAGAGTTAAGGAAAGAGATTCATTTGAAAACATTGCAATGGGAGCAAAGGCATTATTGCAAGACAATAGGGCAAGCGTGCCAGAGGTCAGGCAAGAAGCACTTTTCTTTGTGGTTGTCGAGATAAGGAGAATGAAAGGCTAGCTGGAGGAGGAAGCAAGTCAGGGAAGTTTCTCTTTCTGTGGGGAGTCAACTCTGAAAAAGAGGTTTTACTACATTTTAAAAAATTTCTTTAAACTCAAGAATAATTCAAAGATCAGAGCCTGAAGAAAGCAAGCTGCCTAATTAATGTTTGATTAAATTTTCAAATAGTTTATTCAGATTGGTAGAAGGAACAAATGGTTGAGTTTCTGAAATGAACAGTAGGAATTGGGAAGGTCTGCGTCCAACCTCCTTATGGAACGTTATGGCACTAAGTAAGAAGTTCATCCACAGGCTCACCTAAGAAATGCAGGAAGGAGAGATCTTTGTAATAAGTAGCTTCCAGAACACAAATGGTTAGGCCATTTCGGGTGCATAGGTTTTCAAAACAGTCTGGTCCCAGTATATAAAAGCTGGCTTCAGAATGCTATGAAACGGAAGAAAGGCAGATAGTTTCATGGTTGCAAGGAGTACAGATTTGGGAGGAAATTCCCAAAGCATGATCCTGAGTATCAAAGATCAGCAAGCCCAAGAGGATTTAAGTTGAGTATATTATATATATATATACACATACATATATATATATATGTATATATATATATGTATGTGTATATATATATATATATATATATATATATATATATATATATATATGCATCCGCTTTCTCTTGCACTAATATCTGAATCACTCATGGGCCTTTGTCCAGCTGCAAAACTCTTAGCTTTCACATTTTGTTTGTGTACCGTAATTTTCGAGAGATCTAAGAGGAAAAGGCCAACTCAGGCTACCTTCAGACAGTAGGTGCAGTTGTGCCTGACAATGGATACCATAGTGCCAAAATGAATACACAGACTCAGATAAAGTTGAAATGATTGCGGGTAGAAACTGAGCCTGTTGAAAGGGGAGGAATGATTAAGAGAAAGGATTCTCTTGGGCCAGAGGGGAGAATGCATGGCTCTTTATCAGAACTAGTTTTAAAGTGACAGTGGCAAATACTACACACAAAAGGACAGCACTACTTCTGTTTTGAAAACTGCATTACTTGTATTATGTGTATAGGTGTTTTGCCTGCATTTATGCTAATGCACCACATGCATGCGGGCATCAGAGCTCAGGAGAATGGGGTAACAGATGGCTGTGAGACACACTGTGGGTTCTGGGAATCAAACTACAGTCCTCTTGAAGATCTGCTAGCACTTTAAGCACGGATCCACCTTGTCAGCCCCAACAGATGCTCTTATTCTGAGTTTCCAATCCCCTCTTGACCTAGACCCCTGTACCTTTCTGTGGTGTTGGGATTCTGTTTTAGATATGTTGAAAAGGGTCAACTCTGGTTTGTAAATCAGTCCTTAAAATGTCAGTAAGAGCTTACATCCAGAAACAAAGCCAAAATTCACAATGGAAGCATTATTGCAATAAGAGGAAAGTATAGAAATCAGTCTGAGCTGAAACAAAGGATTAGAAAAAAATTTCAGAGAAGGGAGGTAGATATAAATGCATCCACTAATTTCTCAAGCATTTTTATAACAAGATATACAAAGCTTGAACTCACATCAATACTCCTGCAGAATGAGGCTGCTGCCTCTCATGGAATTACAAGGTGGACACATGGTTTTCCTTGAATATTACATTTCAAAGGGATGGCTCCCACATCCTTGAGAAAAAGCCTCTGGCAGGTAATACTGGCATGAATCTGTTTTAAAATTTTATGTCCCAGAGAGGCAGATAAAGAATTTACAAGTTTTCTGAAGGAAAGGCTATAAGAAAAGTGAGATCAGAGGAATAGCACAGAAAGAGACTTATCTAAAGTTTTGTCAAGTTGGGGAGAACATTAAGACACTCTTGGTACAAGTCAAGGATAGACCAGTACCAGAAAAGGAGGTATATTGAAGAACCTTGTCACAAAGTTCATGGTACAGAACAGTCACCTCAAAGCAACTAGAGATCTTCAGTTCTTCACTTTCCATAAGAACAGAAATTACTGTGTCAAAACAGATCTTCTCTTAGAGAACACCCACACAGCACATGAAGACTCTTGGAGAATCACTGTTGAGTCGATCTCTCTTGAAACCATCCACTAACAGGAGAAGGGCGGACCTCCATTCTGGGGTGACTTTCCATGAAAGGAAAGAGGCACAAGTTGACAATCCCAAGCGTTTGTCTTGCCAATTATGAGCTCTACTTGTTTTCAGAAACAAACAAAAATGTCTAATCTAGTACCAGTCTCTTCCCCCTACATCTCAGAAATCTAGAAATATTCCTTGAAGCTCATGAGACGTTTTAAACATGTACCCAAATAAAATGTTATCCAAAAAAAAACCAGTAATAAACTTGTCTCTGTTTACAAAGGACTTAACATTGTTGAAAGGACACAGGCAAAAAGAATTTGAATAACATAATAGAGCTGCATAAGAAAGACGAAAGGTAACTATGATGACACTGGAAAATGTCCAGATATACATAAATAAAAACCACAAAGAATCAAGGAAACAGAGCTATACCAGCTCAAAAATGTCTTCCTTCAGGTCCTAGACACTGTCTTGGGGCTGTGCCACGTGATGGTGCTGAGCTCTAAGCCGTCAATACAAATTTAGAAACAGCAATTAGCTGTGCAGTTCACAGTGTCTCCAAGATCGAAGGCAGCATCTCCTCTGTGAAACAAAGAAACAAGAAGAGCTTCTTAAGAACTACCATACCCATCAGATGTCAACAGCAGAATTACATCTTTTCTGAGTTCTACAGAGGTATCTTTATGAACTTTCTTACAGAGCAAGGTAGTCTGTAACTTGAGTACCAACACAAATAGACTATAAATGTGGAGCAGCCTAGACATCACTTCCCTGGTATTTTCAAAGGTGAGATTAACATTTAAATCAATTTTAATAAAAGTAAACAATTTATTCCCCATAGTGTGGTGGGTCTCACCAAATCAGTTAAAGACCCTAAAAGGAAAAGACTGATTTCCCTTAAATATTTCTTAGATTCTTCATCCTAACCACCTCCCCATTAGAGCCTTGATATCAGTTCTTTCTTGAGTTCTGCTTCTAGGTTGCCCTGGAGCTGCTGGTTTTGCCAGCTCCCACAATCACTTGACTCAGTTCTTAAAAGTAAATCTCTATCCATGTATATACATATTTTCTTATTCCTCTGGAGAATCCTGACTAAACACATTGTGGTGAATTGGAATCATTTTCAGTCAAATCAAACATGCATAAGAATAAAGCCCTTTTATAATATAGATAGAAAACAAAACAAGCAGACAAAAACAGAATATCTCTTTTCCACAGGAGAGTTCACCCATGTCAGCAATTCTCAACATCAAGCCTCTGGCAATAATTAAGCTCCTTCCCAATGATTATGATTTGTGTATAAATGTTCACTTAATAATAAAAATTAACCTAATAGTCTAGTCTCTCAATATTTTAATTTTTCAAGGATTCATCCTCAGTTGAGACAAATCAGCCAGAAGAATATTCCAGAAGATTGGAAGAACAACTGAGAACATCCTCCAAACACAAGCTTGAGTTTGGGTCAACCTCAGAGCACAAGACACAGAGATTCATCCCAAAGTTCTATATAAAAATACAAAAAGTTAACATTTACTTATAGAATTACCATGTATTCAAAATCAGTTTGTTTTCAAGTTCAGTGTTCAAAATACATTTAATCTTTCATGTGGGAAGATGCTGCTGGGGATGAAACCTGGGGCCTTGGGCATGGCTAGGCAAGCATTTTGAAACTAGCCACGTTTCCAGCCCAGAACATGACTCTTAAATGCTGGAAGTGTTTAGTGATATGTACAGAATAAAACTACCTCCAAGATACAATCCAGGGTAATTAGTATTAGTTTCTCAAGTAGGGCATGAAAATCGCGAGTTGAATATGATGCTTGTGGTGATTGTCTACCAGTGGATGAGAGATCTGTTCTGCTCATTTTGTTTCATGGCCATAAAATCATGCCATAAAGAGAGGATAATGCTGCAGGAGGTGACTCACATGTGTCTGCTCTGTAAACTGGGGAGGAAGGGAAGATCATAGCCAATCCATCCAGAAGTCACAGCAAATTGTTAATAAAGAGAGTAGCTGGGAGAGTTTGCTTCTGTGCCATGGTGAATTATCTGGTATCTCCTTGGAACATTATGGACAACTTCAACTCTTGTGGCATACTTACGGTAGTTTCTATGCGAGTCAAGTAATCATAAGTAAAAGGTGCATATTGTCTTGAGGGATGATTTAATTTATTTGGGAGTTCATTTCTCTTTGTAGAATTGCTATTAAAAAAGGAATGCAGAGGAAGCAATCAATGGGGGTGAGCTGTGTGCCCACTGCTCACCAGCATCCTTACCAAATGCTGTTCAAGCCCAGTGTGGCACTTTTTGTTGTTCTGAGGATTGAAGCAAGGACCTTGGTCAGACTAAGCAAATGTTCCCACAACCCCTGCCCCACCTTTTCAATGCAATGCCTAGCAACTACTAGTTGTAATTCTTTATAAAGAGTAAAGTGTCGTTCCCCCAAATAACATCTGCATCAATAACTTTCTTCAATATTAGCCCAGGGCAAATGTAATTATGGCGATAGAAATGTCAAACAAGCTGGTATGTTGGAGGATAAAGTTTTATATTTTCTACAAGCGCTTAATCTACAGTTGCCATTTGTGTTATATAAACAGGATAAGGTGAATGAGTTTAGATCTATTTCTAAACCGATGAATGCCTGCTGTCTTTAATTACAACAATTAAGTGTTCGCCCAGTGAGTTCTGTGCTAGAGCCTGACAAGATTCTTCCAAGGCTGCTCTGGCTTGTTTTCTTCTTTACTGGAACACTGGAAAACTACACACAAGAGGCGCTTGACGGCACCCATCTCTAGAAACCCAATACTCTCAGTGACCCAGAGGTCTGGAAAGCACAATAGGGGAAGCAGAGCCGCATTCTGTCCTTAGCATATAGTTATCTTAAGACACAGCTTCCCTAAAACCAGGAATATTCTCAGGAACCCTCATCAACATTCATTATGAGGTCATTGTTCTAGGAAGTATCCTTTGCTTTGCTTTAGGATCTAGGGGAATGGTCAGCTTTTACTCAACTGTTCATTTTCCTCTATCTTTAAAATTCTGAAGATCCAATCTCCAGACAAATAAACTGTATCAGTTGCCTGCTCCATCTTATGAGCAGTGTTGAATAGAGCGTCTTTTGTAATCTCACCCCTGGACTGCCATCAGATGTCTGAAATCTAGTCCCACTTTTCTTCATGGAGTGGTGCAAGTATTGAGCCTATCATTTGTTAAGCTTTGATTGAGACTCTAAAAACTACTGTGGGCTGTCAGCATTGCTCACCTGCACACTCACTTGCCAGGAAGCTCTTTAATCGGCTACCTTAGAGAGGAAGAGAGAAAGGTGCATCTGCCACTCACATTAGTGGTGCTTGTGATGGAGTTCCAGTCTCGGTTCAGCTTTTATCTTACCACAGAAAAGCACGGAGGAGGAGGAGGAAGCCAAATACACCTCTATTCTGCCAAGTTTGGCAGAGAACCACAGAGTACTTCACAGAAATTACTCTGGTCCCCTCAACAGGGACCAGGCACTAGTTATTAGCACTGTTTGTTTTAATTGAGTAGCAGATATTCATCTAATAAAAAAAAATTAGGCTCTCATACACGAATTTTAAATAGGCTCTCATACACATATTTTAAATAGGCTCTCATACACATATTTTAAATAGTGCATGGTATTTCTCAGGGCAGGCCCCAGAGCATCAAATCCTAGTGATCTTTTCTTACCATTTCTTCTAAAGGACAACCCAATGCAATAAACATTACCATGCTCAGAAGCCATATTGCACACATTTTTCAGGAACTCAAGCAGAGACCCTCACTGTTTATGCAACGTGTTTCTGGGCCATCACAGAGCTGAGGTTGCACATCTTTCTGTTGAGATCAACATTATGACAGCCATGTGTTCCTGAGCAGGATGCTAGCCCTCACCCTACAATTCCAAAAGCTTTGCTTCAGCACAGCTCTGTGGAGACCTTCCTGGCCTTATTTTAATTAGTATCATTAACTTCCTATTTTTCAACACTAGCATTGTAGAGTTTGGAGAATTTATTTGACACTCGAAAAAATCTCTGAATGTTATTGCAGCATTGGGAGAAATTCCCCTACTTTATTTGTGCATCCAAAGAAATCTTGTAGGTATTCACAGGCACTTTTCTAGCTGCATACAATATTTATTCATATTCTATATGCCTGTACGACCCCTGGTCAAACAATGGGTTACTTACATATATTTGATATGCTGAGCATAAAGAGAGTTGAATAGTCTACTCCATTTCTTGTTCAAAGCTAAAGATCCAAACAAGGGTCATTTATACATGGGTCCTCTTTTAAGTCCCAAGTTATGTTGAATCGCAAACATCATCATTTCAAAGTTCTACATATCAGAAGTCTTTATGCCAACAATGAAAGAAAATGGTTTCAAAATATAAATTGCATAATAAAATCCATTTGCAACTCTGCTTGGTAATCAGTGCTTTTGTCTTTATTTTTAACAACATATTCAATAGATACACTCATTTAGGGAACAATGGAGGAGAAAGAAAGGCAGAAAGAAGGGAAGGAGAGAAGAGAGAATTGGAGGGAGAAAGAATTGCCAGCTGAGTCTGAGAGAAACACAAGAGAGAGAAAGCAATTTGGAGACAAAGCAACTGTGTGCCTCTCTCCAAGACAAAAGCATGTAAGACTCCTGGGGACCACAAAGCATCCACACTGTGGAGAAAAACTACTAGAAAAGAGAAAAAGAAAAAACAAAACCAGGAGACACTGTAGTGCAGTGGAATGGCGAAGCATGGTAAGCCTTTGAAGGGAATACAGGTGGTGGAAATGAGTCACCAGGAGGGATGACGTACCAACCTGTGTTTTCAGTGCTGCCCTCTGTGCCTTTCCAGCTGTGTGTCAGTTGTTAATGTGAGAAATGAATGGAGCTCCCTTTTTTCTAACACAAAATTTACATCTCTGTCTCTAGAGAAAACTGGTTCTCTAGTACATAGTGTCTTAGTTAGGGTTACTATTGCTACGATGAAACACTATGACCAAAAAGCAGGTTGGGGAGAAAAGGGTTTATTTGGCTTACATTTCCACCTTGCATTCATTGTTGAAGGAAGTCAGGAAAAGAACTCAAACAGGGCAGGATCTTAGAGTCAGGAGCTGATGCAAAGGTCACAGAGGGGTGCTGCTTACTAGCTTACTCCCCATAGCTGGCTCAGCTTGCTTTCTTGTAGAAGCCAGGGCCATAAGCACAGGGATGGCACCACCCACCAAGGACTGGACCCTCCCTCATCGACTAATTGAGAAAATGCCTTACAGCTGGACTTCATGGAGACCTTTTCTCAACAGAGGCTCCTTCCTCTCTGATTACTGTAGCTTATGTCAAGTTGACACACGAACCAACCAGTACACATGGTATACGATAATGGCAAAAAACATTATCACACCATGAAATATCATGAGGGTCTAGAGAAGATCATGCCATTTTCCAAGATGCTTGAGGCTCATTTCTATATATTCCTAAAGGAATCATCAAAATCAAGCACATGATCCTTCAGGTTCATTTCTTGCCTCCCTGTAAAAACAAGCACTTTATTCCCAGTGGGTCGAAGGGACAGTGGTTCTGATTAGTTACATATGAGTGATTAGAAGCATCTGTTGGACAGTAAAAAATATGTGGCAGAGAAGAAAAGGAGAGAGGTAAGAGAACATGGGCATGCTCCTGCTTCCTGGGAGCGCGGGAGGTAAGGCGGGCCAGCAGGTGAATGAAACACAAAATGCTGAATCTGTGGTCTCCCAAGAATCTACATTAGACTCCATAGTTCTGATGAAGAATTTACTGCTAAAGTATATATACCATGATTCTGAAAGACCCCCGGGGGTGCAGGACCCCCAGAACGGATCTTCCCTCAGGAAGAGACCCCAGGACCCAAAGACCGAGCCGAGTCCACAGTTCAGATGCAATCAGCACAAGGTTTATTGAGGAAACATAGGATCCTATGGGCCAAGTCACTTGGAAATGACTTGAGCACCCAGGCCTTTGTTTAGGGCCTTTTTATAGTGTTTGGGAAGCAGAAGCATGTGTACAAAAGCAGATGCATGGTTACAGGGTTCTGATTGGTTAGTTCAATGGGACCACCTCTGAGGGGCAGTCAGAGCCCAGGTGGCTGATGTTGGTCTTGGCTCAGGGCCGGGGCCAAACCACAAGCCAAGACCACTGGTTAATTTTTCCAAAATATTTTGTCTTGTAAGTTGTTTTCCTGGATTTGCTGGCCTCGGTCGGGGTCACCCTGTATGTTGGTTATCTCAAGGCTTGTTTTTTTTTTTTTGGTCATGGGCTGGGGCCCACCCAAAACTATTTTTACTGCCATCCTGCATTTTTATGGTTTTTAATGTAAGTCTTGCAAAATGGCGTTACTGCTGTTTTAGCATTAAGGCTTTTATTAGCTTGAACCGGCCATATACTGTCAGTGTGCCCTTGTGTGAGGAATTTTTGCCATCCAGCCCCAGACCATAAGTACTTTTGGACCTGAATTTGGTGCTATTCTTAACTCCAGCCTGACTTAACATGCCTTGCTAGTATTGATTATTTATGAGGAGGGGAGGGAAAAGACAGAGGGTCTCACCAGAGGGCCCAACATTCCCCCATTTTCTTTTTGCCCGAGTAAAATCATTTACTCTATGAGGAGTTATTGTTAATATATACAGGCTAGGCCACCAGGTCCACTGGAGATGGTGGGAAAAGTGTCCTCAGTCCCAGATATCACCTGCCATGTCTGCTTAATCGATTGGTGAAGGCTCCTCTCTAGGGGACTGTCGCTGCACACGGAGCTTGAGGGAGGGGATTACCAGTTCTTTCTACAGTCCATCAGTCATCAGGATCTAAGCAGCAATGTCATGTGGTCAGAAGGACTTGGTAGGATCCCTTCTAGTGGGGTTCAAAAGTCTGATGCTGGTGTCACCGGACGTAGACAAGGCCTCTCATGGGGTCCTCTCTCTCTCGGGCTGGCAAAGCTGGTAAAGGTCTGAGAGCTGCTTTTATAAAGAATGTTATACATTAGCCAGGGCCTGCAACCCAGCAGACAAGGGGGTTATATCAGAGATGGTTCTCA
Organism: Phyllotis vaccarum; assembly: GCA_033318265.1. Taxonomy (NCBI): domain Eukaryota; kingdom Metazoa; phylum Chordata; class Mammalia; order Rodentia; family Cricetidae; genus Phyllotis; species Phyllotis vaccarum. The sequence continues at coordinate 52,898,202 of JARWLC010000008.1, forward strand.
GACCCAAAAAGTATTAGCAGAAGGAGTATTGGGCTCAGAAAAAGCTCAGAAAAGGGTATAGGGCAGGAGCATCACCCAAACTCTGTGGCCAGTCTCCAGGGTTAATTTGGTTAGAGTCTCTTTAGTGGTTTTATTTATTTTTTTCTATCTGTCCTGAGCTTTGGGGTTGGTAAGCATAATGAAGTTTCCAATCAATCCCCAATACCTTGACTACCCTCTGACTTACCTGGCCTACAAATGCTGGCCCATATTTGGCTCCCAAAACTGACCAGGCCTGTTACCTCGGAGCCGGATCTCACTCGTTACCTTGGACGGGTAGGCATTTACCAACTGGCAAGCTTCACATGTGCTGACTACAGCTTTTGCCAGGATCTTCTTCTCCTGAGTAGTCAAGTCTTGGTTGTCTTTTAGCAGTTGCATCAGTTTGTCAGTTCTCAAGTGGGTGAGTCGGTGCACCATCTGGAGGTAAGCTCACACCTCTTCAGGTGTGGGTGAGGGCGAGGGAGATGGTGCTGGCTGGATCTCGTCTGGAAGAGTGTATGTAGTCCAGGAAGGTTACTTCAGGTTGGCATATCTGGGCCTTCTTGGCAGAGGCCCAATATAGCCAATTCAGCCAGTAGCTTTTCAGTCCCCTTTTGGTACTGCTCCTTGGAGGTGGCTGCAAGCAACAGGTCATAATCGAGTAACCTCAGGCATAGAGGCCCAGAAGCTCCCCAAGTCCTGATGCAAGGCCTTATCAAAAATGGTACGAGAGTTCTTAAATCCCTGGGGCAGCCGAGTCTAGGTGAGTTGTCCCGAAAACCCACTCTCAGGGTCAGTCTACTCAAAGGCAAACAGCTCTTGACTAGATTCATGGAGGCATAAGCATAGTCAAAGACAAATTTTCATTTAAAATGTGACTCCACCCAGTGGAGGTGCTTTCTGTTTGTACCAAGAACACTCTGTCTGGCATGGTCACTTCTTTTCTCAGCTGGGCTGGAGTCTGGTCAAAGTCCTGTGCTCTGGCCCTGCTGCCTTTCTCACCCATCTTAGGGAAGATGTCCTAGACTTCCTCACAGCGGACAGCGGAGGCCCTTCAGTCCTGCCTGGCTGGAGGGATGGTGTTAGGTCAGGCATTTATACAGCATACCTCTCAATGCCACAGTGGCTTTTGAACACACATAGTAGCTCCTCAGTCAGAACCAAGGCACAGACAGGCAACATGGGCTGTCCAGTTGGAGTTTCCATGGCTGGGCATCAGCTTGGGATGCTGACCTCTGCAGTCAATTGCCTCTCATTTACTGTCTTGGACTGGCCTATAATCTCCCGTTCTAGGTTTCTTGACAGGCAGCAGGGGGTGTTCCATTTTGATTGACAGGGTCTCAGAATCCCCTGTTTTAACAGTCTTTGAATATGAGGTTTGATCCCCTCTCTGGCTTCTTTGCTCATATAATACTGCCGGACCCGTATGGGGGTGGCTGAGGGCTTCAGGCACACTACCACAGGAGGCCTTTGTACTGCCAGCTCTGGTCCCATGCTTCAAGGAAGGCTTGGAGCCAGTTATCTTTTAGTCCTTGAGGGCCCAGGGGAGGCTCATAAATTTTGTCTCAGTACACTGGTTGGATTCCAAGTTTCTGGCGTGGGCCCAGGTATATCTATATTTCTTTTTACTTATTATGGTAGCCAAGACTTTTGTTCGTTTATCCCTCTGTCTTTCTTTTTCTTTTTGCTCTCTCTTTAATCTGTTTCCTTTCTTCTGCCTACCGGCTCTTTTTCTTTCTCCTCTTCCTTCTCTGTTTTTCTTTCTTTCTTCCTGTCTCACTCAGCACATCTACTCACATTCTCTTTACTTTCTTCCTACATTGCTGCTGCTCTCTCTTATAAAACACTTTCTATGCCTCTTTAACTAGATCTCTCAGGGCCATGTTCTGCAATCTATCTATCCCCTGGAGCTTTCTATGAATATCGATAACTGACTGCCTTATAAAGGCCATGGCCAGAGCCCCCCCGTTGTTCCTCTGACTCAGGATAAAAACACGGAGGGGGACTCTTCTGGCCCTTGGACTACTTACTTCTCTTACCTTGGCCAAATTGGTGCATCGTCTCCCTGCAGCTCGGAAACCCCCCATTAGAGTCTGGCGACAGAGTTAATAGGTGTCTTCTACCTTCTCAACGGGGATATCCAGGCCAGGCAACTGCATCGGGGCGGCGCCCGAGCTGGGGGCCAGTCCCCAAGCTACCAACAAGATCCGATCCTCCTCCTCGGGGGCAAAGAGAGTTTTCTCAAGCAGGCTGACAAGAGAACACAGTCCAACAGGAGTGCTGGCAATGCCCCCAGGCGGCCCGGCTCCCTCGGGCTCCCGGTCCCCCGCCAGCCCCATTCCCAGTGGCACCAGGGGGACGCCTACAACGGGTGGAGGAGGAGCCCCTGTGGGTCCCGCCGGATCTGAGACTCCCGGTAGGCAGAGGACTCCAAGGGAGCTGGCGGAAGGGGTTAGAAAGAGACTGGGTGTTAGGGAAAGGTCCAGGAACTCGCCTAATATCCCTGGCCAAGTCTCTAAACAAAGGTGAAGGGGGTGCTTAAATGGGACTTCCCCTATCTGTCATCACAGAACCTACATCCAACAGGGAATGGAGGTGGAAGTGGAGATCCATGTCTGAGCCCTGGGCAGAGCTCCTGGTCCAGCTGAAAGCAGGGGAAGAGAGTCTGTATTCCCATGGAGATGGCTGGCTGGAATTCTGCTGAACTCACTGAATAGGGAATTGCCACTGGAAATCCTTAGGAACTGGGCCCTCCAGGGGTGGGTGGCTTTGGACTGGCATGAGTGTGTGGAGCCATGAAGGTGAAAGACCCTCCCGGGCGACCCCAGGCTGCCAGAACCGGAACCCAGTTCCAGAGCTCTATCTCAGAAAGTCAAGCTGCTCTACCAGGTACCCCAGGAGCCCAGGAAGCATCTACCAGGTTCAAGCTGCTCCTACCCAGGCTAGTCTCAGCGACCTCAGATAGGGGCCCAGGGGGAGGGAGCTGGTCACGGCGGAAGTGCCCATCGGCCCCATTCCCGGTCCCGCGCGCGCCCGGCGGCCGGAGACGAGCGGGTCGGGTGGAGGGGGCTGAATCTTCTGCAGCTGACACTACCTACGGCCCGACTCCGTGCACTCGGCTCCGCCCTCGGAGGAGCGGTGTAACCGCGGCACACCGCCCCGCCCCAGCCCGCGCCATCCTCCCTAACCCGGCCTTCCCAGCCGTTCCAGAGCTGGTCGCGGCGCCGGCAAGGCAGAAGTGCGCGTGCAGCAGCCCGTCGCCGGCCAGACCCCATCTCCGGCTCCGCCTGCGCGCGCCCGAAAGCACGCAACCCCGGCGGCCGGAGACGCGCGGGTGGACCGGTCTGCGCTGGCTGGGCTGAATCCTCTGGGCAGACTGCAGCTGACACCGTGTGCGCTCGGCTCCGCCCTCGGAGGAGCGGCGTAACCGCGGCACACCGCGGACAGTCCGCCTAGCCCTCCAGACCCGCCCGTGCCACTTTCTCAAACCGGGCCTTCCCTGTCCTTCCAGAGCCGGCGGAAGTGCGCCCCTGCGCCCTGCGCCCGGCACCCGCGAGCGTGGTCACGCTGCAGGAGGGGTGGCCCGGCCCAATCTCCTCCCGCCCGGGGCCGTGCAACTTTCCGAGCCCCATGGGGCAGCGGAGGAGAGCCAGGAGGGAGGGGGGGTGAGGAGAGTGCGGCGAACTACCGGCCTCCTGCTTCCTCGGGCTCGGGATTTGGTGAACGCTGCTGCCAAGGGGGGGGAGCTGTCCTATGATTTTAAGACTGAGTAAGGTTAGTAGAACAGACAAAGGTAGACTTAAACACACACAGGACATTTAAACACGGAACAAACAAAGGCGCTGCGCGGCTTCAGCATAAAACTTAAAGCAAAAACTCGGAGACTTCTCGGGGGGCCCGGATTCCCCCTTCTCCTACCAGAACCACGTATCCCTCTGATACGGGCTGAGCTCCAAAGGGCTGCCACCCCAAAAGGGAGCTCCAAATGCCCCGCTGCACCGGGGCCCCAGATGTCCCGAAGGACCCAAATGTCCCGCCCGGCGGGACTACAAACACCTCTGGAACGTCTTCCAGGGTTGCGAGGGAGAAGTCCGAGCTCGTCAGATCCTTCTAGCCCTTCGCCAAATACAAATGGATCCGATCGAACCCCAAACCAAACGCGTGCGCAGATTCACAGAAAACAAGTTCAGACAACACCTCCACAAACAAGTTCAGACACAGCCACAGACAAGTTCAGACACAGCCATAGACAAGTTCAGACACAGCCACAGACAACAGACAAAATGCTGGCCAGCTTACCTCCTGACAGTGGGTCGGTGGTCCCTGGGTGGGGGTCTCGAATCCCGGACGAGCCCCCAAATGAAAGACCCCCGGGGGTGCAGGACCCCCAGAACGGATCTTCCCTCAGGAAGAGACCCCAGGACCCAAAGACCGAGCCGAGTCCACAGTTCAGATGCAATCAGCACAAGGTTTATTGAGGAAACATAGGATCCTATGGGCCAAGTCACTTGGAAATGACTTGAGCACCCAGGCCTTTGTTTAGGGCCTTTTTATAGTGTTTGGGAAGCAGAAGCATGTGTACAAAAGCAGATGCATGGTTACAGGGTTCTGATTGGTTAGTTCAATGGGACCACCTCTGAGGGGCAGTCAGAGCCCAGGTGGCTGATGTTGGTCTTGGCTCAGGGCCGGGGCCAAACCACAAGCCAAGACCATTGGTTAATTTTTCCAAAATATTTTGTCTTGTAAGTTGTTTTCCTGGATTTGCTGGCCTCGGTCGGGGTCACCCTGTATGTTGGTTATCTCAAGGCTTGTTTTTTTTTTTTTGGTCATGGGCTGGGGCCCACCCAAAACTATTTTTACTGCCATCCTGCATTTTTATGGTTTTTAATGTAAGTCTTGCAAAATGGCGTTACTGCTGTTTTAGCATTAAGGCTTTTATTAGCTTGAACCGGCCATATACTGTCAGTGTGCCCTTGTGTGAGGAATTTTTGCCATCCAGCCCCAGACCATAAGTACTTTTGGACCTGAATTTGGTGCTATTCTTAACTCCAGCCTGACTTAACATGCCTTGCTAGTATTGATTATTTATGAGGAGGGGAGGGAAAAGACAGAGGGTCTCACCAGAGGGCCCAACAATTCATTAGATCAGAAAAAAATACCCAGAGGTAATATTGAGGACATTTGCATTGATGAAGGAGTGTGACTGTAATCCATAGTATAAGTTACTAAACTCTAAGCCTTATGGGACGCTGCAGTAATGCCAGCTCTGGTTAGGAGGAATGTGCACAGTTCTCTGCTTTCTCCCAAGGGAGACATTCATTGTGATGTATAACTTATCTTGATCTTGAGGGGAAAAAAAGCTTAGGCATTGTTTTACCTGCACTTAGTAAATGTTTGGTCACATAATCTAATCAAAGATGTCTGAAATTCCCTCCTTCTCTTAAAAGAGTAGACAGTATTAAAAACAAGATACCACTGATCATTCCCAACAGCAACAGCTCATCTCTTTTTCTGGAAAAGGAGGAGGAGAGAGAGGGAGGAGGAGGAAAGAGGAAGGAAGAGAGAGGGGGAGGGGGAGGGAAGAGGAAGGAAGAGAGAGGGGGAGGGAAGAGGAAGGAAGAGAGAGGGGGAGGGGGAGGGAAGAGGAGAGAGAGGGAGGGGGAGGGAGAAGGAGGAAGGAGAAAAACCAAACCAAAACAAAACCAATCTTCTCTTCTTGACTAAAGTAACAAAAAGAATGGAGAACTAACTTGTTAGAAATATTTTCAGACATATTCTGTTATAGTCAGAAAGATTAAAAGGGCAGATTAGGGTGTTAATGTACGTGTGTGTGTGTGTATGTGTGTGTTTTGTATGTTTGTGTGTATGTGTATGTGTGTGTGTGTGTGTGTGTGTGTGTGTGTGTGTGTGTGTGAGAGAGAGAGAGAGAGAGAGAGAGAGAGAGAGAGAGAGAGAGCAATTGTTGCTAGCATTAGTTGGTAATGCAGTAATAATCCTAGTGAGATGACATCATCGCCATGTCCTTAAGATATTTAGATATTTTTACTGTCATTGGTCCCAAGACAGATCAGTTTTTAAAATATGAAATGATAACATTCAATAAAATTAATTGGGTGTCGATCATTTATTAAATCGGCCTGAGGTCAGCTTTTGGTGACTTGAACCCTGGCCCCTCCTCTGCAGAGTTATCAAGTTCAATGTGAAACACCAATAATCATCTAAGCTTAAGAGCACAGAGCAGGAGAGAAACAGGAAGAGGGGGGAGGAGGTGAGGAGACATACTCCCAGCCTCATTTGCCTGCCACACCAACTTTGGGAATATTCTAGAACAGTTTTCCAAAGGCAGTGGCCAACCCTAAGTTCCGCTCATACAGGAGAATATGTGAATCCCTTGCTACAATTGTGTCTGCTTTTTAGCCACTGAGTTTGATCTGGTGTTGCCAAAAGAAACATAGGGCCTCTCTGTTCTTTATGGGGGAGGGGGTAGGGGAACAAAAAGAATCATTGGCCTGGATTTATTAGAAAAAATCCACCTGTAGGTAAACGTGTTGGACCCTGACCTAGTAAAGTATGAGAAAACTTTAGATACTTACTGTCTGTCCCGCAGTAAAAGTCCATGCTACCTAACCACATGATAATAAATATCACTGACATTGCTTCAACATCTCCCTGTCATCCCTTTTGAAAAGAAAAGAGGTGTGGCATGTTTTCTGTACTCTAAGACATTTTAGGGCACTCGGAGAATTTCAGATAATAGAATTTTTCTTTATTTTTTAACCTAAGTTATGCTTATATCACAAGCATTTGAATTATTTGAGTCAATAAAAAACAACAGGGCACTGTGTCCTTCCTGTCACCATCCGCCACACAGAGTGTCAGGGGGTAAAGCATCACTGTAATCAAGTGCCCCAGCCAAATGCTAATGAAAATGCGTTCCTCTCACAGCCTGGTCATCCCATAGTTTTGCATCCAATGCCTGAAATCAGAGCTTTGTAGGATTGCTGTACCACTGTTTTGTGATCAGCATAGCCCCACATGTAATTCTCCACTTTTCTAAAGAAAAATAAATATTTATATCTGAAGTTCAAAATGGGAGTTGGAAAACTAATTCTGGAACAAAACTTTCCACAGCACATTTACTACCCCCCTCATGATCGCTCACATCCTTGAAAAATTAAAATAAAGCAAGAAAGAAAACATGCTGACAGGAAAATTGCTTTTGAATTATCATGTACCCCAGACGGGAAGATATTTAAGAAAACAGTAAAAGAATAATTAAAGGTTTTTTAAAAAGTTTCTAACAAACTGATTTAAACTTTTGTTCCATTTCAGCTGTAGGGCCAATACGGGAAGGTTAAGCCACTGGAAGTAAAGGCCTAGAGAACACCAGAAGCTGTGTTTTCAGATTCAGATGGACTGCAGCCATGACTACGTCTCTATAAGCCATGCTCACTATAGGTTCAGAATGCTCAGGTTCTTATCACTATTGTTGTTCGACAGGGTCTCGGGTTGTACCCAGGACTGTCCTCAAACTGGCAGTCTCCAGGGTGGGATCACCCAGAATGCAGAACCACACCTGACTTAAAATAATCTCAGTACTCTTCTTATCCTGTTGGGAGAAGCATGAGGTGTTCGGGTAAAATACCATGATATTTTAACAAACAGAAGAAGCGTGTGCTGCCTCCTCCATTGTGTGTGAGGGAGATTTAATACAAGTGATCATCTTTGCAGATTCATTAAGGTGGTTTATCTGTGAACTGAATTTTGTATTGTGTTATTACACGACTTGGTGGAGAGTGGAGAATACAGATACTGTCTTGGCATGGTGATAAAGTCGTGTTAACTCTGAGCATAGGATCTGGGGGATCCCTGGGGTCCAGGCATCACAAACAAAGCTAGCAAGATCACCCTTTATCAGATGATATAGAGGAAATCACAGTAGTGATCAAATGTTATTAACATTTGCCTCATTAAGATATGAAGATAACATTCCCTACAGAGGAACACCTACCTCAGCCTTGATACTGAGGGGAGGGACTTGGACCCACCTCAACTGGATATACCAGACTAAACTGACTCAACTTGGGATTCCTTGCCCTCCCTGGGGAATGGATGAGGAGGATGGGAGGATGCTGAGGGAGGATTGGGAGGAGGGGAGGGAAGAGAAGCAGTGGTGCGTATGGAAAAAAAACATTTTAAATTAAAAAATATATATAAAAAAATACTCAAAAAATAAACACTGGCAACTGATTTTTTAAAAGGTTAATATTTCTTAAGGAGTTTCTCTATAGAAACACTCACTGATACAAGAAATTACTCAGGGTCAGGTCTTCTACCCAGGAGAGCAACAGGAGAGCAGGAGAGAAAACAGGAAGAGGGGGAGGGGGAAGAGAAGGGCGGGAAGGGCATACTTCCACCCATTCTCAAATTGGCCTTCTGGTCATGTCCTGAATAAATGGGCTTCAAGGCCCAAAGGCCACACCTCTAGGTCAAGGTGATAGAGCCTTCTCTCCATTACATTCTTGAAACATATTTTAAATGTTTCAGATTCCCATTCAAAAAAACAAGGAATCTGGGTCTTTCTTCTATCAAGATTTTATTGGTTATCACATGACTAATTATTGGGAAGGCAAGAATTGAAAATCAGGAGATGGGTATATTGGACAAAAGAGGGATTGTAATAACTACCTTAATGTTCAGTAATTAATGTACCACAATTCTGATGCCTAAGTGTGAACTCATTATATTTTTTACAAATTTGAAAAAAAAAAGATATGGGAATAAATGGTGATAATTTAAGTAAAATTACAATATAGCTTTTGGACAGTGTTTAGGACAAAATGTATGCTGATTATTCTGATTTACAGACTCAGCTCTCCTTAAATGAGAAGAAATAAACTACCAGGCTTGAGACAGACTCAGCAAGCCTAGCCAGCTCTGCACTCCTGGTGAAGAAATTGGATCTAAGAGAAGAACCTACTACTGTCACTGCCTTACTGTCATTTTTAACTTCATCTTAAATATGTATCCTTATACCCACAGAGAAGTGTAGATCATCACAAGAAAAAAAAAAAAGATTCCCTTTACAGCAGGTAGAGACCATTACAGAAATCCACAGTTGGTCTAAATACAGAAAACAACCTGGAGCTGCCTAGAGCTAGTTGATGTGAAACAGCCTCTACACCTAAGGCTTAGGGGACATTATAGAAAAGAGGGCATAACATTGTAAGAACCAGAAGACCCGGAAGTGTCCTGGGCTGTGAGAAATTCTGTCTTTTCTATGTGAAATCCAAAAATGTGGTCACCTAAGCAAGACTTGCATAATGACAACACCAACTGATATACCAGTGTGGATGGGGGACCTCTCATAGTGTTCCACGCCTGCCTGAAGAGATACAGGCCATTGAGGATTTCTGAAACAGGGAGGGAGAATTAGCTTTCAACTAACTGGTTGTCCAAAGCCAAGTGGTCAGCCCTAAAATCACATACATATGATCAACACAAAATGGATGCAGCATGCTGTATTTATATATTTGTTCATGTATGTGTGCAACATTAATAATTTTTTTAAAGCCATGGAGTTAAAAGGGAACAGGGGGACAGGAGAGGGAATGGAGGGAAAATACTTATTGAATAAGAGTCAGAAGATCAAGACATGATGTAAACGCAGTAGAGACATATGAAATAAAAACTAAATTTAATAGAAAAAAACTACCTAAACTTTAAAATTAAAATAATGTATCTTTTTTCATAAAAAATAATACCTCCCTAAAAAAAAACTTTACAAGAATGAAGAAGTATTTTGACTTTCATTTCCTTACATAAGCCATGCCTCATACCTGTTTGCTCATCTCTTGCCTTACCTTTATCTGACTCTGCCCTAGCTATCCTGGTTTCCATGTACACAGCAGATATTACTTCATGCTTAGTCTGGCCAGGCTGGACCACACACAGCTAGTTCACCACTCCTTTAGGCCTTTCTCAGTAAAGCTCATCTGAGCACCTGTGTGCACCTCTTTACCATGCTCAGAGTCTTCATCCTTATGTGTTGTTTGTTCCATACGGCTTCCACCACAATCAAGCACATGGTATATCCTCTTGTTCGCTGTATTTTTGTATACTTTCTGTTCTTACCCTTTCTGAAAAAATAGAAATGCAGGAGCTTTATCTCCTCTGTTACTGATGCATTTCATGCAACTAGAATGGTTCTTGACATGCAGAAGATTTTCAGAAAATACTTTTTTGAATATGAGCTTAAATGTACAACAGGAAATAGTGTCACAAATCTGCCATTTCTCATGAAAGGCCCTAGAGAAAGAACTATTTGAGTTTTTGTCTTGTACATTATTATCTTAATAAGAAGGAGAGAAATTAAAATTTTAGAATTAGTAGAAATGCAAATTTGAAGGATGGGAGAGAAAGAATGAAAGGGAGGTAGGACAGGAACTAAGGGAGGTACAGAGGAGTTAGGCAATGAGATGGGGCAGGAAGAGGTGAGAGGTCATGACAGAAGAAGAATAATGGAGGCCCCACAAAAGAACAAGATTGAGTATAGAGCATGGCTCTGGCTCTTAAGACTATTTTTAAAATTAGGCTTATTGATGCATATATAAATGCTGTGGAATAATCCTTATATGCACTGCAGATGTGTTGCTCTGGTTGTTAATAAAGACCTGACTTTCCAATCGCTTGGCAGGAAGAGGTTAGGCAGGAAAGCCAAACTGAGAGGATGTTGGAAAGAAGAAGAGTAAAGTGGCAATGTTACCAGAAAGATGCAGAATAAACAGGAAATGAACATGCTGTGCAGAAAAATGGTACCACCATGTGGTAGACTGTAAGAAATATGGTTAATTTCAGATGTAAGAGCTGGTTAGTAATAAGCCTAAGCTATTGGCCAAGCATTTATAAGTAATAATAAGTCTCTGTGTGGTGATTTGGGAGCTGGCTGGCATGACAGAAAACCCCACCTACATATAAAGTTCCTCTTTCTAGTAACTTTTACTTTCAACAGAATTGGTTTCTTTGTCCCTCTGTTTTTAGGGACACTTGGCATTGGCAGCCATAGGAAAAATCTGCAGTGAAGTCAAACTCATTCTTCCCAGCCTCATTTTAGGAAACTCATTGTCTCAGTTCAGTCCCAGCTGTGCCACTAGAGATATCAGTAATTTCTCATTCATGGGATCAAAATCAATAATGACAGGGCTCTGGGCGCTGGCAGAAAAAAGTAATTCTGATCTGTTCTGCCTGGACCCCAAAGACACTCAGTTGTGTGGAAACCCTGCTTCCCCTGGTTGGCACTACAACTTGATGATACTAGTTATTAAGCTTTTCCAGTCATATACTGGCCAACAGGTGAGGGACAGGGTACACATTGAAGATTAGGGCTTGATAATAGGAATGTCAGTAAGAGATTCTATTGGAGATAGTAACCCAGAGGCACTAGTATGAACCCCATTTTCCTTGGCTTCATTTGAGGTGACCCCACTGCCTTGCAGGATGGCCACTGCTTTGAAATCTTTTACTCCCAGATTAGAGCAGGCCAGAGAGTTCATCCTCTGCTTGGCATCCTCTTTCACAGAGGCAGTACTACCTTTGACATCAAGGACAGACTTCAACATAGTTGGTGTTTTAGAGGCCGAGCAGAATTCACATAACTTGCTAGGTGTTGATGCTGCCATCTGGAGCTGAAGGTCTTGGCAAAGCTGGTGTCTGGAAGAGGGGAAAACTCAAAGAGTTTCAGGAATCTGGACCAAAATTTACAAATTTATAATATATATAATTTGACGAGTTTGGGCGCATACATACGTGTGAAAATATCAGTATATCAAGAAAATATCTGTGTCTGTGTGCTTCCTTTTGTTGTCAAGGTCAAAAAGACCGCTTAGAATGAAATCAATTGCCTTAAATGTTTAAATGCATAATAGATTACTATTAGGCATTATCTTTGGAGCAGATCTTGATGACATATTCATCTTGCAGAACTGAAGTTTTCTACCCATTAGTGACTTTGTAAGAGCTTGAAAATACCAGAATTTTTTTATGGATAAAGGTATGCACATATACATACACAGGGCCCATGACTTCACAAACAAAGCATATACTTAATTTTGCTCATCTGTGAAATCTAGTAGCCCCCCTCATGGGCAGAATCCTGGGTTCTATCAATGACAACTGAACTAGTCCTCCTAGCCATCTGCAAGCGCCGAGAATGAGCTGCCAGCAGCTTCATCCAGAAAAATGACAATTCCTTCCTGCAACCAAAGCTCAAACTCATAGATGACAAGGCAATACAAAAATGACAGCTCTCAAAGCCATACCTGTTTTATTAGATGGAAGCAGCTTCTAAAAATGAGAAAAAAAGGGGCCAGTGCAGAGAAGAGGAAATACACAGGAAGTTACATATTGCTGTCACTCATTTCCTGTGTAAACAAAAGGCAAATGTTTAAGGAAAGGAGACAGAAAAGGGATGCACCAGAGGCAACCCAGGGACACCAAAAGGACAGAGGAGCCTTAGCAATGAGGCTTACAGCAAACTCTGTACTACCAACTTCTTATGGACAAATCAAAGGCAAGACAGATATCTTGTTTATGAATATAAAAAAAAGTCTACCCCAAATGTGTACAGGTAATTATAAAGTAGAACCAATCATAAAAGATTCATTCCAATCTTCAATGCATTCATTCATTCAATAAAATGGTCATTGGCTGTCTCTGATGTGCTACGAGGTTTACTGAGAAGTAGAGCACAGTGGTGGGGGAACATGAATATGGTCCCAAGCCTGTGGAGCATGGGGTGGTGTGGAGATGCTACCCATGAGTTCATGAAGTAAAGGAGTTCCATAGACAAGAGACAGGATAGGACACAGTATTATGAGAGATTATCGACAGAATTTGACTTGTTTGCAATTTAAAGCTCATATCCACAGTGAATAAGCAGTGGTTTGAAGATGAGTACTTTAGTCTGGTATAAAGACCTCGTGACTGAACAAACAAGAAGAATGACTGGTCTGAAGAGGATCATGCACTGAAGGATATAGAAGAGTTGCGGATGAGTTTGAGGCTGAAGCATTACAGTTATAGGCCTCATTGTAGAACACTATTTTTATTCCAGAAAATATCAGAGGAACTTTGAAATATTTACACAGAGAAGTTCTGATCCACCTTTTGCCATCATTATATTTTGGACATGAGAAGAACAGATTAGGACATTCTAAGAGTAGATGGGAAAGGCAAGTTAAAATGTGACATGGTAATAAAAGTCGACGTAAAGTGCTAAGATTAAAGGCAGAATGAGGAATTTCAGAACATGAGTTTGATAGAATTTTTTCAGATGTTTTGCAGAAAATACAGACAAGGAGATGATTAAGAATGTACTCAAATGAAGATATTAATGAGTAAGTATATTTCAGGAAGTCTCGCATTGGAGAACACATGTGTCATCCATCTGCTCATGAGTGGTAGTCACTGAACCTGACTAATAGATGTCATCTAGAAAGTAGAGTTAGAAATAATGTGGGAACTATGACTTCTAATGTGCAATAAGAAAGTCAAAGAAGGGGTACAAGAAATCATTCAAAGATCAATCAGACAAAAGGAGAAGAATGGTGGCCCAGTGTGATGCCGACAGCACCATCCAATGTGGCAGCAGCATTGGAAAGGAAAAAGACAATCATGAGGCTGTCCCAGGATTGGTTTGCTGATAAAGAGTTTCATCTGCAGGAAGATTTGAAAAGTTGTTCTTGTCTAATAGTTTATTCTCAAGGCTTAAACTCAATTACAATAGGAATGTGGTATTTATCACAGACAATAAGTCATAAATAGCAAAACCAAGACCAAGTAGTACTCAGCAACCTCCTATACCCTTGACTTCTATGAAACACGGACAAGCTGTACTGGGAAAAGTTGGTACTGACATATTTAAAGAAACATTCTGCAGAGAGCTAAGAATCATGAATTATGCATTGTAAAGAAGTATAAGTCTGAAAAAAACACTCAAGTTCAATAGAGCAAGGCTGTTTAAGATTAATTATAAATAAAATAAGGTATTTGATACATAAAATAAGAATTCCAGCACAATGAAAAGTCAAAGATAATTTTTCTCCTGCCAGAAGTTCATTCTTCTTTCTTTCTCTAATAAATCCAAGATTTCTAAGTATTTGTAGTGATTTTCAGTCAAAGAAATACTTGTCCTGATGTCTATTACAACCATATAGGGCCATGTGGTATGAGCAGAAGTTCTGCATGACACGGGAACTTCTAGAAAGCCTCCTTGTAGACTTCTTTTCCTGTTGGCTGAAATTCCCACGTGTCCCTGGAGCAGTCATCAAGCTCTAGGAAGTTCAACAGCTCAAAGAGGCACCTAGAATGAGGCTTCAGTGCTTCCTGATGTGTTTGAGATGCCACCAGAGATCTTGTCTGCCAGTGAACCCGATTCACATGCGAGGACAGAAATGGTATCGAGATTATTCCATTGCTTTTTTGATTGGTTCTGATAAAAACTCCTAGAGTTCTGCTTGGGGTATAACCCACGAGGAATTGATTACAGCAGACATAAAATCCCACTGAAACTTTAAGGATGAGAAGATGTATTGGGAAGCAAAGAGTAATATCCTAAAGTGATACTAGGCTGAAAGGATTAAATATATTTCATTTGGGGGGAAAATAACAAGCTTTAAGGTATTAAGTTCAAAATTGGTACATAAAATAATTTTTGTACTATGTTTATTTTTCTCATTTTCATAAAATTCAACCCCATTTCATTTTTCTCTAGAATAAGCTATTTCAAAGTACAGAGTTAAGAGAATTTCTAGGATTAGGAAGAAAATTCAAAATTTAGATTTCAAAGCAGAGGTGAGAAGATGGAGTCAGATCACCAAATCCCTTAAAATGCACACAAACCCAGAACAGGTACTTAGAAATACCAAGAGACAGAAGAAAAGAATCAGAGTTTCTGTGTAGTCAGTGAAGACAACAGAGCCTGGGAAATGAGCCAGGTATGAGATGGGCAAACGTCCCAGGAATTACAGAAACTATAAAACAGCGAGTTAGCATCTATTTCCATGAGAACTCTAGGCTAGATTAGTAAATGAATGGCTTATGAGCAATTTAAGGAAAAAATCTTGTAACGGAATGACTTAATGATGGGCCAGAGTAGGATGCTGTAATTCCTTCTTGTCCTCCTTCAATTTCCTCTCTTTCTTGGGTACTTCATGTACCTTACACATTACTATAACCCCTCTTAGCTGACTGTGAATTTTCCTATTTGAATATCTTATTAGAAGTTTAAGTGTAATTATTTAATGATAGCCCACAAAACAATCAGGCAAAATCTCACAGATATAAATGATAGTAAGTTATTTTAATATAATTAATTTGTGGAGTAGTGTAGTATGCATGCTGTAGGCCATGTAAAAGCAACTATTTCTAATTGGACACCATTTGGAAGCTAATCTACCTGTGAAGAGGACAGGGAATAATTTTTAATTATCAACTCAGTATTCCTCAGCTTTTTCTCATCTCCATGAACTAAATTTCAACTACATGTCATGTTGGGAGTTAAATTATAGAGGAAGAAAGACCGATCATACGGAAAAGAATCATTAAGTAACAGCTAAAAACACATATTAAGTATAATATATTTAGAATAAAGGTCTCTGAGTGCCACAGTAATGGCTTTGTACTAAAACTGAAATTTGATCAATTATGAGCAAATTTATAAATAGTGCCTTCTTGAATAGGAACAGTAAAAGCTGTAAAGTAAAGAAGTAGTTATCATTATCACATTTGACTGAAGAACTTTACCCAGCTTCATAATCAAAAAATATTGGTGAATACCTGAGTTATATTGAGACTTCTGACTAGGCTGAGCCAGTTGTATTACCCTCCACTGCCTAAGGTACGTAGCTATTTTAGCTCTCTTTTCTATTATCCTCTTCAAATCCCAAGGAAAAGGCCCTGCTAATTGTTGTTATTACTGGGGATACCTGAAGAAAGCACACCCTCTCCCTTTTAGCTGCAGTTAAAACTCTACTACACAGAAAGAATAACCAGGCAAGCTGCACAATGTCTAGATGCTGGCTTCCAAGCCTCATCCCAGCCTACGCTAGTGACTGTCACACCACTGACGGATGGACTGTTCACTTGTCTGGATCTGCAATGGCATTCCCACCTGCGTGTTCCACACTGCTATTACAAATTCATATCGAGCAGGACGGTAGATCTTGTATTCCCAAATATCTTTATCTACTGTAGTCACAGGTGCCATCATCACCATCCATCCTATCTAATGAAGCTCAGTGCCTTGAAGTCAGTCAGTATCTGCCTGCTCCTCCCCCTCACTGCTGTTTTTATCAACTACTAGTACTACTAATACCTCCTCCAAAATTCTCATCAATCAATCAGTTCCATTATCTTCATTCCCTCTGCTGCTGGCCTAGTTCAGTCTTTTTTTCTATTGCTGTCTGAGGTTATCTTTCTAAAATAAAAATCTAATTATTTCACAGGCATACTTTAGGAAACTTTCTTTGGTTCCATTCTGCCAGTCTCTAATAAAACTTTCAAAGCCCTGTAGAATTGAGTTCTGCTCTGTCCAGTCTTATCTCTCTCCTTCTCTGTGACTCTCTTTCTCTACTCCTGCCTTAACACACACACACACACACACACACACACACACACGCATGCACACATGCACCTATATGCTATCATTGAGTCTACTAAATAAATAATAATAACAACAATAATAATAAAGCCTTAACATAGAGCTTTCCCTTTGGGTATAGAATTACATCTTTGTAAGCACCCCTGACAGATGTAATAATGCTACTGCATGTCAATCTCAGATCAAATTCCATCACCTTTGAGATGTCTTCTCTGATTCTGTGGTAGTGTGAATGTAATTGGCCCCATAGTCTCATAGGGAGTGGCACTATTAGGAGGTTTATGGCCTTTTGGAGCAGGTATGGCCTTGTTAGAGGAAGTGTGTCACTGTAGGGGTGGACTTTGAGGTTTCCTCTGCCCAGTGTCTTAGTTGACTTCCTGTTGCCTGTAAGTTGTAGGACTCTCAGCTACATCTCCAGTACCACATCTACTTGTACACTTCCATGCTCCTCATTGTGATGATGACGGACTGAACCTCTGAAATTGTGAGCGAGCCCACGCAAGTAAATGTTTCCTTTATGAGAGTTATGGTCATAGTGTCTTTTCACAGCAACGGAAACCCTATTAGACAGATTCTGGAAGGCCAAATTAATAATTGTCACTTTTCTATTTTCATAATAAGACCATAGTGATGTTTTATTTACTATTTTATGTTATGCCTATAAAATACAAATACTATCCAAGTGGATTCAGGAAAACAGGAATAATACAGGACTAAGACCAGGATATTTGTTTATGGTATTGCTATCTAGACAGAACTCTGCAGAAATATCACCCAGAGGGCAAATAGTATGAACAGGTTTTCATTGGCTTGGTGCTTTGCCTTGTATTTCATCATATTTGATAATTGATCTGTAGTTTTGATAATGACAGAAAAGCCAAGCAATGGAATACTCAGAACAGTGTGAAGATGAGTTTTGTTGTTCAAGAGGATATACTAGGACAGGAATTAGGAAAATAATAAAAGCTATTGAATAACAACTTGCATAAATTGGATTCACTTGCTTTCAGTAGCTGATATGGACTAAAATAGTGCTGGATGACTGGCATAAACTGTCATTTTTATGCTTATATCAATACTATTACTATTCTTATTTTACTTATTAAGAAACCAAGGCATTCTTCTTAGACTTTGGCACATAGATAGTAATGAAGGATCTAATATGTGACTCTGAGGTCACATGATTATTAAGCAAGACTCACCAACATGAGTTTGTAGTAGTGAATTTTAAACAGGAAGTGGCACAGTATATTATGACATACAGAGTGTGGATTAAAGGAGAGGTAACTTTCAGTTGTAATTGACTCTTCAGTGTATGAGATATTGAGTTCCTTTCTGGTGCCATATTTCTGTTTTCACATTTTAAAAACACATTTTAATTGAAATAGAATTACATATTTCTCCCACCTTTTTCTCCCTCCAGCTCCTCTCAAGTACCCACCCTCCAGTTCTTCTCCTGCCTCATCACTCTTGAGCTGAAAGTCTCTTTATCTTCGATGAATATTGTTACATATGCATATAAGTGTATGTATATGTATACACAAATATATAAACACAACCTGCTGAGATTTTTTTTGTCTGTGTGTATATTATTTCAGGGCTGACCATTATAAATTAGACAACAAATAAGGGGTAGAGTTATATTTTTAGAAGACCATATATGGTACCCAGATAGCAATGAGGAACACACAGGTTTTGGAATACAGAAATTTGATGGGAAGATGGAAGAATAGAATATGATTAATCTATGTGTTACTAACAAAAAGAAAAATCAACATAAAACACGCCGGCTTTCTTCTACCAACCAGATGGAAGACAGGAGGAGACATGTGGCAGAGCAGTAGGGGAAGGGAACACAGAAGAGCAACTACAAAGGCACATATGTATGAAGATGCCATGATGAAAGTTCTCATTTTGTGAGCTAACCTAAAAACAAATGGTCAGAGTTTTAAAAGAACTTTTAAAAGTAAAGGAAGCAAACTTCTTAGAAGGGATTGAATTCCTTCTGTATTGGTATATTAGGCAAAAATTAGGAATGTAGATGAGTGAAGAAACAGCTTTTGACTCAGAATAATTACAGACAAATAACATTTAAACTGTGAAAAAATATGACAGATCTCACAAAAGTGTAGCTTCTTGTGGCAGGAGTACCCAGTGTGGGCACTGGACACAGTCTCTACAGTAAAAAGGGGTAGGGAAGACACCTGAGAGAGAAAAACAATCCTCACATCACTTGAGAAAAAAATTAGAAGGCTGAGTAAACTCCCTATCTCAAAGGGAATGATGGATTTGTTCATTACGGGTGTTGTGTGTATTCTGAATACTCACTTGTTCTTCCTTCCATGTGTTCTCACATCAACTTTAGAAAGCCACTGGTAACCTGAAACCAGCCCTTCTTGCTACTCTTAGAAATCAAAACTAACTCTTTGCATTGCCTCATTTGGAACCAGAATTAGGAAACCATCACATAGTTATTCTAGTCTTTTCCACCGCCAACTTCCTAGAGGAGTCTTATTTTAATCCAATAAACACGTAGTGCTGCATCCCCAAGGAAAGGGGTGTCAGGTAGAAATTCTCAATCAAAACAGATGTGCATGTCACACACCCCACAGAATGCTTTTTCAACATGGTCTTACAGAGATGTTCTTTGCATGAGGTATTACAAGGCCAATACCTCTACTTCCCCGATACTTATTTTATTACTTTTTTAAAGACTGAAATAAACTTAATAGAGGATAATTACAATATTGGCTTTGGGACTTAAAAAAAAATGAGAGATCAGTAATACATTTGTGTGTTCTTAATCCCTTGCTCTTCTCAAGACTTTTCAAAAGATAATTGCTTGTAATTCTGAATGTTCACGAGTTAATTTGCTTAAGACCCTAGGAACACACATAAGACAGGAAGTAGATCTAAGAATACCAATTGTAATAGTTTTCTTAATAGGATTATTAGAAATTCAATGATTAAAAAGATGCTTTGCCAAAATGAAAGAAGTTAAGTTTGTGTATAGATGCAGAAAAAGAAACAAAACAATATATTATAAATATTTGGTGCTAAGTAGCATCTGCTTTTAGCATTCACTAAAAACATACATGTATACGTGTTTGGATTTTAATTATTTTGGTTTTTTTTTAAATTTAAATGTATTTTGTCTTTAAATTAGACTAATTTTTAAATTAAATATAGTGTCCATAGAGCCCCAAAAAGGTCTCCTGGAACTAGAGTTGCAGACACCATGTGGGTGCTGGGAACTGAACCCAAGTCTTCTTCAAGAGCAATCAGTATTCATAACAGCTGAACCATGTTTGTTTAGTTTTTTTTTTTTTTTGAAGGGAAAAGTTTTTTTTTAATTTAGAAAATAACAAAGATCCCACCTTTTGTTTCATTTACCTTGTAACTTAAACATTTTTTAAAAAATAGCTGCTATAGGAACATGTATTCACCTGTTAATGTGGAAGTGCTTAGTACTTTTAGTAACACAAAACAGTGCTTTTGTTTATATCATCTTGTGCTGTGTTTAAAATATATTTTAGATACATGCACATGCACACACACATATGTATCATAGATGCTTTGTAGTCTATTTAATAGCTCATTGTTATTTGAGTAGAAAGTATCATCCTACTTCAAACTTCTCTGTGGAGTGCTTATCCTAGTTTGGGAGAAAATGGATAACTCTGAATGCCTTATTGCCAGTTACATATTGTCCCAAGGCCCTCTTCTCTCTGCTTCCTGTCCCCTGTTAAACACCCACAAAAACCCTAATGACCAGTTCACCACATGCAATCGTGAACTGAATCCCTAAATTAATCTTTCCTTCTTTCAAATTGTTTCTCTCAGGTGTTGCTACAATTATGAAATATTCACCAACACATGGCTATAGGAAACTATATGGCACTAGTACCTATTAGTGAAAATTTAGGTTACAAGTTTCCTGCTTTCATAATTTTTATTAAATATCCTTGAAATTCTGTTTCTGGATGTAGGAAACCTATTTGAAGACAAATTTCTATCAATATAATTGCTGAATCAAAGGGCACATGTATTTTTAAAATGTGTTAACTGTATCATGTACTTTATATTCATGAAGATAAAAATATTAACTCCCAGATGAAATATATACCAAAGTATTAATTTAATATTATTTGAGATAGAGTAGTAGTTATAATTAATAGTTTGCTTCCAAGATATGGAGTACCTTAACATGAATCATTTCATTTTTCCAAAAACAAAGGATACTACAGTTCTTTGCTTGAACATTCTACAAAATTTCCAACAGATAAGAAGGTTTTAAAAGCACTTTAAGGAGATACATTCTGAATGTTGCTTCATGCTTGTGTATTTTGAAAGCTCTAGAGAATAGGGAAGAACATGGAGGAAGATTATTTCATATAAGTTAATTACCTGGGCCATTAAAGAGATCTCAATCCCAGTGACTAAAGCCTACAGTTCCAAATCAAAGCTCCAAGAAGCCTGGGAATTGGAGCATGACACGCGAACACGACTCCATATAGAGCAGTGAGCAGAGAGCAGGCTCCACCTGTGTAAATAGATATTCAGGAAGCATTTCACGGTCATTATATTCTAGGGTAAGATTTTTTGGACATGCCTAGTCATGCCTGCATGAACTATGTCTCACAGCCAAAATAATTTTGTACCCTAACACAAAATGGGTAGTCAAATTCCACAGTAAATTTATTTTGTATTTTGTTCATAGGTTAGTTTTTCTATTTGCTCTAATCTCTAAGGCCTTTTCCCATCCTCTTTTAACTAATACAAGAAATTCAGTGAGAAAACTTTCTGACTATATTTTAACTATATATTAGAGGCAATCTGGATGGTAGATAGATAGACTGAATCTTTAAATTTTATATTTATTCATACACATCTACTTTTGGGAGCTTTGGTCTCACTGTCAGAATTGCTAAATAGTTAAGTTACAGGCAACTAGTGATGGCTCCCTTGTCAATCTCAGTGGGCATAAGCAGTCGCTGGAGCTTGCAGTATCAGTTGCTAGGCAACCTGTTCATCTGCTGAGCCTGGTATTTCAGTTCAGCAGCAGTAAACGTCTGTTATGTTACAGCCATTTGAAAATACTTTCATTACATAATACCAACCAGTATAATAAAGGAGTTCAAATGTTTGGGGGTGTGAGGGCAGTAAGGAAAATCAGTGCAGCTGTGGGGACAAGATAACGTCAAATTAGGCTTTTTGAATATGAGAAAGCATAGAATGATGACATATTTAACACACAGTCCTTCATAACATATCTCTGAAAGAGCACCCAGCCAGGCTATTTACTTGATGGTATCAAATGAAGTCTTGTTACCATTTTAAAAGTTTCTGACATTGATACGAATGTAAAATAGAAAATGGCCTGGAGACGTAAAAATATTAATATTGTAGACCTAATAAATGAGAATAGTGTATCCAGCCAAGTTATGTTCAAAAAAATAATTCTGAAGAACAGATTTTCACAGAACTACATTTCAATGAGAAATGCAGCATCTAAGCCATTATTCCCAGTTGCCAATCTTGATAAAACAGATCTTCTAAAGAAATAAGCACACTTCCATGACATGCATTTGGAACTGACTTCAAAGAGTCCATTTTTTATCCTTGGATTTATTTTAGAAGAAGTGCATGATCATTTCAGTATGACGAGTCAAAGCCAGGTTTTACTCACCCACTTTGTGTCCCAGTTTTTCCTATTTATAAAACAGAACTTGTCTTAAACCATTTGGCTGCTATAACAAAAGACTCATAAATTGTGTTGTTTATAAGCAGAAAAAATGTATTTCTTATCATTGGAAAGTCAAAGGATTCCAAAAATAATTCGCTAGCCAATTTGATGACTTTGATGAGGGCTCACTCTCTTTAGACAGAGCCTACTGAGTGTCTTCACTTGGCTAAATAAAAGTCAAGATTCTCAGCCTCCTATCACAACATGCCTATTCTAGCTCTGAGGCAAAAGGTCCCAGAACCTATCACTTTTCCAAGGCCCACTTCTTAATAGTACTACATTGGAGGATAGTCTTCAACATCTCAACTAGGGAGGGGGCACAGACCATAGGGAAAATGTCCTATTTACAATGAATATAGTGTAGTTAGAGGATATTGTGAAAATAGAGTTAGACTATAGTTTTGGATTTGAATTTTTGTTATTGATTTAAAAAAAAAGCCAGAAGTAACAATGTCTCCAAAAACACATTTTTATACTTTTGCCAGCTCTATGGGAAATTTATTCTCAGTTTTGTATTGCACCTTCATTACTCAGTTTATCTCTCGTAGTCTCAGATGGTCATCAGAACTCAGTTGCAGAAGTCAGAAGCTAACAGGACACACATTCACTCCCCTTTCTGTCAATCACAGGTTGTTAGCTCAGATTTCTGCTCACACCCCATTGGGTAGAGCTGGAGCATCTCTAACTGCAAAGGAAACTGGGAAGTGAGGTTGTCAGTAGGAAAAGCATATTCTGTCCAGCAAAAACTCTGGGGAGCTGTTACTGAAGGAAGAGTAAAAGAATGGATATTGGTAGCTAGCTGTCTCTGGCGTAAGAAAGAAAATCAATTCTCAGCAGTACTGTATGGAAGTAATAAAATGATTTAGATGGCAACAATACATTTCTTGTATAAGTTGTAATAACACCCATAGAATGGAGTGAGACAGAGACGATGGAGGTAACTGAACATGTGATATTTTCGGTCAATTCTTTTTCAGAAATGATCTCGTAGCCTGAAGAAAATCAGCCTAGAGATCAAACAGCAATTTGGGGGTAATGGAAATACTCTATCACTTAATTCTGGTGATGGTCTCATCCTTGTGCACATATATCCAACTTAATGAGCTGTGTGTTTTAAATGTTTGCAGCTTATGAGCTACGTCAGTGATCTCACATAGGACTTGTTAAATGGAATAGGACCCAAAGCACATACAGAGAAGTGTCATAGGGAAGAAGTTGGTCAGGTGGGTCAAACTGAATAAATTTAAAGCACTGTTCTCATCAGGAAAGGTCTTCAAGAAAAGTCAAAAGATGAGTTTGGCTAGGACCACAGTATAAAATACATGGGTTGTTCCAGTAAGGACTTGAACTAGAAGCGTATCAATGGGATGTTTGAGAAAACCTAGACTCAGGTGTATGCCTGCTGCGTTCAGGTTAGAGGCACGATAATTATTATTATTCAGCAGCCTTTGGTGGGGGCAGTAGCAAAAGAAAATAAATTAAGTTCAAAAAAGTGGGACTGGAAAGATGGCTCAGTGGTTAAGCGCATTTAGCTGCTCTTCTAGAGGACCCTGGTTCAATTCCCAGCACCCACATGCTCACAACTTTCTGGAACTCCAAGATCTGACATGCTCACACAGAATTACATGCAAGCAAAAAAAAAAAAAAATAATCAATGCACATAAAATACCTATAAACATAAAATATTTTTCAAGTGATTTTAAGAAGACAGAAATACAATCTAGAAAAGAGAGCTGGAAATCAAATCCCCCCAGTTCAGCTAATCCATTTGTTTCTGAAAACTTACTACTGAATTGTTGAATCACATTGTTGAAAGTTTTAGGAAATCCAGAATGGGTAAAAATCTAACAGACGCGCCCCCCCCCCCCCCCCCCGGAGAAGAAAATTTCACTATTGTGTATACAATCTAGAGTTAATATTTGTCTTTAATTTAGAATATCAAATTAAATAGGCTTGGTCTCTGCTTGTCTTTGGTATCCCCTCTTCATGACTCTGTAACTTAAATAGAAGAACTCAGATTAAAGAGTAGAGAAGCATGCATGTATTTTAAATTAAATAAAATGAATGCTAAAATCCTTATCCTGGTGCCAGGAATATATTGAGTTTTGAAGTTGATAAATGGTTCTAAAACTCCAAAAGAAAGGTGTCCTGTTTTACCTTCCCTACTGTCTCTCATCTTGTCTTATCTGTCGTCTTGTATCTGTGAACAGATCTGAAATATGATTTACTATAGCTGGTGACATGTCCGAAGAACATTAAATCATTTAAACTACATTTCCATCTTCTTCTGGGAAGGTCTAAAGATGTTGTCAGGAGTGAAAGGGGATACCTAAGGGTTGACATTCTTTCATTCAGTCAGGCGTTAAATTTGAAGCCTCTTTCTTTGTTCACACAAAGTGGACGTGTATGCTTATGCAATATGGCAGAGGCAGGAGAACATCTAAATGAACAGAGTAGAAACAGTCTAACATCATCCCACTTAATCTTTAATGGGCCCATAATGACAGGAGTCAAGTCATATGAAAAAATTATATATGGTTTTAATTCTTTATTTCTCCTTATTCCTAAGTACATGTTTCATGTAACCAGGTTGTTTTCTAACCTTGGGGAGCTAACTCCTACTCTGAACAAACAGGTCCACATGTTTTTGCAGAAGCATGAGAGCCTGAATTTGGATCCCTATCATGCATCTCAAAAGCAGGGAACAGTCTGTAACCCCTGTACTGGTAGACAGAGACAGGACAATCCCTGGGGCTGAATGGCCAACCTAAAGACAGGTGAGCTATAAAGAGACACAGTCTTAACAAACAAACAAATAGCTAGGGAGGGACTGAACAAGATATGACCTGTCTAACTTTGGGCTGCTCACATTCACAGGAAGTACCTACAACACATGTGAATACACATAGATACACAAACACAAATGATAAACAAACAAATAAATAAATAAATATTATACCCTATTATAAACCATCACCTGAGTGGTAATGCCTTTGTAACCTCTTAGTTGAATACTTCATTTGCACAGGAATCAACAATGCATATTAAAGTAGTTGGGTTTGCACAGTAGCATTCACTGTTGGTTAAGAGGACACATCCTGATCGCCGTTTACTTTGCTAAGTAAAGTAGTTGGATTGTAAAGTTATGACAGTGTTTCTGTAAGGAGACAGATCTGATGCTTGTAGGCACATTTCCCTGGTTCTCACTCTTATGGCTGGAAGTAGAACTGAAAAGATCCCTGTCTTCTGATTATCAATATTACTATTTGAAACTCATACACCCATGAAACAAGCACGTTCGTGAAGCTGCAGTAATCCCTGCCCACATCTATTAAAATCCCATCTTCACTACCAAACATTCTCATCAAGGGCAACTACAACAAGAAATTAATAGCACGAAACTCTAAGGCATGGGTATCACCATTAGTAAGATTTTTTTTTTTCAAGAAACTGATAGTGGTTATCTTAATTTGAAGTTTGAACGAATTCCTACTCTCTCCATGATCTGTGGTTGTTATCTCTCTCTAAACAACTGGGGATTCATGAAAAGAATAATGCCTACAGGTGCTATTTTTTCAAGTTCTATACACTTGGATGTGATTCTATTGATTAATTGGGAGGTTTTCTTTACAGAATAATTGTTTCTCAAGTGCTTGCTAATCTATATGAAGATGTTGCAGTAGGTGCGAACTGGAAAGTGGGCACTCATTCCCCTATCTCAGCCTTTCTTGGGTCTTATTGATAGTCAATTTTAATAGGGGGTGTTTAAAGAAAGTTTTTCCATTCCAAGTCAGAAAGCTAAAATAAAATTCAGGATTATGTTTTAGGAGCACCTGTTAGAGGCATTGCCATTGAATCAGTGATGCCTGCATGATATAATGGAAGAAGATGGGTGAACTGAAATTGTAGAACAGTAGGAAGAGGGGGTGTAAAGTGGTTCCCCAAACACATACGATACGGTAACAACTCAGCATGGCCAGCATCCTGTACTTATCAATTCATCTAAATTTATAGACATTTTGTTTATTCAACAGAAAAATCATTGTATCATGAGCTATACGAGTTATTGAGGCTTCAATAAGGAACACAGAAAATATTGACTTCCAAGTTATGCTTGTAACTTCCTTAAATCCAGTGGGAAAGGCATGTAAATTTTATGGAGAAAAGTGATCAAAAAGTCCTGAACAAGCATATTTTATATATATCTGTAAATGTACCTACATATTAATTGGCCAAACACTTACTAAATGCAAGCTTATCCTTAAGTTTCCTTCACTTTATGCTTGCCTCCAGAATTTACATATAGAATTTACATATAAATTCAACTTTTGAATTACATAGCAGCTATTTCTTAAAGCACATAGATCATGTCTTATTCAATGGCAATACTACCAGAATTCAACCAAGGTTAAATAATAATAAATAATAACAATATGTCCAGAAACATTAATCTACTGCAGAAACACTTGTCTACCAAAATGATTTTGTATCTTATTACACAGACTAGTAAAAATGCCATTTATGAAGCATTACATATTATATCATGGAGATTAGAACCCAAAAAGCCTTTATCAATCACATCATCTTGAATCACTCATTCGAGTTATTGCCTAGGGAATCTGAAATTGATCAGTTACTCAGCAGCAGTACTAGAAAGAGCCAAGTCACTCCTAACTTTCAGGCCTCCCAGGACAAGGAATTTAAATATGTCTTTTAATAGAGTTTGAAGGTAATAATGCAAGAGAGATTGGTTGTTTTTTAAGAGAGGATATCTTTTTCCTTGTAGTATGTGATACAAGGACACTATCAAAATATTGTTTCCCCTGTAGACAGTTTTAGTCTAGAGATATCTGTGTGCTTGAGAAGCTGAAGTCTCTTTTGTATTCCCAGAGTCAACTAGGTGTTTCTGGAGCTCCAGGATTGTGCTAAGAACAGAAGAACAAAACACAAGTCTAAGGAGAGAAGTCCCCACCAGAGCATCTTCACATCAGCAGAATAGACAGACACAGAATGTGAAGAGAAAAGCTAGTGTGATGGTCAGCCATGTCGGCTAAAGGGAGCTGGCTTTTTGTGCCAGCATCATTCTCTCCTAGAGCTACAAGAAAGATGGCTTTGCAACTCACCTACTGAAAACTGTCAGTGGACTTCAGTATATCTGCAGAATGGGTCCTCAGGTGTGTGGTGGCTGTACTGATTATCAGCTTGGCAGAATCTGTAAAATCATCTAGGAGACAAGCCACTGGCAAAGCCTCTAAGGGATTGATCTGATTAGGTTAACTCAAGAGTCCACCCCAGAAGCAGAGAACATCATTCTCTGGGCTTCATTGACTAAAGAGCAGGAAGTGATCTGAGCATGAGCAATCATCACCCTTTGCTTCCCCAGAAAGAATGTAATGTGACCAGCCAGGCTTCTGCTCTTGTTCCTGTGCCACCCCTGCCTGCTGCCCTGTCTTCCTAGCCATGGTGGACCAATTCCCTCACACCTGAACCAGAACGAATCATACCTCCCTTAAGTCACTTCTTGCCTAGTATTCGGTCAAGGCACTGAAAAAGGTAACTAAAATACGACAGAAGCACATAATCACAGGCTTTTGCTCCAGGAAACATTCTGTGTATGGCTGTACTATCAAAAGAAACCCCATTTATTTACCGAATCATTGTGTTCTCATTTTAATACTCAGTTGACTATGTTTTGCTCGTAACCCCAGCTAATCTTCCCCTTTCCTCCTCCTTTTCCCTTTGGCAGAAGCCATGGGAAAGAAAGAGAAGTAACTTATTACCAAATGTGAAGACGTGGCTCATCTATCTTCCTTCCCGGATTCAACCACTTACTGAACAAGCACAAAGATCTCTCTCTGGATGGGAGGCCATTCTACTAACAAAATGAAACGTTTCAGTGCTGCTTACTCATTTCTATTTGATGAGCTTTTGGGTTATTGCCTTTGTAAATTGTAAAGTTGTGACCTTAAATACTAAATGTAAATGAGTGTATATTCTGGAAAAAAAAAAAAACCCGAGAAATTCAGATCTCAGCATAATTTGTTTAGTTCACTATTGGTGTTTTCCTATTCAAGAGGAGGAAAATGCACAGTGCACTATCTCCTTAAGAATGATGTTTCTCATCAAAAAGAAAATTAAAGAGGTTGGCATTTTATTTTAGGAACAAATTCTACCATTCCTTTTTTGTTCTAGTGTGTCAGAAACCCAACTGATTTAGTCTTTCATTTTTCTTAATCCACAAGATACTCATCTGAGTGGATAGACTTAACAAGATTCAGAGATTTGTAGAATATTCCATCCAGGACACAAATATTCCAAATCCAAATAATTTAACTTTATCTTGTTGGTTTATGTGATTAAATTCTATTTAATATCTTTAAACATGTTTCTTTAGGTATGAATAAGATAAATTAAGGTTATAATAAAATGATTTGACATGGATCCATTTAATTGCCATAAAGTCAGACTGTGTATTTTTTTTAAAAAAAGAGAGATCTATTGAGTTGCCAGTGAGCATGTGATAATGTGCGGTGCACTACACCGTAACTCACTAGTTTTCTATTTTGTTTGTGGTTGTGGAAGCATGTTGAGTTTTAAATCTGGCATATATTACAACATTGATTGTTTTCCTTTACATGATTCAAATCTAAAGTCAAGTGTTTAATGCTAACAACCTAGTCTGTCAGAGATCTTAAAATTTGCTTGATATCATAAATAGTAATCAACTTTATATTCTGTTTCACTATCTAAATCCCTATGTTTGGCCAAGTGGAGGTTCATGAGGAAGAATGGAATTCTTAAAGTATGAAAACAATATTTAGACTTTAAAGCTAAATATTAACTCCATTAATAAATCTAAAGAGTGTTATCAATTTAATTTTTGAAAATTTCAACATACTCAATGTGCAAGCATTAGTCTCTTATTAAATTTTATCATTGGCACTGGCATCTTCTATTTACATTTTATGGTAGAGATAATGATTAAAGAATGTAATATCAGCCAGACCACGGGCTTTTATAATAGAGAAAAGAAATATTTTAGGTTTATGAAAAACATATAAAACACAATAACTACAATTTCAAATCTTTTTTCATTAAAAATAATAAAAAAAATACCTCATAAGAAGTCAGAATATAACTAGTATTTGTTGAATTTTACTTTATTCACCTCAGTCCCAGGACATAACCAAAGCAAAGGATGACACATACTCATCTTGACCTAGTATTGAAATAAAAATAATTTTGTGGAGCTGGAGAGATTGTTCAGTAGTAAAAAGCACTTGCTGCTCTTGCAGAGGACTGGAATTCTCTTCCTACTTTCTGTTTTTTGTTGGCTCATAATAGCCAATAACTCCAGCTCCAAGGGATGAGAAGCCCTCTTCTGGGGTCCCTGAGCATGCTCGCACATGCGCACATGAGTATGAGACCACACAGGCACAATCACAAGTAGGATAAATATTTCAAAATTAAATAATAATTTTATTCTATCTCCTATCTATTAAGATTTTGTAAACTTAAATGGTTGTTTCTGCTAAAATCGTAATTTATTTTGGCTAGGTTGCTGACTAGTTTTATGTCAACATAACATAAACTGGAGCCATCTGAGGGAAGGGAACCTCAATTAAGAAAACACTCCCATAAGATCAGGCTGTAGGCAAGCCTTTAAGGTATTTTTTTTTTAATTTATTTATGATGGATGGGGAGGGTCTCGCCAATGGTGGTGGGTGGTGCCATCCTGGACTGGTAGCCCTAGGTAGGTTAAGAAATCAGGATAAGCAAGTCTTGAGGAACAAGCCAGTAAACGTCCCTTCTATTCCTTCTGTGTCAGCTCCTACCTCTAGGTTCTCAGTTTGATTTATTACCTAGGCTTCCCTCAGTGGACTGTGATTTGGGATGTGTAAGCCAAATAAACCATTTCCTCCTTAAATTGCTTTTGGTCATTCTGTTTCAGCAATAGTAATCCTAACTAAGACAGCTACAGTGTGTGAGGACATAGGGTTGGTCCCCTGCCGCAAAGAAAAACAACCATCAAATAAACAGAAAGAAAGAAAAGAAAATTTAATTCACCCCAATTCTAGCCTTGTATGAATTTCAGCTAACCAGACTGAATTCACAGGGGTCTGAGAGGAATAATTTTAATTAGCCATTCAAAGGAAAGGGATGATGGCTGTGTAGAGATTTCTGCATGACTCACTTAGGGCATCGTCTGGGTGCACAGCGGCCGAGGTATAATTGCTGGGTCCTCAGAGCAACAATTTAAGAAGTTATTCACATTACTGAATAGGATGCTGCCTTAAAGGGCATAGATGTGTCAAATAGAGAACAAATTTGGTCTTAGGTAAAGAAAGACTTTCCCGGAAAGGATCACTGCTGTTAAAAATTGGGAAACATCAGTTACAACGGGAAGATACACACCCCGAGACCAGGAGCAGCTCATTAGACAGAAAGGATTTTCTTCTATTGTTTCGAAGCAGGATTGGGTTTTATTATTATTACTATTACTACTACTACTATTACTACTACTGCTACTACTACTATTATTATTAAAGGCATTTTAAATATAGATTTTAAGCCAGAGAATTTAAGAAGAGAGATGCTCAGAAGGGAGTTGGGTGTTTAGGCATCATGAATCAGCAGGGTTGTTTACAGGAAGAGGCTGCAAACCCACAGGCAGGAAACCCAGTGAAGGAATAAGGCGGGATAGGACCGTTCATCAAAAGAGTGTTTTACTCTGATGTCAGCCGCCCAGTTCTTCAAAGGACTCTCCAGGGAACAACTGTATGTTGGTTCAGGCTGAAATGAACCAAAGTTCATGGGGTGGATAAGGAGAGATTTTAAGTAAAACATAATCAAGTCTGATGAATGGACTTTATTCTCCAGGTGGTGATTCAGAACAAAACCATTTAACTGATTCATGTGAGACGTTAGGGGACTTTGGCTTTCTCATAAGTAAATAAAGAATGTGTGCTTGAACCCATCCTGTGGGGATGAGTGGGTCTTTGCAATAACCTGTTTTTCAAAACACAAAAAGATAACTCACTACTGTTATTTAGGTCACAAGGTTATTGGAAAATGTAACATTGTTAAGGTACCCTGGGATCAATCAGTATTACCTCATTCTATAATATATAAGAGGAAACAAAAATTTTATAAAAGTTCCTGCAATACAAATCTGTAATTCCTACCCCTCAGTGTTCATTCTCTGCATAATTCCTCCCACTGAACCTTATCAGGAGGGGATATGATGGAACATCATGTGCATGGGTATGTGTTATATGGGTGTCAAGGTAAAATAATTACTCTGCTTTAAAAAAAATAGTGTATTATGAGACATTATGATTGGTTGTGGTTCAAAAGCAAGGCTTCAACTTATTCTAAATGTCATGTTCTATCATGGAGTGTGTTACTGTTCCTTCTGAAGTCTCTTTCTCTCTCTTTTACACACACACACACACACACACACACACACACAACCATTATGTTTAAAAATTCCTGGCTCTTCATTAACTAGGGAGATATAGTGAGGCAGGCAAATTGTTTCTATAGGATTTCGATGATGTTTTATCTAACTAGGAGAAATCTCTTCTGTGAGGTTCAGATGTTATCGAATCATAGCTTTAGGGTTGGTGGACACAAAAGTTTTGCAAGATTCTGAAAAATATTCTAGTGCTTTTACCTAGGAGTCAGACAAACATTAAGTTATATATAAAGGCTGATGCTCAGTTGCTGTTAAAAGATACTAAAGAGGGACTGAAGTAGGTGGTTCCAAATGGAAAAATTTGCAGAGCACACTAACCTAACAAGGATCTGAGTTCATGTACAAAGCTGGGGATGGTGGTACTTATACATAATCCCAGTGCTGGGGATGCAGAGGCAGGAGGATTTCTAAGACACCAGTCACTCAGACCAAAGTAACGAGCTCCAGCTTCCATAAGACAAAGTGTCTCAAAAAAAAAAACAAAACAAACAAAAAAAACAGAAAAAAACGATTTTCAGAAGGAAACATTAATCTCTGGTTTCTCCATATGTGTGCAGATTCGTTCTACCTCCCAAAATACACACAAAGAGGCTGA
Organism: Phyllotis vaccarum; assembly: GCA_033318265.1. Lineage (NCBI taxonomy): Eukaryota > Metazoa > Chordata > Mammalia > Rodentia > Cricetidae > Phyllotis > Phyllotis vaccarum. The sequence continues at coordinate 52,930,699 of JARWLC010000008.1, forward strand.
ATAAACGAGCAATAATTTTCTCTTCTCTATTCACATGCTAACAATGAATTAATAAGCAGCATTTGCTCTATGAACGACAAAGCCACCAACCTTCATCTCCCCTAATTTCCTTTTCACTTTTCTCATGAGTACTGCGGTCATTTGAATGAGAACGACTCTCATAGACTCTTGGCTACTATTCCAGCACCGTGCCTCCTTGCCTTCTATTATACTTCTTGCCATGATGGCCAAGGACTAACTTTCCAAATCTGTGAGCAAACCCCAAGTAAATGCTTTCTTCTAAGAGTTGCTTGGTTTTGTTCTCACAGCAACAGAACAGTAACTAAGGCACACGTACTGATCAGATGACTACTTCTTTCATTTCTAATAGACAGCTTGGAACTTTGGGCATTTTATTTGTCAAGGATCTTTAGAATTAGAAAGAGGGAGAGATAATACATTAATTTTGACTCTTTGCCACATTTTTATCTCTGGAAAAAAATCATTGCTTTCTCTCATCAAGGCAAGATAGTCTTTAGGCTGTTGAAGGCAGAAGTGAATTCCTTAGGGAAGTTCAGCTTATACTGGGAAAGACTTTGAAGACACAATTAAGGCTGGTAATCAGTTAACATCTTGCCAGTAGAATGCAGGAATCTTTTTTCACCAGTCATGTTCTAACATAAATCTTTACTCTAAGCAGATCACTAGCCACCTGTCTGTCTGCAGAGGGAGAAACACAGTAGAGTCATCCATCCAGTGTTGTGGAAGTCAGAAGTACAACCCTAAGATTAGACATCAAAAAACTCTGCTTCACAAGGCAGTGAATTTGTGTGATATGTTTGGTATCACTAAATGTCAACTGTGTAAATTCCAGACAGAATCTCATTACATTGCTTTTGTAGTCTTTAAACAAATGAGTAATGCTTTAAGAGCTCCTGACTATGGGGTTACCAAACATGGGACATGAGGGAACTAGCTGGGTGAGACACAGCTGGCTAAGTAGATGTTTTTCAAAACCTTCTCAGAAACAGGAACATGACTCAGTGTGTAAAGTCTCTTCTATGAGAGCATTAGAAACTGGAGTTCAAATCTCCAGCACAATGTAAAACCTAGCAATTGTCACAGACTGCCTGTGATCCCAGCACATGAGAAGGAAGAGAGTGGATCTCTAGAGGAAGATGGCTGGCTAGGCTAGCCAATTCAGTGAGCTCTGGTGTCAAATGAGACCTTGCCCCTGCATGTAAGGGGGGCAAGAGATTGAAAGCAATCCTACACATCAACCTTGGAAGTGTGTGTGTGTGTGTGTGTGTGTGTGTGTGTGTGTGTGTGTGTGTGTGTGTGTTCCACACACAAGCACCCTTCATTTTTCAAGCTTAAGCAATATAGCTCTAGGAAAATTACTATCTTTTCTCCTCGTTTTTTGTAAACTGGAAACAAATTGCTCATTTCTCATGGGGTTCTAAGAAATGATTATTGTTGAGAAATGGAAGAGGGCACTAAAAGTGACTCATTGGCTGCTGAGATACACCATACCAACTAACTTATGTAAGTCAGAAATAGGCCATCAAAATAAGATGTAGACTTTCAATAATATATATAACATTCCTTTTGTAAGTAATTATTTTTCTACATGAAAACAAAGTTGAGACGAAACAGTTATTTTTTAAATAAGTCCACTTTAAACATACTCCTAGAGCAAGGAGCATACTTCAGTGAAGTCAAACCTGTCATATATACCCTAATATACATTCATTAAGCCTCTTTATTTACTCAGTTTTTTGTTTAGAGCATCTAAGTGCTTTGCATTAGATTAATGTCTGGTATTTTTGTGTCTTTAAATATGCCTAGTCATATTGTAACTTGTTATGTGTTAGGTACAGCAGCTCCAAACTATCTGTAATTCCAGTTTCAAGGGGGGGTCAGATGTCATCTTCTGACCATCATAGGCATCAGGCGCAAATGCAGTACACAGGCATACATGAAGGCAAAACTCACTCACTCTCTCTCTCTCTCTCTCTCTCTCTCTCTCTCTCTCTCTCTCTCTCTCTCTCTCTCACACACACACACACACACACACACACACACGCATAAATAAATCTAAAAAACTAGAGGTAAAAAAACTTTCAGCATTTGTTCTAGGTGTATACCCAAACACACATACACACACACACACACACTCACACAGACAAGCACACACTCATATCATCTGCACACATGTTTCCATGCACATAAACCCACATGCACACCACACACCTCAAGATTTAAATGATAGTGATTACAGTCTCGATGTTCTGTCATGGTGTTGCCTGCATAATAAAACTGAAGTTCTGAATCCTATTTTGTTTTTACTATTTTTCTTTCAAATTTCAGGAGAGGTTTTAATTCCAGTGCAAGTGTAAACTAAAAGATCCTAGAGCGCTCTAAGATTTGCTCTTGAAACCATTTCACTAATTAAGATGTTAAAATTTTTTCTTAAAGGACAGTCTCCGTTATTTCAAGGCAATAGTTAACAACAAGATTGTTCCACGTATTGGGGAAGCTTGCTCTGCAGTGAGAACACAAGTCATGTTAAACATGGATTTAAATGAGATTGATAGATTTGACCATCAGGACAAAGTAAATGTAATTGCTCTTATAGCTGAAACTTTGAGTGATTTAAAATACAAAAATAAAACAATAAGATGTGAAGGAGGTATTTCCCCAAGAAAACTAAGTAAGAGAAATGTTTGTTTATATTTCAGTTTTATCTTCTAACAGGGCTGTTTTCCAGTGGTGTGCCTAGGAGAACCTTCTCTAATGAATTTGTAGGTTCTGATGTATTCTTCATTGGCTATATTAGCTTTCCTGCTTAATCAAAATATACACATTCATTTTACATCCCAAATGAATACAGATGCTTTGGTATTGATGTACTTCTAGAAAATTCTTTGTATTCTGCACTTAGGTTTAAACAGAATCTACTGATAGCTGATTCTTTTTGGTCATCTAAAGACTAGGAAAACTTTCCAATTGGAAACCATTCCCACTGAAGTTCTGGCTTATAATTTATCAGAGGATTTGAAAAATGCAAAAGAGAGTTTGCAACATAGATTGATCAGAATCATGTGAGCAGTTTCTGTATCTAGACATAGAGAAAAGGACCCACAAAGAACACATAAGATGAAAAGCAAGGAGCTAATGCCAAGAGCTTTTCTGTTTTTACCATGGATGCCAGTTTATAATGGAAATCTCCAGGACTTCACCTGAGAACACTCAAGGTATGGCACTGAACCATCTGTTCTTAGGATGTGGTCAGAAAAGGAGAACCCAGTGCTATTTCACAATTCATAAGAATTTTATTGCCTTCATTATCACATATTTGTATGCATGTGTGACTGTGTGATGTAGCATATGATATTCTAGAAGCAGAGACCTCAATTAGGCATTCTGGTCCGGTAATTTCTTCCTAAAAAATGAGATCTCTGTGTAGGCAGGCACAATAATTGACTGAGCTGCAAAGTCCTGACAACTTACAGTGACCAAGTTTATTGTCTTTGTAGGTACCTTTTGTTATTGTATAATTCCAGAATATTGCATAACTGAGTTTCAGATTAAACCCTCTTGGAAATGATCTGCCTTTTTTCTTTTCTTTGTTTTGTGTCTTCTTTTATTAAAAGTTTTTAGATTCTCCTCACCTGTGTTTTATTATCTTCACTGCTATAAATGAATGCTCCTAGCTCATTTGTCAACTGTTCCACTAATTTGGTGTTTACTTCTCATTCAGACTCCCAATAAATATGCTAATTATGATCATATCTAGCAGCAATTGCTGAGGCTCCCTACAAGCTCCTTTCTTTTCCAACTGGACTGACTCACATTTATCATCAGGGCTTAGTTTGTCTGCTGCATTGCTATATCCCAACTGCTCAAGCCCACTAAGCTTGATTTGGGAAATTAATCCAATTCCTCAGCTACTATATCCATTATCCTAGCAAACTTCAACCACAGAGCCACTTTCTGTTTCTTTATGGATGGGATACTATTGGCAAATAGAAAACACTGCAGATAAACCATAATTATTCATCATCCTTTCTTGTTATTGTAATCACTTACTATTTCTTTCTATAAAGACATGTTCTATATTCATCTTTTCTACAATCAATTTACATGTTTACTTATCTTTTGTGGTTCTACAAAAAAGGAAGTCCCATATTATGTGGAATTCTTGCTTTTAATAATTACCAAAAATTAATTTACACAATGTGTTAAAATACAGACCCAATCTTTCCACTTTGTTTTACTATTCTTGTGCATTCTTGTTATTTTCCTAAAAGTCATTTTGACAAATTATCTCATGTTCTAACATCATTTTAAAAATTTGTTTCTACCAATTGACTTAATGAACACAAACCACTTGCTTTTAAAAAGTTCTCACACCCATTAGACAATCTTGATTATACTTATTATAAAATTTCCTTCCTTCAAATTTCATGTTAGCCATCAAGATGATGAGTTAATTTTTTTTTTACTGTATTTCATTTTTCTCAGCAGTATGTTAGTTTTTCTAATACTAAGGCAAGATATTTGAGATAATATAAATAGAGAAAGAAAGACTTTTCTTTTCTCATAGTTTTGAAGGTTTTCATCTATGGCTAGTTGGCCCATTGTCTTATTGTCTTGGGCTTTCATCGAGACAGCACATTATGGCAGAGTATGTTCTGGAACAAGTTGTTCACTTTATCTCATCTGGGAAGTGAAGCAGAGACAGGGGAAGAAATGTCTCCCACAATCCACTTTGAGGGAGTGGTGATGCAGGTTTGATCCAGGATTAGCAGCTCTCTAAGGCAGCAGAGAACTTGCTCTACGTTGTATAATCATTAATGCGGACACCCACAACTGGTCAAAGTACAGAGGTAAATTGACTTTAGAGTGCCCAGCCACAAACTGACACCTTTATCCCAGTACTTGGAAATCATTTTGGAAGAGGGAATCTCTAAAAGTTGGAAGTCAGGGACAACTAAAGCAAAACACTGTTTTCTAGACTCAGCAGGACTGTTGGGATCAATTCATAGCGGCTCTTGTTGCCTGCACAAGATCTACATGGGATTGAGCTAGTGAATAGTCTAGCCTGAAGTATGAAGCGACTCATGGCCCAACCCTATCTGATAGCTATGAGCGACTGATGACATCTAGGGGAAGGGTGTCAGTTTATTTAAGGGTACGACTCTCCTTAGGAAGGCCACACTCCAGTGGGGGACACCACACCAAAAGTATCTGTGAATCACAAATTGAAATTTGTGAGTAATTGAGTTAAAACGTAAAAAAGACACAAATTGGAGAGAGTAAGGAGGTGGGATATGAAGATAGGTCTGAGGTATGAGGATGGCTCTGGGAGGATTTAACAAGGGGACTTAAGAGCTAATATAATCAAAATACGTGTATGAAATTCTAAATATTAAAAAAAATCCATTTGCAAGCAAGCCCTTAACACCCTTCAGCCCCATCTCTCATAGTTTCCACCACATAATAACAGTCTTGTGCTTTCAGCACAAGGGACTTCCGGTGGCACTAAACTAAAATATAACCAGGATGACATAGAAACTGTGGAAAAATAATCATCTGTGCCCCAAAGGAAGCATTAGGAATAGAAGAAATTTTTAGTTTAATTACCCTGTCAGTAAAGTTCTTGGCCTGCTGGCATCAGAATATCTTCATATTTCTTAAGATGAAACCACTTCAACGTTTTCCCCAAAGTTTCCTCCTTTCTCTCATATTAGACAAGAAAAAGAAATCTGCTAATAAACTCCTGGTGCATTCTTATGAACTGTGTTTTGTTTCTTCTATATATGATGGGTAGTTCAATCCATAGCTACCAACAGAATCACCATGAGTAAATGTTTAGAAACCATTTCATTATTAAGGATTCTAATATTTAATCCCAATGGTACTAAATACATAATCTTACTATTTTTTTAATTTTCTTTCTATATTTGAAAGGAACAATAAGAGATTTTAATGTTTTGATTCTAATGGTCACAGAACAAATGCAAATTCCCTATTTGTTATTATGACTTCTTTATATGATTTCAAGGCACACAAGCATGTAATGTTCCCGCATAACCGTGAAATGTAAGAACTACTCATAATGATCATTTGAAGTTCCCAGACACAGTAGCTCAAAGTGTCCTGTGATTTTATCTACTAGATTTTTTTTTTCCGCACTGAAGAGAAGTGAAAGAATTATTCATGCATTGGGGTTTGAATCTGTTGTCCCTCTGGGTTTCAATCCTAATTCTATGCAAAAAAAAATAAAAAGCATATTCCCAATGTCCTCCTCTCCTGCAGGAAGCTTAATCTAAATGCTGTACAGCTACACCTTTTTCTCCTTCCTGTACTGAACTCAAGTAACACACACTTTGAGTAGCAAAGCTGTGTACTATTCTCAGATGACTGCAGATGTGTATATCACCCAGAAAAATAAAGATACAATTTTAAAAGGCATTTTCCAAGGCTCAACAATAGGCTCTGAGCTCCAGTGGATATCAGTGCTGGACTGCACCAACAGCTCTGTGTACACAACCACAACTGTGTCGAGACTGGAGGAGCTGTGGATAGTTCAAGCGGGGAAGGGAGCTCAGAAGGAGGTGACAGAACCTTGCTCTCAAGTTTTCAGAGGGTGTCTAAATTAAACTTGTCACTCAAAGTCTGAACACTCATAGTCTCCTGTTTGTTCAGAGCTTCACAATGGCTTGAAAGAGCAAGTGATTGTCAAAGGGACAGAGTGACTAGAACAGAACACCAAGTCCCCATCTTCCAGCACTTTTTATTCCTAGGAATGCTATTTGGAACCCCAAATGCTTTTTCTCCTACATTCATTGTTAAGAATCATGAACAGACCAGCCCACAGAAACCTATTTAGCCTGAGAACAGCTCAACTGGGGTGCTACTCACAACCCAAAAGTAACTGTTCGTTTTCTGACAAATTATTTATTTAAAAAGTGAACAACAGAGAGTTGAGCAGAATACTGCAGGAACTTAAAAAGATCTACAGAAAATGTCTTCAATTTTTTAGTTTTATTAGAAACCCACATAAGAAATAAGAACAGTACTTGTAATTTTATGAGTCTATATAGTTCTGTCATATTAAATGCATACTAATGCTTATTCTTATGTAAGCATGTACATATGTATGAATGTGTGTATTATTTTTAACAAGAACGAAATACCCAATGTGTGAAATTCTACTTACAGTCCCTGAACATATTAAGCAAAAAATTATGGGAAAAATATAGATCTATATTAAATTGTAATTGTTCAATATATAAAGAACATTAACTTGTAAAACAATTTTGATTTTGAGCATTGCTGTGGTCAGGATGTCTGTACTCCTTCCCACCTCCACCCCATGTTCATACATTAAAATCTTAACCTCCAAAGGAATTGTATCAAGAGTTGAAAGCAGGATCTGGGGTGCTTGGTAAGCACTTGCACAAGCCTGAGGCTCCAAGTTTAGAACCCTAGGACATAAGTAAATGATAAATGGAGATGACAGGACACTTGTACTCATAGTGCTCTGGAGGCAGAGACAGGGCATTCTACAGGGGCACTCATTCCCACTTCCCCAACCCAAGCTAATGAATGGGCCTAACCGGCCCAATTAACAAGCCCTTGTTCCAAGTGAAAAATGGCCTCAAAATATACCTTTGTCTTCCTCTATCGATACATCATCTCTTTTTTCCTCTCTCTTCGTTGTTCCTCTCACTCAATGTTTTCTTTTCTCATGATTTGTTCACCTTTCCTTGGGTGTTACCTGTTCTGATCCCAATTTACTATTTTCTCTTCCCAGGGGGATCCCTTGATGTCTCTCTTAAGTTCCTTCTGATCCCTAGCTGTTCAGGGGTTGTGGTTTGCAGCCTGGATATTCTGTTTATTGTCTAAAATCTACTTATTAGTGAGTACTTCCTAAGCCTCTCCTTCTGTGCTTGGGCTTGTGTGAGGTCAAGATGACACTTTCCAAATCCATCCATTTGCCTGCAAATTTTAGGATGTCATTCTTTTATTTATTTATTTATTTATTTATTGTTTGTTTGTTTGTTTGTTTGTTTGTTTGTTACTGCTGAGTAGGATTCCATTGTGTAAACATACCACAGTTTGTCAACCCATTCTTCAGTCAAGTTTTGTAGAAATCCTGAGATGTTTTCCAAATATGGTAAAACCCTGGGAAGGATCAAGACCTTGGCTGTATTCCCAGTGTCCTGGCAACTGCTAACATTTCCAGGCAGAATTTACTGGCCCTTCAGACACTCCTTCCCCCACCTTCCCATTGGGTCTCTGGTATCCTTTTCCTGCTCCACCCAAGTGTCATCTCTAAACTTGACAAGATGTTGGGAGGGTTGTGAGCAAAATTTGGAGCTCCCCTAGAGTCTTGTGCTTCCTAGAAATCACTCACCCTGTATTAAACCACATGGCCACATTTCTCCTCAAAGAAACAAGAAAAACATAGTCTTCCTGGCAAATACTATGTATTCAGTTAACTGGAGAGGGATCAGCTTAGTCTTAGTTACACTTCCACATATTTTTCTAGAAAGTTAAACAGCAAACATTGCATACTGATATTCACACATAAATGAGAGATACTTTTATTATTTTCTTCCCATGTTAAAATTTTTGTTAAAATTAACTTTAAAACCTAGATCATAGTTTTACTTTTAAAGATTAAAAACCAATACACTTAAAGTGAACATATTTGAGACAAGATCTCCCTATATAGCCCACGCTGAGTTCAAACTCCCAATGGGCCTGCCTCAGCCCTGAGAGTATTTACCAGCACACCAAGCTTCAAATATTATTGTTTTGGATGGTGTGCACCTTCTACTTCAATAAATATTATTGAAGCAATTTTTAAAGATAAATTAAGTTCTGTTGATGTTAGACCACATTTTCTCATGTCTAATTATAATACTCTTCTGTGTATAGTAAGAATCCAGAGGAGCAAGCTGAGAAAACCAACCATGGGTTGGTGGCAGCTTAGGAGAAAATGCTTGCATTGCTGTCACAAAGAATGCTTGGCTAAGAGATAGATTATTCCTTCTATGGCTATTGACAATTCATTTGAACTGTAGAATTTTGTTCAAGTTTTCTTTGAGATTCTCAGTCATCATTGGGTAAAAGGATTAATATCATATCTAATCTGAGCTTTAAAACTCAGCTATTATGACTTTAACACAAAATATTTATATGTGAAAGGAACATTATAGAAAGGAAAACAATGTGTTGCTGGCGGCTTTTATGATAAATATTCACTGAGCTGAGATTATTGCTTCTCAGCTGGAGTGCTTCTGTCTGACTTCCAAATGCTCAGTTCCTCCTCACCTAGCATCATAATTTCCATACCCTTCCATCCTACCTCAAGTCCTTTCCATGGCCTTGTGAAGTTTTCAGTCTTGGGGAGGCAGGTGGAATGTAAAGAAAGGATCTAATTATAGCTGTGGTTGAGTTCAATAGGGGAAAAGTGGAGTGAACAGTGAAAGCTTCTCAGTGCGCACAACTCAGTTTAGGGTTAACATCATTTCTCTTGGGATGGGATAACTACACTGACGAAGATAAAGAGCTTGTTTCTACTACAGAAGGACATGGAGATCTGGCCATATGAATGGAATATGAAAAGGAAACAGTGAAGACAAAACAAAGCAAGTGGATTGCAGCCTTAAAGGTCTTACATTATTCTAAGGGCAAATGAAACCAGAGAGGACTTTTGAAGAGGGAAAAACTGCCAACCTTGTGTTTTCTGAAATCATGCCAAGAATGATGGCGTTTCCCTCGGACTCCTCTACGCTTCCAGTCATTCTTATGAGGAGCTAAGATGTGATGTCTACTCATGTTCCGGCAGCCTTTTCTTAAATATTCATTTCATTGTGTGCCGTTTTCCATAATCTGGCCTGCTCAGTAGTGTATGTTGGAAACACACGGCTTATTTCCAACACTTTCTGGTTTTCTAGCTGCCATTAAACTTTTTACCTTTTGTTGATCAAGGTTTCACTCTCCTCCATTTCTTCCAGTTTCCTGACATCCTCCCTCCCATCAGGATCTACTCCCACTCTGTCTCTCGCTAGAAAATAGCAGGGTATTAATAAAATAAAACATAATAAGACAAAATACAAACTACACATCAGGAATAGGCAAAATAATTAAAAAGAGGTGAAAGAGCCCAAGATAAGGTACAAGAAACAGAGGCCCACTTATTGACACAGTCAGGAATCATATAAAGCCGTAGTTTATACACAAAAGCCCTGTAGAAAAGCAAAAACATTAATAAAATTAAAAATAAAATAAAACTGAAAAAGAGAAGAACCCTAGCATAACTTTATAAAAGAAAGAACCTTCAAAGATGCTATTGAGTTGGGTTTTGTTTGTTTTTGTTTCTGCTGGCCATCTACTGTTGGGCATGCAGCCTACCTTTAAGAATAGTTTGTTTTCCCAGTGAGACTCCCTTGGAAGAAACCTAGTTTTTATTTGGACGTGGTTATCAATTGGAGATTGTTTCCAGGTCATTGATGGAGATATGTGTCCACTTTTCCTTTTAGCTCTGGAATAGCTAACTAGTGAAGCCCTGGGAAGGCCCTGTTCAGGATGCCCCAGTCTCTGAGACATTCGAGTTGATCATGTTAAATAAGAGGCCTTTCTTCTCTTTTTCTTCTATTCACCATTCTTGTGAGCAGTGCTCACCTTACAAACCTTAGAATTATTGTGAATTTTGAATTCTAACTCATTTTTTACAGTTGATCTGATGTTAAATTTTACACCAACATATCAGCATAGTCAAATCTCTTCTTTTTAAATTAAAATAAACTTATTTATCTGTGTGAGTGTGCGTGCGTGCGTGCGTGCGTGCGTGTGTGTGTGTGTGTGTAAGCACTGGTGCTGTGGCACATGTGTGGATATTAGCAGCATATGAGGGTCAGCTATACACTTCTAGTACTTGGGTCCACAAACCAAACTCAGATTGCCAATTTTAGTGGCAATCGCTTTCACCCACTGAGTCACCTCACTGATGCTGTTCTATTTTACTCCTGGAATCATCCGAGCCTCATGATAATTTTAGTTGGATTATATCAAAAACACCCTATTCGCCACCCCCATTATAAACACTCATGGTTTCAATTTTTCTTAAATACTATTCAGTAGCTCTTTGAAATTTCTGCTCTATTACATTGTAACCTTGCTCAAAACTTTTTGATGTAGTTGTTTCTGCTCCTAGTCACCAACATTATACACTTCATTCTTCTGGTCTTAGGTTGCATATCCAAACCCATTGGCATTTCCCATGTGACAGGAAATCATTGTGTACACACACACACACACACACACACACACACACACACACACACACACTTCTTACTGTCTCCTAAGTCTGCTTTGCAGTGTCCACGTTCATTCCTTCTTTTAGTGACAGTGCACCCACCTCATCTAGAGCTAATCCCTTATCTTTCTCATCTGCCTGTGACCTGTACTAATCTACACATTTCTCCTGATTTTCTAATACTTGTTAAAATATCAAAGATAAAGAGAATCTAGTTTTGGAATGTTATAACCTAGAAGTAACCAATGCAGTATTGAATTTATTGAGGGAAGAGCCAATATATCATAAAATTAAGCATAGTAAAGTGGCATCCTAACACACTTAAAATATACAGTCTTCATTGTTTTCAAGTTCCAAATTTTTATCACTCTCTAGAGAAGCATAAGCAGTATAAGAGGTCTTTGTTTTTTTGATGTCCCCAACCCTTATGTCTTTCCACCTCTTCTTCTGTGGGGTTCTCTGATGGAATTTGATGAAGACTGAGTGTTCCAAGGTTTATAACTCTCTACATAATGCACTTGTTCCCAGTTGGTGCAGGAGGAAGCTTCTCTAATGATGGCTGAGCAAGGATATGAGTATAACAGAATGCCATTAGGAGTCATTTATTACTATGTTTTTTTTTTTTAGACAATAACATTTGGTTTTACCCTAGGTCCTTGAACTATCTAGTCTCAGGTTCTTGATCATCAAAGTAATACCAAGCACAGGTTCCATTTTGTGGAGTGGGTCTTAAGTCAAATTAGATATTGGTTGGTTACCCCAAAAACTTAGTGCTCCAGCATATTTTGCAGGCAGGATACCTATGGTCAACACCAAAGAGTTGTGGTTGGGTTTGGTGTTTGCTTTCTTTCTTGGGTAGCATGCATAATAACTTCCAGTACCAAGGGTGAAGTGTAGGGGATTGTGTTGTTTCATGGTAAATAATTGTCCCACCCACTGGTTTAATAAAAAGCGCTGATTGGCCAAAGGCAGGCAGGAAGTGTGGGTGGGGCTACCAGACTAAAAAAACTCTTGAGAACAGGAAGCACGGAGGAAAATGCCAGAGAGAATGCCAGAGAGAAGCCGGAAGAAGCAGAGGACAACTATGTTACTCTAAGAAAAGGTACCCAGCCGCATGGCTGAACAAGAGACCTGGGTTAGATGAAGGGTAGAGAGCTAGCAAGTGATATGCCTGGGCCTAAGGCTGATCAGCCTAAAACTATCTTATGCATCTGTGTGTCTCTGTGTGTCTGGGGGTCTGTGGGTCCTAAACCTTGAGGTTAGGCCCGAAAGTCTGGACCAGAAACCTCATACTACAGTGAAGTCTCTATACTCACCAGCTTGATTTCTCTATGATTAATGTGTTGTTAGGTATTGCTCTCTTCACCTGGGCCTTGCCATCAGTTTGTGGAAACTATGGCAGTTTGAACGTAATTGGACCCCATTACGTAATTGGAGGAAGTGTGTCACAGTGGGATCAGGCTTTGAGGTTTCCTATGCTCCAGACATCACCCAATGTCTCAGTGGACTTGCTGTTGCCTGAATGATGGAGGACTCTCAGAGACTTCTCCAGCAGCACATCTACCTGAATGCTGTCATGCTCCCCATCATGACTATAATAGACTAAACTTTTGAAACTGTAAGCAAGCCCCCTCAGTGAAATGTTTTCCTTATAAAAATTACAGTGGTTATGGTTTCTTCACAGCAGAATAAACTCTTACCAGGGCAGCAACCTTTGAGAATTTCCCTTTTAAAATTTCCCACACTATTTTACTGAGGTGAGAAGAATGCCTAAATATATGATATTCATATTTTCTTGTTCAGCTAAAACAATTTGCTTATAGATATTTTCCCCCATAATTTGGTTGTTTGTGGAACTGGCTCAGCAGCTAAATATTCTTGCAGCTAGACCCCGGTTTCAATCCCAGCATCCACATCAGACAGCTCATACCTGTCCAGTTATAGAAAGCTCTTCTGATGGGCATTTACACATATGTGGCATATACTCAGAGTGATACACTTATACAAACACACTTTTTAATTTCTTTAAGAAGGTTTTTTATATATATATATATTTTACTGCTCTCCCTCCCTTCTTTCCTCCCAGTCCCGTCCAGAACTCCCTTAGCCTCCCCCTACCCATCCCACATCCATTCCCCAAGGAGGGCAAGTGTCCCAAGGTGAGTCAGTTCCATCTGGCATGTCCAGTTGAGGTAGGTCCAAGTCCCTCATTCCAATATTAAGGCCAGGTTGGGTATTTCTCTGTAGGAAATGGCCTCCACGATGTCAGTTCATGCACAGGAACATAGTCTGATCCTACTCCACGAGGTTCCACATACCGCCCATGCCATTAGACAGTCATCTACCTTTGGAGGGTTTAGTTCCTTTTCCTGAAGATTCCCCAGTGGCTGTTTCTGATTCAGTGAACTCTCAATAGCTCCAGTCATCCATCTCTGTGGAAGTCCTCCTCATGAGCCCAATCTCTTTGCTCATATATACTCTAGCCTCTCTTCTCTCTTCAGATGGACCAGGAGCTAGACCTGATGCTTAGCTATGGATCTCTGCTTCCACCTCTATCCATTGCTGAATGAAAGTTCTATAATGAGACTTAGGGTGGTCATTTATTTGATTATAGGGGAAGTCTTGTTTAGACACCTCTCCACTATTGGTTGAAGTCCTAGCCAGGGACATCCTGTGGGTTCTTGGAGGTTTCCCTAGTACCCAGTCTCTTTCCAATTCACATTAGCTTCCTCTATCAAGATGTCCATTTTTTTTTTTTCTCCTTCTTGTTCCTCTCACTCAAAATTTCCTTTTCTCATGATTTGTTACCACCTCTCCTTGGTTAATATATGTTATGTTCCCAATTTACTCAGGAGATCTTCTCTATTTTCTCTTTTCAGGTGGATAACTGGATGTTTCTCTTATGTTGCTTCTGCTCCCAAGCTGTTCAGGGATTGCGGTTGGTTTGCCTCCTGGATATTCTTTGTTTTTGGTCTAAAATTGACTTATGAGTGAGTATATATCTTGTCTATCTTTCTGGGCCTGTGTTACCTCACTCAGGATAATACTCTCTAGTATCATTTCTTCTGTCATTTTCTTTTCTGTTTTTTTTTAACTGCTGAATAGTACTCCATTGTGTAGATGTACCACAATTTGTTAATCCATTCTTCAGTTGAGGGGCATATAGGGCATCTAAGTTGTTTCCAGGTTTTTGCTATTATGAATAATGCTGTATAAACATAGTTAGGCTAAATCCCTTAGGATAATAATATGCATTCTCTGAGTGTATACCCAATAGTGGTATTGCAGGATCATTGGGGAGATTAATTTCCAGTTTTCTGAGGACCTTCCATACTGCATTCCAGAGTGGCTGTACAAGTTTACACTCCCACCAGCAATGGAGGAGTGTCCCCCTTGCTCCACATCCTCTCCAGCATAGGCTGTCATCTGTGTTTTGATCTTAGCTATTCTGACAGGTGTAAGTGGTATCTCAAAGTTGTTTTTATTTGCATTTCGCTGATGGTTAAAGATGTTGAGAAATTCTTTAAGTGCGTTTCAGCCATTTGTAATTCTTCTGTTGAGAATTCCCTTTTTAGCTCCGAATCCCATTTTATAATTGCATTATTTAGGTTTTGGGGCTCTAGTTTATTGAATTCTCTATATATTTTAGATTTCAGTTCTGTCAGATGTAAGGTTGGTGAAGATCTTTTCCCATTCTGTAGGCTGTCATTTTGTCTTATTGACTGTGTCCTTTGTCTTACAGAAGCTTCTCAGTTTCAGAATTTCTCACTTATTGATTGTTGGTCTTAGTGTCTGTACTACTGGTGTTATATTTAGGAAGTGGTCGCCTGTGCCAATGCGTTGGAGGATATTTCCCACTTTCTTTTCTATCAAGTTCATTATAGCTGTGCTAGATTTGAGTTTGTGCGGGGCAATATATATGGATCTATTTGCAAGCTTCTACATACTATCATCCAGTTATGCCAGCATACTATCTTTTTTCTGTTGTATATTTTTGGCCTCTTTGTCAAAAATCAAATGTTCATGGGTGTGTGAATTAAGGTCAGGGTCTTCAATTTGATTCCATTGATCCACAAGTCTGTTTATATGTCAGTACCAGGCTGTTTTTATTACTGCAGCTCTTGAGTATAGCTTGAAGTTAGGGATGGTGATGCCTCCTGATGCTTTTTTATTGATCAGGATTGTTTTGGAAATTCTGGGTTTTCTGTTATTCCATATGAGGTTGAGCATTGTTCTTTCAAGGTCTGTAAAACATTGTGTTGGGATTTTGATGGGGAATGCATTGAATCTACAGATAGCTTTTGGTAAGATTGCCTTTTTTACTATGTTAATCCTACCTATCCAGAAGCATGGGAGATCTTTCCATTTTCTGACTTCTTCTTCAATTTCCTTCTTCAATAACTTAAACTTCCTATTGAAGAGGTCTGCCACTTCTTTGATTAGAGTTACTCCAAAATATTTAATGCTGTTCGCAGGTGTTATAAAGGGTGATCTTTCTCTGATTTCTTTATCAGTCCTTTTACCATTTGTGTATAGGAGGGCTATTGGTTTTTTTTTTTTTTTTTTTTTTTTTTTTTTTTTTTTTTTTTTTTTTTTTTTTTTTTTTTTTTTTTTTTTTTTTTTAGTTAATCTTGTACCCTGCTACATTGCTGAAGGTGTTTATCAGCTGTAGGAGTTCCTTGGTAGAATTTTGGGGGCCACTTATATATATGATCCTATAATCTGCAAATAGAGATAGTTTGACTTCTTCCTTTCCAATTTGTATCCCCTTAATCTCTTTTTGTTCTCTTATTGCTTTAGATAAAACTTTGAGAACTATATTGAACAGATAAGGGAAGAGAAAACAGTCTTGTCTTGTTCCTGATTTTAGTGGGATTGCTTTGAGTTTCTCTCCATTAAATTTGATGTTAGCTATCTGCTTGCTGTATATTGCCTTTATTATGTTCAAGTATTTTCCCTGTATTCCTGATCTCTTCAGGACTTTAATCAGAAAGGAATGTTGGATTTTGTCCAAGGCTTTTTTAGCATCTAAGAAGATAATCATGTGTTTTATTTCTCTCTCAGGTTGTTTATATGATGGATGACATTGACAGTTTTTTGTATGTTGAACCATCCCTGCACCTCCTGGATGAAGCCTACTTGATCATGGTGGATGATATTTTTTTGATATGTTCTTGAATTCAGTTTGCTAGTATTTTATTGGCCTATGGCTTAGGCATATTGCTGGCTCTTTCATCTTAACTCAACCCATTTCATTTAATCTTGCCATGTGGCCTGTGGCTTACCTGTGTTTTTACATGTTGATTCTTGGGCAGCTGGATAGTGTATCTCTTGACTCCTCTGCCCTCCTTCCCCTATCTATGCTCTAATTACCCACCTACTTCTAAGGTGCCTGCCATAGGCTAAAACAGTTCCTTTATTATCCAATGACATTCATGGCATACAGGAAGATATCTCACATCCATTATAGGTCTATTTAAATTGTTTATATGATCTTGATTTAAATTTTGTATGTAGTAGTTATTTAGAAAATTTTTCATTTCTTTTATGTTTTCCAATTTTGAGGAGTAAAAGTTTTCAAAGGATGACCTACTGATTCTCTGGATTTCCTCAATGTCTGTTATTACATCCCCCTTTCATTTCTGATCTTGTTAATGTGGATGTTCACTCTCTGCATTTTGGTTAGTTTGAATAAGAGTGTGTCTATCTTACTGATTTTCTCAAAGAACCAACTCTTTGATTCATTAATTCTTTGTATTGTTCTCTTTGTTTCTATTGTATTGATTTCATCCCTAAGTTTGATTATTTCCTGCCATCTAGGTGAGTTTGTTCCTAATTGTTCTAAAGCCTTCAGCCACGGTGGTCTGATATGATACAAAGAGTTATTACCATTTTCATTTGTATCTGATTTCATTTGTATGACTGACTATGTGGTCAATTTTAGAGAAAGTTCCGAGTGGTGCTGAGAAAAATGTAGATTCCTTTGTGTTTTGTTGGAAGGTTCTGTATATATCTATTGAGGTCTTTTGGGTCATAACATCTGTTAGATCCCCTATTTCTCTTGAGTTTTTGTCTGGTTGACCTATCCATTTGAGAGAGTGAGGTGTTGAAGTCTCCCACTATTAATGTGTGGGGTTTGAGATGAGATTTAAGCTTTAGTGTTGTTTCTTTTAACTATGTAGGTGCCCCTTTGTTGGGTAGCTACATATATATCAGTATTGATATTTCATCTTGGTTGATTTTTCCTGAGATGAATAAGTAATGTCCATCCTGGTCTCATTTGATTGATTTTAGTTTGGAGTCTATTTTGTTTACTATTAGATGCCTACACAAGCTTATTTCTTATGAACATTTAATTGAAAATTCTTTTCCCAATGCTTTACTCTGAATTTGTGTCAGTCTTTGAAGTTAAGGTGTGTCTTTTGTATGCAGCAGAAAGATGGATTCTAGTTTTATATCCATTGCATTAGGCTATGTCTTTATAGGTTAATTAAGTGTATTGATATTAAGGGATATTAATGACCAGTGACTTTTATTTCCTGTTATTTTTGATGGGTAGTGTGTGTGTTTCCCTTCTTTGGGTTTTTCTTCCATGGGATTATCTATTGCTTGTGATTTTATGGATGTATCTGGTTTCCTTAGGTTGGAGTTTTTCCTCTACTGATTTGTAGGGCCTGATTTATAGATAGGTATTGTTTAAATCTGGTTTTGTTGTAAAAATATCTTGTTACTTCATCTATGGTGATTGATAGTTTTGCTGGGCATAGTAGTCTGGACTGGTGTAGGAGTAGTTCTGGGTCTCTGTGTCTCAGGAAGCCTCTCTTGGTCCAGTCTGGGTTCTTGGTCCACTGGGAGGTAGCATATTCTGTGTCACAGTGATCCTTCTCAATCCAGTAAGTGCTGACACACTGTGAGTTTCAGGTGGCCACTTTTGATCTAGTAGGTGCTGAGAAACTGAGGGTCTCGGGTAGCTGCTCTTGATCCAATAGTAACTGAGGAACTCTTTTAGTCTCTTAGTCTACTATGGGCTGGGAGTCTGTGGGTTTCCGGTTGTTGCTGAGGTAGATCTTAGTCTGCTCCTAGTCTCTTAGTCTGTTGTGAGCTGGGGTTTCTTAGTCTCCTGCAGATCGGGGGTCTGAGGTTTTCTGGAGTTTGCTGAGATTACTGAGGTCTCCAGGTGATGATGTGGGTTGGGGCATGGGGAAGGGTTTTGGAGCTGGGGTGTCCTGTGAGCTGGGTTTAACTGGGGCTTTATGTATGCAGGGGCTTTCCTTGCTGATCTGGATTTAGGGTAGAGCTGAGTGGGGGGTCGAGTTCCAAGGCCTGTGTCCCTAGGCTCAGGTTCTGAAGACTGGGGTCTCTACTTGGCCTGGGCAGGGTGTCACTCACCTCTTAGTTTGCTGTGGGCCAGGGGTCCGTGGGTTTCCGGTTGTCAATGAGGTCATTCTTAGTCTGGTTTTGGCCAGGATTCTGTGGGTCTACAAACACATTTTTAAATATAAATCTGCCTACCCTTCATCCTGGGAAGTAGCGAATTTGAAAGGATGGGGTTTCTAGGAAATTAACCTCATTGATAGAGTTTCATTACCTGAAATGACAACAAACACTTGCTCATTATAGGGCAAGTGACTTTGCTGAGAAAGTATTAGAAATAATCTCAACATTTATTAATGTAGGAAATCATGCCACAGCTACATAAAGGAACAGCACACAGCTGTGAGAATGAAAAGGAAACCCTGTACATACTGACGTAGGAGATCTCTAGGGTCAAATTCCAAGATGAAATTTATTATAAAACAAAAAATTCAGAACAACATAAGGAGAAACAGATGAAGAAATGGCTATCCTTGTGACAAATAGGTGTAGTTAATAGATTTGAAATATATAAATTTAACAGATCGCTAGCTTCCACCAACCAGAAAGGCTAATAGTGCCCTGGAAAATAGAGTCCCAGGCCTTTATCAGTGATATCCTAATGTGCTTTAACTACCTATCTCATGTTCTTACCAACATATTTTAAAAATTCCTGTTCTGTTACTATAAAAACATTCATAAAAAGAAGGAATCTCAAAATTAAAAAAATAGTAAAAGAAAAATTTTATCAAACTGTTACCATATTGGTACCTGGAATTTGGCATGACCTGAATCTGTTTTTCCAGGGTATGATCACTTTTAGTTGGCTTCAGTATAAATTTGAACAGAGAGCTATGCTTTTCTTGTGTACAGAGCAAAATACAACTCATACCCTTTTACATTATTCTGTTTAAAAACATATTAAAGCATTATTCACTTAAAACACAAATTTATTATAAAAATTAAAGGACTGAGGTAGAAGTCTTGATTTTTTTTCTTAAACATTAAAATCTATCTTTTTAGCAATGGAATCAATAGACTATTCACTTCTAGCTTGTTTAGGTTTTTTGAACAGAAAATTGGCTTTGAAATAAGACTTTCTAAAAATTCCTCTGAGCTTTTCCCTGTGCTAGCTTGTTATTAAAGTAACTTTGCCTGCTGGTGCTTGCATCGTTCTATTCTGGTTTCAGAAAAGCAACAAGGTAAGAAAAAGGGAAATCAGAGGACTTGATCGATACCGCATAACAAGGCCACCGATTGCTGACTCCATGTTTCCCCACAAAGACATTTAATGGGTTTTACAGTCACCTCTGCCAGCCCTCACACAGGATGATGGACTTTACAGGCGGTCACATACACCCTTCATAAACAACCTGTCTGGATAGCACAGTGAAATACTGGGATATAAGTTGTAGCTTGGTTTCAGACTGAATAAATTAAAGGAATATTGATCTGAAAATAGTAGTATTATAAATAATTGCAGATTTTGCCTGCACCAACACAAGAGTTGTTAGAAGTTTTGTCTTCATAATGATCTTCCAAGCAAGCATTTAAACAGTGAAGCCCATTAGCTCTTTATGAGATCAACTTTGTTGACTTATCGACAGGTTTCTTTAAGCACAGATCTCTTTCTGGAGTCTGATTACTCACGCTGGCACAGTGATTTTTTTTTTTTTAAAGCACACTGTATTATATGAACACTCATTTAAAAACAGCTATAACACCTTCCTACAAGACAAATTCAGGTCAAAAGAGACACAGCTTCTCCCTGCCTCTTATCTTTGCATTATGCACACACTTGTCTGCAGTCACAAATAGAGTATTCAATGGAGAAATGGTAGGGCATGGTTTTGCCTCGCTAAACTAACATCAACACTTTTCTGTTGTTGTTGTTGACAATCAAGTTGAGAACCGTTTTCTTTGTATAAAGGATTTTCAGAAGATGCTGTTTTAAACAAAATAAATTGGAACGTATTAGAATTCCCAAACAGAGAAGGTTAGAGCATATCCAATGGGAACATATGCCAATTTAAGTGCCAGTTTAAATCACATAGTTCTTAGTGAAATTGACCAAATATATCAGTGACGACAAGATGTGGATATCAATTTGAAACATAGACTAAAGAAAAGTATTTCTTTTTCTGTTGGAAAAATTCTCAGAATGGCCTTTGCAGTAGAGTGGTTGGTTGTGTCATCCTTCTCTCCCCTCAAATTTATATGCTGAAATCCTGATCCCCAAACAGAGGAGACAACATTTGGAGGCTAGTCTCAGAGAGGTGATTATGTCCTGAGGCATAGCATTCATGTGTGAGAGTGCTGCCATTATAACGAAGACCCAGAGAGTACTCTAGAACTTTTACCACCATGTAAGGATACAAGACTTTTGCTATGTCCAGTCTGAAGGATAGCTTGAATCAGAGCACCATGACACATGCACCCTAATCTTAGATGTCCAGCCTCTGCCTCTGTGGGAAACCATTTCAGCTGCTTATAAGCCACCCAGTCTTCAGTATTTTATTCTAAAGGTTTGAACCAACTGAACTAATAGTTCTCTTCTTCTTCTTCTTCTTCTTCTTCTTCTTCTTCTTCTTCTTCTTCTTCTTCTTCTTCTTCTTCTTCTCCTTTTAAAGAATTTATCTAAGTCTATAAACAAAGAAAATAAAATAAAACTGTCTGGAGTGTGTAAAACATCACAACTTGGTAAGTTATTGACTCCAAATCAGAATTGGACTCTGAGTTTTTCCCCTCACCACTACACTCTGTGACTAGGAGTATTCGGTGTCTAAATCATACAGTTTTCTCATCCAATATAAATAACATTGCAATCTACATTACAGAAAAAAAACATGTTATGTATATACACATTTAAATTCTTTTAAAAGAATGCATTATCATGGAATTTGGGGATTTTACTAATCAGATAAATTACAGCCTTATTTTGAAATGTTGAAGACAATGTTAGGAAAGGCCTAATATTCAGCTCCTTTTTGAACCATACTTTCTGGTATGCACAAAACGCTTACATAATATATTATATTCTGAAATTTAGCATTGTGTAAATAGAAGCAAATCAAGATGAAATCCACACTTTGTGGTTTACCCCAACATTTTAAACTCAGAGCAACAAAGGGCATCCATGAATCCTTCTATTCCTCCTACTGCAGAGGAGTAGGAAGTAGAATCAGTGCTGTTGTCTCTGCTGGAATCTGTTTGTACTAAGAATGGGTTCTGTCAACCCATGCAGACTAAGTGGAGCTGTCCTTCTCTGTTGAGTTCTTCTTTGTGGCTTTGATTTGATTTTCTGGTTCCGTTCACAACCATAATCAGTGCCTACCTCAAGCCCCAGGTGTTTCTTTGGGCTCTGTCCTAATTTTGCTTCTAATGCTGTGATAAAAAATATCAACGCAAAATGAAAGTTATGGGAGAAAAAGCTTACTTTGTTTAGCTAGTAAGTCAAGGTTATAAAGCCATCACTTGGGGTAGTCACAGAGGTCGAATATTGAAATAGTTGGTCACAACCTCAGGAAAGAGCAGAGAGAGGTGAATGAATATGTGCTTAGTACTCAGCTTTTTTAAAAACTCTCTCTCTATACACACACACACACACACACACAGGACTTTAAACCAAGGAAAGGTGACACCCATAATTAGTTTGATCTTCCCACATGAACCAAGGCAATCATGACAACCTCCCGAGCACATGGCCAAGGGATACCATTGCGACTCTCTTCTCAAAGGGTTCTAGGTTATACTGAATTGACGATTTACCATTTGAGGTTCTGATATCTTACCTAGACTTTGCTATTTTCCTCCTCAAAATAAAATGCAGAATCAATTCTGTCACCCTCTCTTACTTTCCATCTAATCATGTCCAGGTACTGAATGGAGTCCTAATTGGGCCTTAATTAATCTTGAAAAGCTATAACATTACCACTTACCTATATTCATTAATTAATCCATTAATCATCTCAACTTAATTTTCAATTATTAGTCTTACTAATGAAATGAAATCAATTAGAATAGAGCTTTCAGGTCCCCACCTGTACTTTCACATGTGCATTCTGCCTCCTTGCTTGCTACTAAAGACCAATTATCCCTAAGCCCATCTAAACCTACCCATCTCTGGGAGCACTGGAGAATAATCCTTCTTTCCTACTTAAGGACATAATTCAAACAGTTCTCTCTAGTCTCTCCTACATCATCACACAGTTTATCTACCAATTAAGTACATTTGAATGAATGGTTATTTCTTGCATACTTAATAAATCTTCTCTTTCCCATCTGTCTACTGCCATTTAGTTCTCTAATACATTGATTTTGTACTGAAAACAAATAAAAATGTTGCTGCTATACTCTCAACACATCTTATTTCACTGCTCTGACACCAGATACTAGGGTTTGGGTTTGCACACACACACACACACCACCACCACCACCACCACCACCACCACCACCACTACTACCATCACCACCACCACCAACAACAGAACCAAACAAACAACACCCAATCCAGTTATTCCACGCAAATCCATTGTATATAATATGGCTCAACTCAGTTGTAACATCATCTACCTTGAGATAACACTAGATGTTAAAGGATTATACACATAAGACCAACCTGTGGCAATATGTATTTAATAAAACTAGTCTGATATATTTCACCACACCACACCATCTACTTTAGACATGAGATGTAAACAGTAGAGTCTCACTAAATTACCAGTTTGTTACAAAAGGAACACCAAGTAGGAAAATAGTCACACAGGACAAGATATGAGGAAGGATCTCTGAGTTGAGCTTTCATGGCCCTTCTTAGGCCACTGTCTCTACCAACTTTGCAAGTTCAGCAGTCTGGAAGCTCTCTGAACCCAATAAGAACTTTTATAAATACTTCATCCCATATTAAGATCGCTTCTTAACTCAGGCTCTCTCTAAATGCTGTCATCTTCCTGGAGAACTGGGGAAGGGCTGAAAACTCAAAACTTCTAGTCATGGTTTGTTAAGTAAATGTCATCTAGACTCCCAACAAAGTCACTTCATTAAAAATAAAAGAGGCTCCCATTGCACAGGAAATTCTGGAGGAATGAGGGTCTCTGTGCCAGGAAGCAGGGAATGAAGAGCAATACATAAGTTTCTTGGCATAAATCTCAATGTCACCTTTTGCTAGAGAAAAATGTCTTGAAAGCACTATTTGCACTCAGAATCCAGTGTTCTCCTAGTCAGTTCTCAATCTTTTGGCTAAGATTAATCACAAATGACCTCTTACTAGCTCTCTAAACCCATCCCTCTGTGTATTTTATGTTCAACTTTACAATAATAACTATTCTTAAATAGGTCACCTATGGCATCCCACCCAGCCAATTATCATTTCTCTACCCCATCTTCCTTGAGCTATGGACAGCATGGGATACCGGTGAGCACATCATGATAAATTTTGCAATTTTCCTTTTCCAGTGTGACAGTAATCTCTTGTCTTTAATATTCAGTTCATGAAGCTATTCGACTGAGCATTAAAATGTATCCATGGCCTGACCATACTCACCATTTCCACTGCTAACATCCAGCTATAATTCCCACCCTAGTTTTGAACTGCTCTGTTATTTTGCTGTGCCATATTATAATCTTTTTTAATAAGTCAGCCAAATTATGCCTTTAAAATTTAAGACAGATGATGTACATGTATTAAAGTCACCTTGAGGATTTCCAGGTACAAGAACTTGCAGGATGTCACTCTTTTCCTGGAGACATTCCTGAAATTGCTCACATCCACTTCCAAGTGTCTCCAAGTGTCTGTTGGAAGATTTTTAAACTCTTGCAGAACCCCAGCTGTAAGGGAGTGATGACATGTGCATATCTGGCCAGCTTCTGTAATACGGAAAGGTCAAAAAGAAGGAGGCACGACACTAAGTCAGCCAATCGCTATGATATTCAAAGAAATACAACAACTGTCTCTTAGTGGAGAGAAACAGTTCTAGAAATCAACCGTAATTTACTCTGCATGGATATATGACAATAGAAAGACTATTGTTTAATTTTGTAAGCAAGAACTCACATGTTACTTTACTGTTTTTAATGGATACCTGTTAAATGGGAAAAAAGTTTTAGATTCCAGGTATAACATCTACAAAGAATTTTATATAAGCAATATAAAGTTTCCAGAGTGTTGTCACATGACAAGTAACATAGACTTTCCCATATATACAACTATTAAGTAATTATACATAATAATTTAAACAATGTAATGGGTAAATCTTATAGGAAGTTCAATGGTAGACTTTATATATGTGTGTATATATATATATATATGATGCCCACAACATTCATGTAACATTAAACTCAAAAATAATATATAAAATTTTACTTTGACAAACTAACAGAATTTCAAAAGCTCTTCCTATGAAAACAGGTTTCTGTACTAGCACATTTGCATATGGCTGTGCTCTTAGTGTCACACAGCACTCTAACTCTGGACCCAACCTACAATAATAAGTTTTTGATGGGTTGGAGGTTAGGGTGAGGGAAGGGGCACCACATATCCAAAGCATAACATTCTACCCTGACTCCCAAAGGGTTAATTTCAAAACATGAAATGCATTCAATCAACCCACCTCCAAGGGTTCTCATAAGCTATCTTAACAGTTTCAGCATTGCTGAAAAGTTTAATCCCCATGTCTGTTCTGACACTCAAGACAAACTCATATCTTTGAGCCTCCATGCAAACCAAAGAGCACACTACATACTTCTGTTACAGAAAGTTCCAACCAGAAAGAATCAAGCATGCACCTGAGAAAACATGAGAAACTCTTTACCCACATGCAGGCTGAAGCTCAAAGTATGCTTTGGAAAGTCCAGTACCCCTCCCCCCTCACACACATAATTTCTTATATCTTTTTATAGTTCGAGTCAGGTGGATTTTGTGTCCCATGTCCATCAAAAGTATTTTTAAGCACAGTCAGGCATTTTTACAGGAAATAGATGACAAGAATCTCTGAGTATTCTAAGGGCAGATGCTTTGTAGGTAGCAATAAAAGTACACAAAGGTTGTAATATAAAGAATTTCTTTCTTAGCAAGCATATCCTACAATACAACCTTAGTGTAGAGAGATGTGGTAATCACAGCTTCAGGCAGTTTCTGGCAAATGCTGGCCTTCCCGACAGAAGTGTTAGGGGCTTTGACAAGTGGGCAGACATAAACTCATGTAAGTACAGCTTTAACATATTTTACTTTTAAACAGTCTTACAGTGCTAGGCAAAGAAGTTTATTAAGCTGGCATAACAAAGAGTAGTAATTTGATTTTGTCAATTGAATACATGAGAGTACAAACTATTCACATTGTCTCTTCAGAACAAAGTAAATATTCTTGCTCTGAATGGGAGGAATGCAGACACAGTAAAAGATAGAGGAAATCAAAGCAAGATCAAAACACAAAAGGCAAAATTAATAAAAAAACTTTACCCATGGCACCTGTAGCTGTGGCATTTGTTGCATATGGTAGCATCAGGGGAAGCCAAAAGGTGTGGGCAAGTCTAGTCCTATGACTGTATTCATTGTAGCCAATGCTGTGCCTCCCCCAGGATGTCTTCATTCACTATATGAGGTGTTTCTTAAAAGACACCCACATTTCCGAGGTACACAGACTATAATATATATGGCCTTTATGCTAATTCCTAGTAGAAACCTTGTGAGCATTGTCTTTAGCCCCTACAATCCTATAAGCACTCAGCTCTTCTCAGTTCTCATGAGAACTACCCATCAGTTTCTGCTTGTAGCATTCTAGGATTCCCTTTGCTAACTCTCTAACTTTTCACAGGTTGCTGCCAAAGATCAATGCCAAAGACTTCTGAACCACATGATCAGGGAGTTCAACAATAATCTTACATTCTAGTACTAGTGTTTGGTGTGTTTTAGCTTTTCAATTTCTGTGACATGATATTAGGAAAATGTCCAAGGAGGAAATATTTGCTTTGGATTACAGTGTGTTGTATAGTAATTTCCTCTGAATAGAAACATTCAGTACTGGAAGGAAACTCATTAAGACCCAAGGAGTTCAAAAAGGAAGTTCATTAAACCTGAGGAATTAGAGGTTATAGAGCACATGTTACTCTTCCAGAGAACTGGAGTTCTAATTCCAGGACTGGTATCAAGCAGTTCACAATGGTCTGTAACGTCAGCTCCAGGTGATCCAACATATCTTCTGGCCTCCAGGACACCCTCACCTCTGACTTGTAGTAACCAAGAAAGATAATAAAATTTTATTGTCCATACAACCCACTAAATTTGGAGTGTTTTCAAAATAGCAGCAGACAACTATTATATTGACAATCTTGGAAAAACTATATTGTGAATACTCTCTTGGCAATTTAAGAGGCAGAGCTCTGCTTTGCCAGTTAAGCATTAAGGTTTATGGGAACATTTTATTTGCTTTCTAAGTTATACTACACTTTACTTTTTAGAAAAAAACATAAGCCCAAAGGGTATCACCTGGAAATTCACAAGAAAAAATTTAGAACCTGATGATATAACTCATAGAAACTGACAGTTAACACCCCAGACACTAATATAAAATCATTCTTCTTCAATGGAAACACATTGTTACAGAAGTGGATCTTTAGAAGGCTGTCACATTTTGACTAGGATCGGCCTTCTCTGATGATGAATATGATATAAATGCTTTGAAACTCTCCAAGCCCCTAGGAATAAAAAGAACTTTTCACAAGATGAAGAGAATGAATGTTATATTCTACAAGGTCCTTTCCATAATGACACTCACCTTGCTCTTTCTCCTATTTTCAATGAGCCTGCTCAATTAGGCATAATAGCGAAGGCAGGTGATGGCCTAGATCATTCATTACCATGATCTCAACACTTCATTTTTCCTTTGGCTTCAACATTGTTCTGCACAGCTTACCTTGTTTCTTATAGAAGTAGGCAATGTTGAATGTTTTCCTACATTCCCAACCACTTTGAAAGGTCTTCTTTGAGCAAATATAGTTGTTTCCAATGGTAGCTACTTTGAGTTAGGAGTTAACCTTCAGCTTTAGGCAGAGCCTGCCACATGTGTTCCTTCTCCATATTCAACTGGGTACGTTTTTTCAGACAGCAGCCTTATCGCCTAGTGGGTTGTGTTTATTTTTTCTCTTTTTGGACTCCATGTTTGGGCTGCTACCATATTAGGTAGTTGCCCCACTTCACAGTCATCTGAATCATCACTGACAAAAAGTTTGGTGAGTAAACAAGGTTTTCTTTAAAAAAGAAATTTGTTTCAGGCAGAAAGAGAACTTTTTCTCGTAGTAAAAATGAGAAAGTAGTGTAATGGAAGGTGGTTGGTCTTTCTTTGATATTATTCTAGATGACTTGAAACTGAAAGCAATAAAGGAGAAGATAAATAATGTACATGAAATTATAATTATAATGTTTATTATAAATATTATTTATTTGATTATTTCTGTTTTATCATTTAAAAAGTCAGTTAATGTGAATATCAATAAGAAAGTCTTAGAGAAGCCTGTTACGAGAAAACAGATATTCAGACCCAGACAGAGGAATTTATAGGATCAATCTCAATATTGTCTTATAAAATTATACAAAATGACATAAAGCTATTTATACATTAGTATATCCCATAACTTTAAAGAAATCTCAAAATGATATTTTTTCAGAAGTTAGCTGGGCTTCAGTACAAATGTTATATTTAAGGATATTCAAGAAAGCAATTGTCAATTATAGTATTCAGTCACCATTTGTAAAAACAAATATTAAATTCTTTGTCAACATATAATTGAATTATCTATAAAGACTGATCAGATATGGTTACTGCTGTTTTGGAGACTGGGTCACTTTTACAGTGGAAGGCATAGTGGAAGGACGAGGCTAAAACAATAGAACAAAGAATCAGAGATATTGGCATACAAATCTTTCAAGACCAACTTCTTGGGGAGGAAGATTATGCTGGTGTAAAAAGGCAATCATTATAGGATGAACACACCCTGGATTTATGCCAAATGACAACCTTGAATGTATGGAATAGAATCAATAAAATAGGAAAGAAAATTTAATACTTCATAAAAATGGTTCAAGGACCAAAAGAAACTTTTATAGATATTTTTGAAAAGATTAACTGCAGCAGTAAACAGAATGATATCAGATTCAAATGCTAGTCAAATAACTGAATCTCTGGCTTTTGAAAATGCTAACTCACAATGTAAAAGGATAATTGGGCCATTAAAAGCAAGTCCAGCATCCTTGAAGGATTGGATTTGTGGTACAATTAATTTAGAATCTTATAACTATGATGACAATTGGGTAGGAGAGGTTATTTTTAGAGGTTTAAGGAAAAAACCCAAAATATCAACTGTGAGAACTGTGGAAAACAATGCCACATGAAAAAAAAAAAAAGACTGTAAGCAAGGTGTTCTCAGAAACAATGTCTTTGTTAGGAATAATCTCAAAAGAATTCCCCTCCCTTCTGGAGTATACTGAAGGTATGGCAAAGGGAGGCATTGGACTAATGTGTTCAGGTCAACAAGGGACAGACAGGTAACTTTTTGCCTTTGGGAAACATACTAAGGGGGCTTTTGAAAGCCCCTGAATAAAATCCAGTTCAATCTTATTCTGCCATCCTGGAGGAAATACCTTCCCAGAGCAATTAAAGAAACTAAAGCCCATTCTAAAAAAAAACACACTGCTCTGAACAATAGAGCAGCTATAAAAAAGAGAACAAAAAATTCAGGAAAAACCAAAAAATGAATATTCTGGAAAACTTCTATAAATGAAAAAAGACCAAAGTTAAAAATATGAGTAAATGATGTCATTGAAGGTTTTGTAGACACAGGGGCAGATTTAACAATAATCTCAATAGAATTTTAGCATCCAAATTGGCCCCTTTGGGATGTAAATGTTCAATTTTGGGGAACTGGGACATTATCCCAGGTAAAACAGAGTACAAGATAGCTTGAACATATAGGGCTAGAAGAACAGAGGGGAAAATTAAAGACATATGTGGCTAATTTTGCTATAAATGAAACATTGCAACAATGGGATACTCAGATTAACATTACTCCAGTCTCAGAAACTGACCATAAACTAACATGTGTTTCCAGGAAAAAGATACTATGAGAAACAGTCACCAGTCATTCAGGTTGTATTGAAACAAGACAAAACAGTTGCTGATCTTTCAAAAGGCACCCATAGTTATACCTTTAAAATGGTTAACAGATAAGCCTGTATGGTTCATCAATGGCCTTTAACAAAAGAGAAATTTCAGGCCTAAGAACAGCTGGTACAGGAACAATTAAATGCTCAGCATATTTTAGAATCAACCAGCCCTTGGAACTCTCCTGTATTTGTTATAAAAAAGAAATCAGGAAAATAGAGAATGGAAACAAATCTAAGAGTGGTAAACACGGTGGTTCAGCCAATGGGCTCTCTACAATCTGAATTCCTTTGCCTTCTCTGTTACATAACAGATAGCCTATTGTAGTTATTGCCTTAAAAGAGTGTTTCTTTATGATACTTCTACAAGAACAGGACAAAGAAACATTTGCCTTTATAGTGCTTATAATAACTCTTGGCCTGTAAAGAGATATCAATGGAGGTTTCTCCCACAGTGACTGTTAGACAGACCTACTCTGTGCCAATATTTTGTACAACAGTCATTAGAAGCAATATGTAATCATTCCTAGAATCTATAATTTACCACTACATGGATGATATCTTGTTGGCTCAAATATAGATACATTAGAAATGATGTTTGAAGAAGTGAAAAAAAATGCCAGTTTGGGGATTAAAAATTGCTCCTGAAAAATACAAAAAGGAGATTTCATTAATTATTTAGGCTACCAAATAGGTCAACAATAAAATCAAACCCCAAAAGGTGCAAATCAGGAGAGAAAGATTACATACTCTTAATGGTTTTCAAAGATTGCTAGGAGACATTTCCAATTTATAGACCACTATTGGGATACAAAAATCATGAACTTGAAGATTTGTTCAAAATCTTAAATGCTGATAAGGACTTAAATAGTCCAAGAGAATTGTCAGCTGAAACTGAGAGAGAATTGGCTTTGGTGGAAAAGAAATTACAGGATGCACATGTGGACCATGTGAATCCAGACCATTACTGCATACTGGTTATTTTACCCTCTAAGTATTCTCCCATAGGAATTTTAATGCAAAGGGAAAATATTATATTGCAATGGATATTTCTACTACATAAACCAAGTAAGAAATTAAAGACATATGTAGAAAATATTTCTGATTTGATTTTTAAAGGAAAATTAAGACTTCATCAATTGAAAAGAATGGATCCAGCAGAAGCTGAGGTACCTTTAACTAACGAAGAAATTGACCAACTATGGGCAGAAAGTGAACCTTGACAAAGAGCTTGCTAATGGGAGATGTCTCTCTGTATACTGTGAATTACCACTGGATAATAAAAGAACTGTTTTGGCCTGTGGCAAGTCAGCTTATAGGCAGGCAGTAAATCTAAGCATAGATAAAGGTAAAGAAGGATGGAGCCAAAAAGAGACATGATACAACCACCCAAGAAGTAAGATGTAATGGAATACAGGTAAGCCAAAAGCCACACGGCAAGACATAGATGAATAGAAATAACTTCCAAGTTATAAGAGCTAGTGAGCAACATGCCTGAGCTACAGGCCAAACAGTATGTAATTAATATAAGACTTTCTGTGATTATTTGGGACTTCTGGTCTGGATCTCAGGGCTAGTCAAGGATAGAAACTTCTTGCCATAGCTTTTAGTAATTTTTTTTGGAGTGGGAAGTAATTAACAACAGGTGTTCTTAAAGCAAAAGAATTCAATTTATAAAGGGAACTAACTGAATTCTTTCTCAAGTTGTATGGGATACACCAATTTCTGAAGCCCCTACATTTTATATGGGTGCAAACAAATCAGGAAAGATAGGTTATAAGTCAGAAAATTGAAATAAAGTGGATCAAAGCCCTATTCAAAAGTCAGAATTATATGCTATTATGATGGTATTAATGATTTTATAGAACCTCTTAACATAGTCACTGACTCTCAGTACTCAGTATGCATAAATAGTTGTTTTACACATTGAAACTTCTGACTTTATTCCTGATGAATCAGAACTAACTTATTTTTTTTACTCTGTTACAAGAAATAATCAGAAATAGAAACCATCCCTTCTATATAACACACATCTGATCCTATATGGGTCTTCCAGGCCCTCTAGCACAAGGTAATCATGAAATTAATCAATTATTAATAAGAAATATGCTACAGGCTTCAGATTATCATAAAAACATCATATCAATAGCAAAAGTGCCCCATCACCTAGCAATAAACTAAACAAAATTGTAAAAAAAAAAAAAAAAAAAAAAAGGTCCTACCTGTTCCTTCTATAACCAAATTTCATTACTAGCAGGAAGTAATCGACTAATGGATGTGTTTCATTTTATAGAATTTGAAAAATTAAAATGTTGTATAATACATATGCTTTCAGCATTTCAATAGGCAACTGCTTTGTGTTCAGAAAAGGCTGATTATGTAATCATACATTTGCTTGAAGCCATGGCCATTGTGGGAATACCTATATACATTAAGATTGACAATGCTCTAGCAAACGTCTCTAGTAAAATAAAACATTTTTTGCTTATTATAATATAAATATAAAGCATATTACAGGAATACCACACAATCCCACAGGGCAAGCAGTCATAGGGAGATCAAATCAAACTCTAAAGGATATACTAAATAAACAAAAAGAAATAACAAAGATCCCTGAAGATAGACTACTTAATGCTTCATTAACTTTGAATTTTCTCAATGCTAATGAGAAAGGAACAACAGCTGCTGAAAGGCATTGAACTATAGAAAAAACAGCTGAATTAAATCACCCTGTTTACTTCAAAGATGTACTAACCTCGGAATGGAAGCCAGGATATGTGCTACATTGGGAAAGAGGTTTTACTTTTGTTTCCAAAGGTGAAGAAAAGCTATGAATACCATCAAAATCAATAAAGACTGGATTTGAACCAGAGAAACTTCTTGATGAAGAGAAATGGTGGTCCATCCACCCATGTGAAAGTTCTTTAAGTTGTAAGAAAAACTCAAGGTTTGGGGCAGGTTTTAATTTTGTCTTTACAGAAAACTATAAATACCCATCTTCAAGAACTTAAAAGATCTTGGACATATAGACATCTAAAGCTGAAGAGAAGACTATCAATAAAAAAATTACAAGCAAAGGAATACTGAACCTATCGGTATCAATATACTCTACAGGGTAAAATCTCACTATTACGATCTATATCTCTTTATTTCTAAAATAAAATGAAGTCCTAGTTCAATTATAAATTAAATCTGGCTCTGGAGTTGGAGTTTGGCTCTCTCCTTCTTTAAACCAAGCATGCTTATTAAAGGAAAATGTAAAATCTCTGTATCATATCAGAAGAACCCCCTGATATGGGACAGAAGAGTAACCAAAAATAAGGTGCTATTGTTACTAATACTATTGTTACTAATGATATGTTGTATAAACCTTTATATTAAAATTTGTAAATATATGTATTTATTTAAAGTTTTTGTCATGGTATTTATGTTTATATAAAAAACTAACTAATTCTAGAGGGGAAAATGGCTTTATCTAGCTTCCTGTACATTGTTTTCAGTTTTAGCCTCTTATGAGTTTCTGCAGAGAACCATGAAAATATCTAATTGTAATCTTTGAAGTATCCAAAAATGAGATGGGGTCCCACAAGGATTATGTCACATGGACTATGATGATGTCCCCAGACTGACACCAACCAAAGATCAGATTTGGATTATAGACTGCTCAGGACAATTTCAAGGTGACTCACTGAGGTGAAAAAGCTTCATAGACTTCTAGCCAGGATTTAAGGCAAGTCTTTCATTGTCCCTTTGTGTAGAGACTAAACAACAAAGGTTAGAGCTACTTATTTCAGGACTTTACAATTAACAAATATTTTCTTTTCAGATCCCTTAAATATATCATTGCCTCCAGAGAGCAGGAAGTAAATTTAATAACACAGTACCCACATTCCCAAGAGGTAGAGTAGGTGCTTTTTTGTCTTTCAACAGGTTATGGATGACTGTCATTGTTTAGAGTAAATGTTACAAATTGTTATAGTTAGGAAAACTATTGGTTATAGTTAGAAAAAAAGCTTAATAGGGGCAGTTAGATTCAGGGTTCTTGTTAAAACAAAAGAAAAGAAAACAAGGGTTGCAAATATGATAGGATGTAAGAGTAGATTATTGAATCTACTTTTAAAAAGAAATTACTAGTTTTAAATATTTGATATTGGATTATATTTTTGTATATTGTATACAAATTATGTATATTAATACAAAGTTTAGATTAATTTTGTTACTGTACAAATATTTCTATGCTTATTCACGGTATTGTACCTATACTGTTCATCTAATAATGTAATATAGAAATGCTAGTTCTTGAAAGTTATTATTACCAACTAATTAGGATATACAAATGCAAATTAATAGTTAGATATTACAATTAAACTTATAGCCATATTAGATCTGTTTTCAAGGTCAAACAGATATATTTTAGATGGACAGGTCTTCTTCAAACGCTTCAGGGATCTACAGAATATGGTATTTAAGATATTTTAATAACATAGGTTTTTATTATTATTTTTTGACAATGAGACATCTATTCCTGGCAGCACCAATATACTTCAGAGAAAATAATGGGCAGTGAAGAAGTTTCATTTAGAGTTGATCTTTGTGGCAAAAGTTAGCCACTGGGCAAGAAAGTGCCCTTGTCTTGCCTTGACTGCTAACAGAATGATATCCAAAATGGACAAGTAAGACATACACAAAAAGAACCACCAAACCTTGCCAGGACAATGTAGAAGGGCCTTTAATAATATCCTGCTTCATAGAGAACTCTGTCAGACATGTTAGGCCTGTAGGCTGAAGATGAATGCTTCAAAGATTCAAAGGAACCTTGGGTGACTGTCTAGGCAGCCAGCTATTTCATTTTCCACATTTTTTGAAGTTGCTTGCTTGCATGTCCTGTTCACTTAGATAATATTATTTCCTTCTTTGGTCTCTGAGGAAGCTTAAGATGAGATAGTTATAGTTTTCTAGTGACAATTTTAGAAAAGACACTCACTTAAATTTAAAGTGTATAAGTTTGAGAGACATCCAAAGGTAGTTTTCAGTTGGTAATACAAGTTAGATAGAAAGTGAATTAGGTACAATCCTTTGGACTCACCCAAATAGGATAGAATAGTTTTGTTAAATTTGTCAGTTGTTATTGAGATGGATATTACTCATGCAATTATTGCTTGCATATATTGTATATAATTATTGTGCCTCTTATATATAGCTTTTATGTTAGTTATAATCCTTTTTATTTTTGACACAAAAAGGGATATGTGGTGATATATTGTATATTTAATAAAATCAGTCTGTACTATCAGAGAACAGAATCACCCACAGTCAAGCCATGAGGGTCAGAGAATGATGACTCAAGCCTTTAATCCCATCACTCAGGATGACTAAGTGGTGACCCAGGCCTTCAGTCCTATCACTCAGGGGACAGAGATGTTTCCAGATTTCTGTGAGTTCAAGGCCTAACAACCAAACAGTAGTAGCTCTCACCTTTAATCCTAACTCTAGGATTATGGCACAGAGTTGAGCCAGAAGTGAAACAGTTGGAGAGAGATATATAAGGCAGGAGAAGGCAGAAATTCAGGCATTCTGTAGAAAAGACCAGTTAGGCAAAGGACCCTTGAAGACAGCATTTTCCCTGTTTGGCTGAGTGAGAATTAACTGTGGTCTATTTCCTCTGTCTCTGATATTCCAGCTTTTTCCCAATATCTGGCTCCGAGTTTTCAATATATACTAACAAGAATTCATGCAATAAGGGTTTCTCACTGAACCTGAAACTCCCCAATTTGGCTAGGCTTGTTGACTAGTGAATTCTAGGGATCATCCTCTCTCCTCTCTCCGACTTCCCAGTAGTTAGATCATGTTATCACACCTTGCTTAGCTGGTATATGGTTGCTGGGGATCTAACATTCTGGGGATCTTACATTCTCACACCTGTGCAGCACTTTACTGACTAAGCCAGGTCTCTGGTCCAGTGCAGATGCATCTCACAAGCATCACTCATTAGTCTAGGTGATATTATTCTTACTGCAAGCAATAGTATTGGAGGAGAATAGGAAGAAGTTCAGGAAAATACTCTTGGTTTAGAGGCCAGTGAAGTAGGTTTATATAATCTATTGAATACACACTGCAGCTTGCAAATAGAACTTTAGAGAATGACAAAGCTCACCCACAAGAGCAATGTCTAGCAATAGACCTTTGAATTTAAAATGGTTGAGAAGAGGTTTCGGGATATTTTCAAACACAGTGTTGAGACACAAGATCCTTCCCCAAATGATTCTGAAGAAACTTCTGAAGAAATGGACAAATCAATGTGATTGCAGAGGTAGCAATGAGATGGGAACAAAAGCATGCTGGGAAGAAAGAGAAGCAAGGGAAACAGATGAAAAGTTTGCAGAAAACGAGTCATCTAACCGTTATAATTCTAGTTCCTTTATTTGCTTTTCACAAGACCATGTTGCACAGAGTTTTGATGAAAGAGGCGCCTCTCTTTAGTGAGGGTGTGTGTGCTCATATTAAGAACACTGAAAATAAAGCTGACTTCTGTTGCTTTGTGACCACCTAAGAACAACAGCCTCTACCATCCAAACCAAACATCAAAACAATGTGTATTGTTATTTAAATTAATGAGAGATGCCACCAGGGATCATTAGCACATGGTCACTCCATATTATTATTGAAAGTTTAGCTTCTTAATATTTTAAATAACTTTTACAATATTTTTATTTATTTCAGGTAGGAAGAGGAGATGACACACCTCAGGACATACATGTGGAGATCAGAGGACAATTTTCAGAAGTTGCTTTCTTCTTCCATATGTGGTTCCCAGGATATACCTCATGATGCTAAGTTTGGTAGCAAGCACCTTGACACACTGATCCACCTCACTGGCTCGTATTTTAAAAGCATTAAGATCACATTACTAAATTAATAATTACAAGAGTGTATTTTACTTTCTCAAATGATAACAATATTGATACTGCCAATAATAAATCAGGATATTAAAAATATAGGTCTCTGAAAAATCCTCTGATATGATGAGTCTTTTACTCAAAATGCAGTATAATTTAATCATTTTTAAAGTTTATTTTAATGCATCTTTCATTGAAAGGTAACTTTCACTCTTCTCTGTAACATAGGATCAAATCTAGAGCCTTGCATACAGTAGGAACTTGCACCCCATAGGTACATGTGTTTGAACGCTTGGTCTCCACCTGGTAGAATTGTTTGGGAATGTTGTAGGCATTTTAGAGATAGATCTTCACTGAAGGAAGTGGGTCCCTGAGCTGAAGACCCACCTCTGGTTCACTTTTTGCTTCCTGACTACTGAAGCAATATGACTTGATGTCTCATAAACCTATAACCATGTATTCTCCACCGTGACGGGCTATTTCCCTTACGGTGAGTCACAAGTTCCTTCCTCTTAGAAACTGCTTCTTTCAAGTATTTTATTAGAGCAAGAAAATTGGAGCTGGAGATTGCTCAGAGCTGAAGAGCATGGGCATTCTTCCACAAGACCTGGGTTTGATTCCCAGTACCCACAGGGCATGCCACAACTGATTATCCCAGTCCCAGGGGATCCAATGCCTTCTCCTGGCCCCTCCTTGGAAACAAGAAAACAGCATGGTGCACAGACATACATGTGGGCAAACACTTTGCACATAAAACAATAAAATGAAAGCTTAAAAACAAAAAGAAGCCTTGAACTCTAACTCATCATTTCTTTCAATAAAAATTTATATTTGCTGTAATAAAAAACACAAATTCTTTTTGTCACATTTTATACTTAGGATAACTATTTTGTAAAATTTATTTTTTTCCTCATAGTACTTTAAAATTATGAATGTCATCATAAAATTCTTTGTATTTGATATGTCAATGACACATATTACTATGAGATTTAATATCTTGATAACTGCATTCAATATAATTGATTCTCTTTATTTTCCTAGATTTTATTTTAATTGTATCAACAAATTCTATTGTACAAAAATGTAACTAAGAACCTCTGCTTATCTCTCATTTAATTATCTTTGACACTGATATTATTTCTTTATTTTAGAATGAAAGAAAATGAAATGTGAAGAGTTGAACTTTTGCCAAATTTATGATACAAATCTCTAAGATAGGATTAAACTCTGAATGCATTTGGTTGTCTTCAGAGTGTGGCCTCCTGACCCCTGGTCTATACATCCTGTTTTGTCAGTGGCATGACTGTTGTTCACAGAATCCTGAGGTCCTCTAAGGGCTCCACTGGACACCATGAGTGGCAGATGGGACCACACTGCAGGCACAGTTTGCCTTGTAGATAACCTGAAATGTCATTTTAGGTTTTGCTTGTAAAATTTCTGCATTTACATATTAAAAGTGAAGTTTTATTATTATTGCCATAATAACACATACCAAAACGCAAATCTTAGCTTAAGATTCTAGTATAGGTCAGTTGTTATTATCACTATCTGGTAGATGAGTCGGCTGAGGCTCCAAATAAATTCTTTCACTAGGTAAATATGATCCTTCATGATCCTATTCTTAAAACTATCTAGGGTCAAGTGGTGGAGGTGCACACCTTTAGTCCCAGCTCTTAGGAGGCAGAGTCAGGTGCATCTCTGTGAGTTCAATGCCAGACTGGTCTACAGAGTTTCAAGACTGCCAGAGCTAGACAAAAACAAAACAAAACAAAACCACCATGAAAAGAGAGGGGGAGGGAGGGAGGGAGGAAAGGAAGAAGGGAGGGGAGAAGAAGGGAGGGAGAATCAATTAGGATTTTAAAAACAGAATATACCCAGTTCTACCTTTGCAAAGTTAACTATAGAGCAAAGAGGAATTCTAGTATTTATCAAGGTTTCCCACCCCAAGATCCTAAGTTTATTTTAGAAATTTTCAATACTTTAAATGGACTAGTGAACACTGAAAATATCTGTAGCTGACAACATGCTAGACTTCCCTGTTAAATATTTAACATGCATTACTCAACTTTCTGTTTTACCTTTGTTCTAAAAGCACTAAACTTGGCTATATAAATTCTCTGTAATTTCTGTGAGTTCTATAAAGTACTTCTAAAATTATACTATGTACAATTTTATAATATACATTACAATCGCTTTTAGCTGTGTGAGGCTAATGTTTCGGCATGCTACCATCTTTAGCTGAGAAGTATTAAAAGAAGTGTTGGGTATGGTGGCTCATGCTTTTAATTCTAACATAATAAAGGCTGAGGTAGCAAGATTACTGGAGGTTCAAGGCCACCTTGGGCTACTGAATAACTTCCAGGCTGGGTTCTAGGCTAGTCTAGACTAGATAGAGGCCCTATCTCAAAAAGATAGTAAAAACAAACAATTAGTGAGTAATTGAGGAACAATCCATTGTGTTCTGCTTTGGGACTTTTGCTTTCATAGGTGCTAAGCTCATAAGGAGCAGAAAGGGATCAAGAAACAAGGAAAGACCTTGTTTTACATGTCAGATCTAGTTATCCCTGAGACTAGATCCAAAGAGGAAGTTGAAGTTGATCTTGTTTCTTTGCTTCCTTCATTAACTATCCCAGAGTTCCCAGCAGGAGTGGTGTTCAGTGCCATAAACTTTCTCACACCATGTTAAACGGCTCTTTGAATATATGATTCCAGACTCCCAAAATAAAAAGAAATACATGAAACATAACTAGAGACACAGGAGCAGTAAAGAATCGGATAAACTCAGAGGATGACATAATGCATCTGAATATGACAAAGCCATAGTACTGGAGCACATCTACTTCTAAATGCTGAAAGAGAAAAAACAGAGCATCTCTCTACAGATTTTTCACTGATCCTAGATTCTTATGACTGCTAGCAGCAGGAAAGCCTTCGTTAATCCCTGATTCACCAGCAGCTTAGGTAGCTGCTTTGGATGGAGCTCTCTGTACTTTGCAATCTCTCCTCATATTCATTCCTGCAAAAGCAGTTCTCAGAGAATAGAAATGATCTACAAGTAGCAGTGTATATGTTTTTTAGTACTTAGGGGGATAATTAGCCTTTATGCACTACGCAGATGATTATCATAGAAATATAAACAGTGAATTTACTTATCACAGCCTTCTTTACCCTTAACAAATTACCTCTAATCAATAATTATCTATTTTAAACATGGCTAAATTTCTTTTCCTCCGCTTCTTCATAAAATTATGAGGTAAAAATGAAAGGAGAGATACAATTTAAGTAATCACCCAAGATATAGTAAAAGTTCCAACAGATGCCACAGACCTGATGGGTGGATAAAGGAGATAGGTAGGACCAAGGGCACACTGCAGTAATGACACAGAAAGCAACAACCTAGGCTTCTCAAGGGAATGTGACCAAAGGAAGGATGCAGAGGCCTCTATCTAAAATAATTAACATCTCGACCTCCCAATGATCTAGCTTACCAATTCAATGTCACACTGTTTTCCATTTCCATCATGTTACTGTCATATCTCACCAGCACATTTCTCAACCCGAAACCGACAGAGCCAAATGCACGAGCCACTGTTTGCCATGCTAGCTCCATGCCTGGAGGCAATAGTGGCATACAGTTTCTTTCTCAACATGTGTGTTGAACAGATGAAGGAGAGTAAGTCATTGATCTCCTTGAGCAGTCATATTTATGTAGCATATAAATCCTATAATCAAATGTATGCAAATCATTTTCAAATGGAGATACAGGTACGGATGTTTTCGTAGATGGCAGTGTTGGTTTGGACTCTCATTGAGAGATTTATAGAAAAGAGAGGGAAACGTGCAAGTAACAGTAGAGACCTACATTTCTATTTGCTTAAATAAAGTACATGTTCTGTATGTCTACAGGAGAGGCCAGTCCTGACAGGTGGACACAGGAGGGAAGGCTTCGCAGAATATTTGCAAAAATAACAATAGCCAGAGCTCCTTAGTTTTAGACAAGTGTTTTGTGTAATTTGCCATGCTCAAGTCATCACTTTCTCCTCTTTTCAATTATATGAATACTTAAAAACCTTTTCCATAGATGTATAAACCGGAGTCAGGCAGATCTGTCCATATGGATAGTCAAATTGGCTCAGCTCTGGGGAACATACTCTTACCTGTATGCTGAACTTAATGCAATTTACACATTTACTCATTTGAGGTAAATTTCTTCATGATGCTCACTTTCCACAGGAACAAACTGAGAGTGACAGGTAGTGAGGAGATGGCCAAAGTTTCAAAGGTAATTGTTGAGTGAGAAGATAGGGTATCCCTACCCGAGAGTCTGCACACTCACTCATATACAACAGAGACAAGTCAAACGCCACAGGCATTGTGGAGACTAAACTATGTGACAGAGAGGGCAGAAATCTAAAGCCAACTCTACTTTAACCATTTTAAAGCAGCATGGGCTCTCTGAAACTTTTGTCTGAATGCAGACTTCCCCCTACAATAAAAAGAAAGTGGGTTTTGGATGTTCAATGGAGAATTACTTGATAAAGAATCCACTATTTCACTGTAGAGTTCTGAAATCTGTGCTGGAGTGGATACCAGGAGTCCACTGAAACAAGTGAATGTCAACTAAAGAAACTGATATTCCTTTCACGGCACATGCCAATGTCATCCCATTTAAAATAATATATGGCAGGTGATGAAAGACATTGTCTGGTCAGCATTAAAAGAACATGAAAGGAGGTCTTCATTTGTTCCTATGGGAGACCGTCTTGTTTGCTCAATAGCTGCATTTTTCTAAAGGTCTGTTATCATCTGCTTCATAAAAGTGGACATAATGTCTGCAAATCAGGGTGATCCAAGAAGTTCAATGAGATAAAATATTCTGGGTGCTTTTTAGTGTCTGCACAGAATAAACACCCAGTAAACAACATCATGCCAAATGTGTGCAAACCATGATAGTAATTAGTAACAGTAACCATATTGCCAGTGGTTTGCATAATTCAAGAATAAATGATCCTGCCAGATGAGAGGAATGGTCATGCAGATGAGGGCCTCATCTGCTGCTGATGACTGAGTTGATCATGTTGTCAATAGTCATGTGCATCTTAAAACAAACAGACATAAATAGGCCCTACTGATTAGAGGGAGACCAGAAAACACGATGCTGAAGAATCATGGGAGACATTGGCAATGCAAAGACGTTCAAGAATAAAGCCATGCTCAGAAGCAAATAGTCAATCACCAAATCAAAATTAAGGTGTATTATAATGGAAATTCCCATTGCTGTGCAAAGAAGGTTGGAATTGTGGCAGCTGTTAACTCTTGTATAGTGGGATAATTAGGACAAGTTGGGCCATTATTTGGGGAGGAACAAAGTAACCTCACTGCTACATAATTAGTGCCTTAGCACCCAGCTGTCATCATACTGAGGTAGGGAGAAGCCAACAGCAGTGAAGTCATCCATGTTTCCTTTTCTCAGTAACTCAAATGCATCTCAAAGGCCTGAGAAGATAAATCTGAGCAGTTTTAGAAACAACAGAAAACGAACCTAGCAGAGAAAAGATGTGGCTGATGACAGTTTCTTAGGAACCCCTACTGTCACTCAAACACTTCTTAGAGAATGGCAGTTTTACATTACAAATGTCTGGTGGCAGGGAGATTACAAAGGTGCAACAGCACTGAGGGAACCCTCTGTATGTCATATGCATTTTTGTCACATAAACTACCCTAAAAACTAACTCTGAAACTACTCTGAAAACTAGGATCTATTTTAAGATAGTGTGGCAGTCTGAATAAGAATGGCCTCCACAGGCCCATAGATTTGAGTGGTTGGTCTTCAGGGAGTGGCACTACTTGAGAGGGGTTTAGAGGTGTGGCCTTGTTGGGGGAAGTGTGTTATTAAGGGGGGGGGGGTGAGTTTTGGTGTAGTAGGAAGTTTCTGGCCCGAACTTTCGGGCTTAGCCTCAAGGTTTAGGCCCACAGACCTACAGACCCGCAGAGACATACAGACGCTTTCAATAGTTTTAGGCTGATCAATCTAAGGCCCTGGCATATAACTTGCTAACTCTCTACCCTTAATCTAACCCATGACTCTTATCTTGTTCAGCCATGCAGCTCGGTACCTTTTCTCAGAGCAGCATAGTTGTCCTCTGCTTCTTCTGGCTTCTCTCTGGCATTCTGCTCTGTTCTTCCAGTTCCCAGAGTTCTCCTAGTCTGGTAGCCCCACCCACACTTCCTGTCTGCCTTTGGCCAGTCAGCACTTTTTATTAAACCAGTGGGTTGTACAATTATTTACAGTGAAACAACACAATTCCCTACATTTTGGGGTTTCAAAAGCCCAAACCAGCCCATTGTC
Source organism: Phyllotis vaccarum (assembly GCA_033318265.1). NCBI lineage: Eukaryota > Metazoa > Chordata > Mammalia > Rodentia > Cricetidae > Phyllotis > Phyllotis vaccarum. The sequence continues at coordinate 52,973,766 of JARWLC010000008.1, forward strand.
TCTCTCTTCCTGGTGCCTGAAGATCTGGATATAGAACTTCCAGCTACTTGTCTAGTACTATGTCTGCCTGCATACCTCTATGATGATAATAGATTAAACATCCGAAGCTGTAAGTCAGTCCCAATTAAATTTTTTTCTTTATAAGAGTTGACATCGTGGTGTCTCATCACAGCAATAAAAATCTAAGACAGAATCAGTGTAAACATATTAAAGGAGGACAGATATTCAGACATTATTTTATTGGAGACTACACAAAGAAAGATCATTTATTTAATTAAAAATCAGTTTTTCCTGGTGTTCACACTACAGGGCCAAACAGAAGCTAAAATTATCTCACTAAAGGTAAGTTATTTGGCTTTCTCACTCACTCTGTAGCATTCCCAGAGCTGGCTGAAGCTCCTTTCTCTTATATAAAAATTTCTTTAGAATGTTATAACCAGAAAAAGAATGTCCAATGTTTTGTGATATGCCAGAAAGGACTGGCCTTTGTCAAGCAGAAAGATGGTATCTTTTATTCTGGATCTTGGCCTTTGCATTTTTGTGTATCTGGGTTAGTTTCAAGAGTGATAGTTTTGCATAAGGATTTTTATAAAATCTGTGTCTTAGTGGCAGGGTTGCCCCAAATGGCAAATCTGAAAGGAAGAGTTAGTTCCCTGGCAGTTCATGGAGCTCTCCTGTGCTTGCATATCCATGATTTATGCACTTTGAAGTGTTGGTTTCTTGTGTTTGCAGCTTTTACTTTGAAGTCTATTCTTACAGATTTTCCCAGCTTCTTTGGTGAACTTTTCACACAGATGCCTCGACCTCTCAAAAACAACATCGACAAAGGACTTCACATGATACCACACCATCTCAGGTCTCAAAGACAGTATGGTCATTAGTTACATCTTAATGACCAGACCAATTACATTAATAAACCACTGAAAATACCTCCCATGTGCTCTGGAAGTAATATGAGAGTTCATTTTATCAAAATGTTAAATAATTTGTCAAGACTCATAAAACTCATGTTTCCATTCATCCATCACACCTCCTTTCAGGTCTATGTATCATTTTTCTTTCAGATACTAACATTGTACACTGTATCTGAATAAGTAAAAATGGATTGAGATATGGGCTCCATGAGCTTCGACAACTCCTATGGAATACTTTCATCAAAACAGTGTGGAAGCATTGTAGAGAGTGATCCTTACCACAGAACCTATATCCAACGATGAATAGAGGTGTCCAGACCCTCAGACCTGCAGTCTCGGACCCCTTAGCTGCCAGTTGCTGCTCAGGCCCCCAAAATGACTCATACACTTATATTAAATTCATGCTCTTTGGCCTATGGCTTAGGCACATTGCTAGCTAGCTCTTTCATCTTAACTCAACCCATGTCCATTAAATTGTCTGCCACATGGCCCATGGCTCACCTGTGTTCCTTACATGTGTCTTCTTGTGGCTGGCTTGATCTGATCTGACTTTGCCCTGCTTCTCCTACCTATGCTGTGATTTCCCCTCCTACTTTTTCTATGGTGCCTGTCATGGGCCAAAACAGCTCCTTTATTTAAAGATTGATATTCACAGCATACAGAAAGACATTCCCATATCAGAGGCAGAGATCCATGGCTGAGCACTGGGTAGAGCTCCTGGTCCAACTGAGAGCAGGGGAGGAGAGTCTGTCTGAGCAAGGGGATAGGGATTATGAGGAAAGTTCCCATAGTGATGGCTACCAAGAGCTCTGGGGAGCTCACTGAATCAAGAGCAGCCACTGGGGAACCATTAGGAAAAGGAGCTAGGCCCTCCAAGGGTAGGCAACTGTCCATTGGCCTGGGAAGTATGTGGAGTCTTGAGGGGGTGAGATCAGACTGTGTTCTGTATGTAGGTTGGCACCTTGAAGCCCATTCCCTGCAGTGGAACACCTAACTCAGTCTTGATATTGGGATGAGGAAATCAGACTTGCCTGGAGTGGATGTGCCACGCTGAGCTGACCCATCTTGGGACTTCTTGCCCTTTTTGGGAAGGAGATGGGGGTGATGGGGAGGACTGAAGGCTGACTGGGAAGGATTGGGAGGAGGGAAGGGAAGGGGAGCAGGGGGATACATGGATAAAACAGACTTTCATATAAAATGAAATAAAATGAACATACAAAAAAGAAAGGAAGAAAGAGAGAGAAAGAAAATGATCCTCAAGACTCAGAGTTCTACAAAGCAACTAAGATCTGAGGATGCATATGACCTTCCTACTGAGCCTCATAGAAGTAAATTAAGTGGTCATTTTTCTGTCTACTTGCCAGTATATTTAGTCTAATATTATTTTAGTTATTTTACATGAGGTTAATATTCCAATTGGTTTATTTAAATGGGTCAGATTGGCCTTCACAATGTGCCTTTAGCTAACGAGTTGAAGATTTTCGTGGAAGAAAAATTGTCTTTTTCTGAGTAAGAAGGAACCCTTTTGGTAGTCAGCTTTCACATGTGGGTGAAATATGACCTCTTCTCTGCGCCTCGCGCCTCTCACCTCTTCACCTTTCCAGCAGATTTAAACTTGCGACCATCATCATCTAAGCCCATTTCTTAAAGTAACTCTCATATTCTCAACACATTGTGTTGTTGCAGCAAAATGCCTAACAAAAAAAGTTTAAAGAAACAATGGTTTATTTTGACTTGCAGTTCACATTGTTATAGCTATCACAGCTAGGGTAGTATGACATTGGAAGGAGGTGGCCGGTCACATTGTGTCCAGCTAGGAGACAGAAAGTGCTGAGTGTTCACGCTATCTTCTTTTAAGTCAGTCCAAGAGCTCAACCCTTGGAATGTTGCTGCCATCAGTCAGAGTGATCTTCCTAGCTAACCTAATTTAGGTAATCTCTTAGAGGAATTCCTAGAGGCTGTCTCCTAGGTAGTTCTAGGTCCTGACAATTATAACTCTATTAATTATTAACTATAATAATCTATTTATCATTGATTCAAATAAAAATAATGTTAGAATATAATAAAGAAATAAAAGTATTTTCTTTATTTAAGGTATGGTATTAGAATGATGAATTTTTGGCAAAGGACAGATTTCATTGTATAAAGTATATAAACTGAAACTGGAAGAGATATTAAATTTATAGCACAATAAGATCAAGCATTAAAAAATTTAGTTTCTAAAAGAATGTGAAACTTAACCTTGAAGTATTAATTGTAAGAATTATAAATTCCTAATATCAACTTCAAATAATCAATTGCTTGGACTCAGGATGGTAATTCCACGATAGTCTCATTCAAAAGCCCTAGTGAAGCCGGAACTGAGCCGGAAGCTTTCTCCTTCTTGATTGACTTTCATGATGCCAGACAGTATCAAGCAAGGTGTGTGTGTGTGTGTGTGTGTGTGTGTGTGTGTGTGTGTGTGTGTGTGTGCGTGTGTGTGGCAGTGGGTTATGGACAGCCATGGTGAACATTATAAACTACAATACCAATCTGCCCAGCAAGATATGCCCACTTGCATGATAGTTGTATGAAGGTTACAGGGGTAACAAACTGTCCATTCATTGGATTTGAAGCCTTTTCTGTGGGAGGGAATGTATACTTGGTAATGATAAACCTAGTAAACAAACAAACAAAAACCCAAACGTGGTTGAGGAGATTATAGAGCCAAAGCTGTTGCTTAGCTAACTGACATAATGTCAAATTGCCTTCTAAACCTCTATGTTCCCACACATCAAGAAATGCTACTACACTAAGCCGCAATCAGAAAAGCTTCTCTTGCAGCGAATCTAGAGACGTGAGGTACTGAGAGTAAGAGATGCTGAGTGATCAGCCATAAATAAGACATTTATAACAAGCCCTCTAAGGGTCAGGGAACATTTCAGATAGGGAAGAAGCAGAAAGAACACAAGCCAAAAAGTAGGGAGAAGAGCAGCAAAATGTCATTTTCTGGTCCTGACACAGGTATTGTTCGCATTTTTGGCATCTCTAGCTGCCTCCAGAGTCCTAGAGCCACGCATATGCATACGCTGTCAGAACTCAAGCATCTGTACTAGTCAGCCCAAGGTACTATGGCCACGCACACAGTACTAGTACTCAGGAAAATACCTAGATAGCCCAGAGTTCTGCAGTCTGTGCCACTGCAATCTATGCACAGATGCTAAATCCCCTTAGTAAAGCCAAGCCCCTCCCCTTCTCTCTTCTCTCTCTCTCTTTCCTTCCCTCCCTTCCTTCCTCTCTCCCATCTTTCTCTCTCCCTCCCTCCCCCTCGCCCCCTCTTTTCTCTCTCTCCCCATGAAGCCACCATGTGCCAGGTTTCTCTCTTCCCCTCTTCCTCCCCCCATAAAACTTTCCACGTGAGCATTATCTGCATGCTGTCTCTGTTTCTCACCCGCTGCAGAGTGCCATTTTTTTTAATGCAACAATTGCAATGACAAATACACAATAGTTACAGTTGCCAGAAGTGAGTCTGCACAAGATTGGCCCCGTGACTGGCCAATCATGGATGAGGGGAGAAGTGACTCCTGGCTTCTACACCTCCATACTGAAATGTTGACTACTGAGGGATTCTGGGAGAAGAGGAGTCATTTCTTTTAGTTGTGTAGCCAGCAGTGAGACTTCCAGGATGCAACATATAGTTCCAAAGCTACGGTCACACAGTTGGCCTTGGTTAAACAGTGGGTCATAGCACATAGCAAAAAGATATGAGTGTGGAAAAGATTTCTTGGGAGGAAAGGGGGAGTTGACATGAGTAGAAGAGAGATAAAATAGGGTGAAGGTATTCAAAATAAATTAAATGAAGTTTATATAATAATGAATAATGTGAATATAAAATGTGAAATACTAAATTATAAGACACTTAAAAATATAATTAACAGTGATAGCAAAAAAGGCTGAACAATGGATTTCTTTGTACATCAGAGGTAGAGTACATGCATTAGGTCACAGAACCACACACACACACACACACTCACACACACACACTCCAAATCAGAAAGTGAAGTCCTAGAATGATGACCCACACATACTAGACACCTACAGGTGACTCATCTCTGGTAAACCAAGTATAGATCTAGATTAAGGAAGTAGTGTGGCATGTTCTAGTCAAAGATGGTTAAGTAACCATTACTCTCTGCATTGCTGAGATGGCAAAAATCATATAACTTTATTTTCATTAACTCAAATAGCCTGGCAAAATCAGGGATGAAAGAAGCTCAGAGTAAACCTCAACTTCTTAAACTGTGAGTTGTGACCCCATGTGGAGTTATTGATTATTGGTATAAAAATAAAAACATGGCAATAGTAAAGTGATTCCAGGTGTGCAATGGCTAAAAATCTATTTTAAACCCTCCAAGTAATGAATCTGAGAGGATTCTTGAGTCAATTGCTTGTGTTACATACTGTCTTCAAAGTGGCTTGTGTTGCACCCTGACTTCAGTGTGCCTTGGTTCTGAGCACACTGTGCCTCTTGCATTGTGTCAAGTCAACAAACACTGTCTGAAACCCTTCTCTCAGATTTTAGGGTTTCACTACTGTGAGTCTATACAATGTTTTCTGTTTTTATAGAATTGTGATGGTTTAATTATGGAAACAAACTGTCAGTGTTTTCCTAATGTTATTCTTCAATATGTATGTATCAAACTCTGTGCTTTTGAACCATAGTGTGTTAGAATGTATCACTTAAAAAGTTGCCATTTTGATTGCTTACTTGAGTTTTATATTTTAAAAGGGTGAATGACTTTTGACTTGAGCTTAGTATAGCCTGTCTAGCAATATCTGAAATGGCCCTAAACACGTTTGTTGTTTTTAGTGTGTTTTTATGTGGCATTCTGAGAAGTGACAATTATAAAATAAAAGTACTGATCAAAATTTTTCTATCTGCTAAATTAATTTTCTTATTGTGTCCTTAATGGGCTTCGTTAAAAGTAAAATGGTGGCATTCTTCTTTTCTGATTTAATGGAAGAGTTTGAGAAGCTAGAGTCAGACTCTCTTAAGGCTTAGCTCTATTATAAACCCTTTTTACTCAAAGTTTGGTCTGAGGCCTCACACTTTCAAAGGAACATGGGATCTTTGGAAAACTGTAGTCGGAAATACAGCACTGAACTGGAAAATAAAACCCTAATGATACTATACACTCTGGTTGGCTTAAGAATACTTCTACAATTTAAGTCTTTTTGTAAAAATAAACACACCCATAACATTTGTATGTATGTTTGGTTTTGTTTCTGATAAATAGTAAATCATAATAATATCAAAGTATCAACCTGAAATAAACTTATTTATGCTTTGCTATTCATACATGCTTGATTTATGTTCCTTTTATGTGTACATGGGATCATGGAAGATTGTTTTGGGTGAAAAGGGCAATGAATGGATAAAGTTTAAGACACCCTGGAGTATACAAGCCTGTTGGAGATGCTGAAGAGGCTGTCCAATTGGGGAAAAACTGGGGCTGGGTGCAAAGCAGAGCCCAGTCTGCCTCAACTTTGGAGTTAAGAGAATGTAGACTGTACATTTACCTCACTGAACAGGAGTTATATGCAATAGAGTGGACATTTTCTCACTGAAGAGAAGAAAAGTGGAATAATCAGTAAAACTAGATTATCAGATATGCCTAAAAATTGAAATAATTAATCTTATGGTAGAAAAGAAGTTTCTGAATTATAAATTGCATTAAGTCTATTTCTTACTTCTCTCCTAAGAGTCTGCAATCTTTACCCATTTCCATGAGACTGGTCATATCTTCCTGTGGGTAGATATTTTTCTGACCCTCCTTTTTGTCACACCAAGAGTCTTAATAAGTGATTATGAGAGAATTGCTGTATTTTGTATTGCTCAAACTATTTAGAAATTATTTAAATGTCCCATTAAAATGAAGATTTGTGTTTGTCAGGTCTCAGCTGGGGCCTTAGGTGTCGTATTTCTCCTAAGCTCCCGTGCACTTTTGAAAGTGTGAGGCATCAGACCAGACCCTGAGTAACAAGAATATAATTTATGTCAGAGATGAGCTTAAGCATCGTCAGACTCCAGTGCTTCTTAAACGAGTCCATAAAATGAAGAGGAAAGAATGCCGCCAATTTATCATTAATGAAAGCAAATAAAGACACAATAAGAAAGTAAATTCTAGGGACTGGACAAAAAAGAAAAGCGTCTCATTTTCTTGCATATCTCTAGCTTTTTATCCTTTGCTACTAAGTCATTGAGATTGGAAATCTCCTGGATAAAGACGATGTATGAAACAGAACCACAGCTACCAGCATATATAAACATAAAATATATACGTATGAGGGTTATTTGTTACTCCAGCAAGGCTATCTACCTATCAAGATCCATGTGTAAATAGTCTGTATATGACCTTGCAAAATAAGGAATTATGCATGTCTTTAGAAACCTAGAATTTGCATTTGTGAATTCTGGTTCACACTATTGCTAAAGATGGCCATGCTGATGTCAACCAACCATAGTGTACAGTTTGAAAGGTCCCTATGGATCAACAGGCTCTAAATTAGTCACATTCTGGTTGACATTTCTCTTTTCAAGCCTATCTTCAAGTTAGTTGCTGAGTTTGGCTGTTTGAAATATGCTTTGAAGTTCAAACAGATGTGCTCTAGTGAAGAGTAACCATAAGACCTAACTAGCACATAACACTGTCCATGTGTCACAGGAAAGGGACCTGGCTTGTCCCAGGAACAGTTTCTTCTTTACCATGAATTAATTTGTCTGCCACTTCCTAAAGGTTAAGGAGGGCAAACATTGAATAGGTCAGCTTAGGAGGAAGAGGATTAAAAACAGAGATGGCGTACCAAATCAGGTGCTGGCAGAGCACTTAAAGAAATGGATTTAACATGCTCCTGACACATATAGAAGATATGAGGTGAAGGCTGTGTTAATTTCTACACTGTTGTAATTACTCCATTACATGTGTGCATTTGAAGAAAATGGAGACTTCAGGTCAGAAGGGAGAAGTTCCCCAATACTGTGAAAACTATAAATGTTTATCATTTTTCAATGACAAGCAAGTTCAGTGTGTGGTAGAAGTGATGACTGAAGTACTTCACAGTTTCCCAAAGATTCAGAAGTAATTCTCTTGAGTAAATGGGAAAATTTAACTTAAAAAAAAAAAAGAAATTAAACTTTCCTCAAGAAAGCTCAACAGGAAATTCCCCAACTCAGAAGTAGCTGACAAATGCATTTATGAGTTGAAGATTTTGGCAGGGTAGAAGAAGACATGGATGTTGCCAACTTTATATTCCAACCATTAAATTAATTCTGTTTTATCTTAATTAAACTTATTGCTACAACTATCACTATGTGTAGCTTTTCTTTCTCTATAATATTCTCATGAGAAGAAAAATGTAAGCCAGCAATATTCCATTAAAGTGATTTCTGAGAAAAAATTTGTTACATTACCCTCCAAACTATGTTATTTTCTTTGGACTTATTCCTTGAATCTTATAGTTAGTTGGGAAATTAGTTGGAGCAATAGTAATACACTTTTAATAAAAATGAATTCCAGTGTGAAGTCCATAAACAAAACCTAATGACTTCCTGTTTATAACATTAATAATCAACTCATATAGCTCATGAAATTTAAGTAACTATCATTTATTAGACATATGTGAAATCCCCCATCACTACTAAAATACTCATTGATATATATATATATATATATATATATATATTCTATTGATGTCTATTCCTTGTTTTATATTTAAAACTCTATAATTGTCAAATGATTAATTATGTATCTTTCTGAATTACAATATAATCAAATGATTACAGACAAAATTATAGTATCTGAACAAATTACTCTCTTGCCATGATATAGTGATTTATACTTTGAAATGCTCTAAAAGACTATTTTCCAAGTGTTTATGTATATTGTTAAATTTCCTTGAAGTGTTTTCATTTTGCAACGAACATATGTATGCACATGCTTTTAATAAGCAATTCATTTACATGGGTAGATATATTACTCATTTCCTTGGAAATGAACTCCATATTTCAAGAGTAAGTTTCTCCACAAAGCTAAATGTTTTATGTGTCAAACTATATACTGAGAATGTCTATAGATACTTAGCAATCATTCATAGCCATTGAGCTATTTTTATAGAAATAAAAATCAAGGATACAACAGGACAATGTGACTAAAGTAGACAAAACCCTCAAGTTCAAGTACATGCTTTATCTTATAGATTAAAGTAAGTCGGGAGGCTCAACAGTTAGTACTGTTCTTACAAGGACCTGAGTTTATTTTCTTGGCATACATGCCAATTGCATCACAAGAGCCTGTAAGTCCAACCTAAGGGATCTGATGCTCACTTCTGCCTTCTGACCTCTGTGTAACACACACACACACACACACACACACACACACACACACACACACATACACACACACACCAGTAAATAGTTAATTATTAAAACCATAGCTCCAAACTTCAATTGCTCTTTTATTATTTTTCTTGTATTTTCTTTCTTTCCTTAATTTTTTATTGTTTTTTCCACTTATTAATACTTGGTAAATTAGGTATATGGTAGTTTTACTAAAGAATATGATGGAGAACCCTGAGTTTTCTAAACATTCTAGATAATAGCCCCCCAATTGACTTAGCTATGGTTCACATCAACACAATACATTAGTTGGCAAACATTGCTATTCCATAAGAGAAATAAGATTTATTTACTTCTCTAGAGAGCCACAAATTTTAATTAATTCTTTGAAAGAGCTTTTGACCTCCTTGAAAGTGTGCTAGCCTTTGTAATAATGATCTCTATTTTTGGTTTAGTCATATTTTCAAAATCACCTTTAGAATGACTTCCATGGCAGATATTGCAATAAAATGTAAAGTAAATTAAAATTAAATAAGACTACTCATTTTTAATGCCCATTTGCATTACACTGCACGTGAGGAAAGCAGGCTGTGACCTTCAGCAAAGGCATAACCAATCCTCAGAATTTCATCCATTTGAAATGAGGCTATTGCCTTGGAGTTTCTTTTTTGCATTATTCTCTATTACTCAGATTTTCTCACCACCAAGCCAATAATATAAATGACTGCATTCCAAGGTCTTCCTAAATACAGACATCCATCACTGATTAGATAAATTTCCACCACAAATTTTACTCTGTACCTCAAATATTTCTGCTTTTCCCTAAGAATGTTTGAAAAATGATAGGGAAGTATTATTGTATGTTATCTAATACATGTATACTTTATACTGAAAGAAGTTTTGCTACTTAAGGTGATAACGATCCCCTTAAGAGCCGTAGGCTATTAAAAGTGACCGTGACAGTGCCTGGCATGGGAACCGTACTGCTGAAATTTGTCAGGGGAGTTAAAGAGATTCCTAAATTAATACGGGCCATTGGCCATTGCTGCCACCTTTGGCTGCCTCCCAGAACTTAAAGGTAAAACCTGCTGATGAAGACACTATATACTTTGGACACAGGTCTTACAGGAATACACCTGGAACTGACCTCCTCCTTGAGAATCAGCTTCATGGTATCTGGAGGCAATATGCAAGCTTCCAAGGGAGCAAACGGTTAGTAGGTCTCCCTGGCTGTAAAGTCAATGTATCATATCAATGATCATCACAGCAAGATACACCCAAGAATACTACAGTGGCATTTACATCTTGAAGACAACCAGAAGCTATATAATTGGACGTAAAACCTGTTAAATTGAAGAAAATTCATGCCTGGTGCTGTAAACCTAACCAACTACCCATTGTTAATGAGGTCATAGACACTAGAGAAGAACTCTAACCACCACCACTTTCCCAAAACAGTATCCTTTCTAATTCCATTCTAAATATTCACCCACAGATAAGTGTAACTTTTACCCTCATCAAGGAAGATTATTTTTGAAGCAGACAAGGATCATTACAGAAAGATATAATTGGTCTCAATGCAGAGAGAAAGTTACTGGGGAGGTGTCCAACCCCAGTTGATACATGTACAGTACAACTCCTACACGACTCAGTGGCAAGATTGTAAGAGTTACAGAACCAGTGCATCTGCTGTGAGATAGTTTCTTTGATACATGACAAGGGAAACTTGCACACATGAAATTTCAACACTAAACCACTAAACCACTCCTGTACAATGGCACCACTAGCTAATATGCCAACATTGGATGGGGGAAATATCACAATGTCCCATCCCTAAATGAAGAGTGTCTTAATTTGTTTTCTGTTACTACAGAAAACATTCAGATCAGAATCAACTTGGAGAAGAAAGGGTTTACTTGGCTTTCATGTTCCAGTTTTCAATCACAGTCCATTATGAGGGCAAGTCTGGCGAGAAACTCAGCATAGGAACCTATAGGTGGGAACTGAGCAGAGGCCATGGAGGTTACTGCCTTTTTCTCCACAGTTTCTCCCTCAGCTTGCTTTTCTATATCACCCAGGCCTACCTGCTCAGGGCTGACACTCCCTCAGTGGGATGGGTCTTGTGCTGAATAGTTTTATATCAACTTGACATAATGTAAAGTCATCTAAGAGGAGGAAACCGCAATTAAGAAGATGCTCCATAAGATCAAGTTATAGGCCGACCTGTAAAGCTCTTCCTTAGTTAGTGATTGTTGGGGACCCAGCCCATTGTGCGTGATACCTTTCCTGGGCTGGTGGTTCTGGCTTCTATGAGAAAGCAAATTGAGTAAGCCAAGGAGTGCAGGCCAGTGAGCAACACCCCTCCATGGCCACTGCGTCAGCTCTTGCCTCCAGGTTCCTGCTCTATTTGAATTTCTGTCCTGACTTCACTCAGTTGATAAACAGTGACATGAAAGTGCAAGCCAAATAAACCTTTTTTTCTCTGACTTGCTTTTTGGTCATGATGCAGCAATAAAAACCCTAAGACATGTGCTCAAGTGTCAGTCAAGAAAATGCCCCCACAAATTTGCCTATAGGCAATCTGGTAAGTAATTTCTAAACTGAAATTCTCTCTTCCAAAGTGACTCTATCATATGTCAAGTTGACAAAAATATTAAACAAAGAAAGCAACTACAGACAATTAATGGTCATTGAGAGAGGGAGAATCAGTCTTCTACAAGGATCAGCCCCCTAATAAGTTACCCAATCCCAAATGATTAGTACTGAACAAATGCATATACATGTAACATGAAGTAGACTCAGGAGACTGGATACATATTTATATGTATGCATATATATTTATGTACACACATATCCACATGCATATATATTTATGTACACACATATCCACAAACATAGGTTATAATAATTTAAAAAGGATGTCATAAATTTGAGACGGAGTATGGGGCACCCATGAAAGAACACATGGGGAGAAGGTGGAAGTTATATAAACAGTAATCATATATGAAGTTATTTTTAAAGTTGAAAATATTAAAACCAAATCTGAACAAATTTCTTTTCCCAAAGTTTAATTACATAAGCATTAATTTGAAGCTCATGTCTAAAAATAACCTATAACTAAAAAGACTTTTTCTGAGATTATACTTTCCTCGTCTTCCCACCCCCCAATAACTTTCTGTTTCATCCTCAAATCTCTTTCCTATCTTATTGTCTTAAGTTGCTTTCTTCTTATCTCTTCCTGAATACTAGGAAGCAGTACAATAAACTACCATTACAAATGAACTATGCTTACAGATTTGATTCTAAAACACACACATTTGTATGAATGACATTAAAAGCTGTTAGTAAAACAATTCTGTTGTTTATTTCAAGAAGATAATGTCAGTCTGCAATTTATTATTTCAGATATACAAATCGTGCATGCCAACACATTGCATCATACTTTCTTCTAAGTTATGTCAATTATTAATTATATGAATTTACAGAAAAGGTAAAAGCATAGTAAAGGAGGAATGTATGCACTCCTCCAAGCCAAGGTTAGATTAATTCTCGAATCTCACAATATAACTAATTCCTTTTCTTTTAAGAAGCAGCTACCCCTGCAAAGCTGTCATATGGCTTCTGCATCCACATTTCTATAAACAACACAGAGTGGAAGTTGCCAGACTCTAGCTTGTGTGTACTATCCAGCCTTGAGCTCTCTCTTACAGGCTAAAATAGTTTTTATTATTATTTTAACATTTGAACAATGAGGAGGAATAAATGAACCAGCAACAACAGGTGGCCTAAAAGCTCTAAATCTTTATTTTTACCCTTTACAATAAAATCATCTCAAGTTTAAAGCTGAGTATTAGTACATTTTTAAATTTTATCTGGATGATATGACATTATAAGAGCTTCTGAAATTGTTTTCCTCATTCAGCATTGCATTTGGGATGTAATGAATGTTACCTATGGATCTAATTTCTCCTTGTTAACTGTTGCATAGCTGAAAACACTAAAATTATTACAATGTACTATGTAACATTCTTAATGATAGCCTCTAGATCATGTCCAATGTTTGGTTATTAAAGATACATCTTGGCGAGGCACCCTCATTCTCACTGTATCCAAGTATCAGATCACCTCTGTTATATCTAGTGGTTACAGTGCAGACTGTCAGCCGGGTCATCAGCTTTGCTGTGGTTTGAAATACACATGCGCATTACACTCTTTGCAGCAGTGCATGAGTGTCCTCACCAGCATCTTTGGCGGTACCTGATTTTTATCAGTGGCTTCTCCTTGCTGTTAGTTGCATTTTTCTGGTTGCCATCGTACAAGTTATCAATTTTAGCGATATTCAGCTGCAAATCGATCCTTTATCATCGTTTCCCTTTACTCCTAGGCAGGGGATGCCATTCCATGTGAGCCCTGTTGCTAATCAAAGCCAATGAGGAGTGCAAAGCCCAACCAGACAGAGCCTTCTCTTCCAAATTCATCATTTATTTTTCTAGTTCAATACAACAGTCAGGTTCTGATGTTCACAAGGCCTAGTAGCATACACTCCTTAGTAACTTACATGTCTAGTGCCACCCCACCCCGTGTCTGATTTGCATGTGTGATCGAACCCCACATGCCCTCTGGTGGGTTGCTTAGCTAGTGGTTGTCTGCATCCCTTCACCTGTTCCTGTTCATATCTTCCGGTTAGTTTTTCTGCATCAGAGACAGAAACAGAACATTCTAAACCCACAATTCCCTTCTTCATTTTCTCTTCACCTAGAACAGTGTTTGCTTTCTATGTTTGCTACTTCTATAAATTCTCTGTACGTTCTTTTAGTATTGAACCTATTTTTACTAGTTATTTTTATATTCAAATTGCCCCCATCCAAATAATTGATGATAGAATGCCTTCTGAGTAGTCCCTAACTGGGAGGGGAAAAAGAACTGAAGATGAACATATTATCATGTGGATTGCTTACTCAGCTTTTTAGAATCACGGGCAATTAGGTTAAGTGGGTGGGTGAGCAAACAATGAGTGGATAGATAGATAGATGGACATGCTGCTTCTCTGAGAATATGGACAGCTTCTGTGCTAATCTTTTACCTTCACTAAATCTGTGATTTATATCCTCACTTAGGTCTTTTGTCATAGAGAAATTGATCAATATTTTCACTTATGATTTGTACATTTTATGTCCTAATAAATCCTTCATTGCCTGGTGTGTCCCTGTTCCCTCACTAGATGTGAGGGCCCCCCCCCACACACACACCAATTGGCCATTGCGTACCAGTGGTCCCTGGACGCAGAGGAGCTGGGGAGCAGGGCCTTGAGAGGTGACAAATAAGTAGGTATAACCTACCTGGGAGACTGTTTCCAGTGAGCCTGACTTATGGCCTTTGCCTCCATGGAGGTGAGTAGGCCCAAGCCTGACTTGGGAAGGGAGTAGACCCACAGTTGGTATCATAAAACCTTCCTCTAATTATTTCACTTAAGCTAGAACTGTTATCTAGACATTAAAAAGTATGACCAAAATTTTGTGTAAATAATGTACAAACTGGGACTATTATTTCACTTTTTCCTCTTATATAATGATTCAGTCACACCACCATATATCAAGGTCAACAATTATTATGCCAAAAACTCATTCTTTAACATTTTAAATAAAAGTAGGCCTATTTATGAAGCTGAATGATTTTAATTTGACCTGGTCACATAAATCAATATCAATATCCACTGGTTTAACAAGGAGTTTGTAAGTGTTGGACCTGTGGAGAAAACCATGGTGCCTCATCTCTTCATTATTTTCTTCAAGATGGTGTGGCTTCTCTTTGTCTTCCCGTCTTCCGTCTGAATTTAGCTCCAAGAAAAGCGCTTTTGGATTTGTTAGAATAACATTGAGTTCACTGATAAATATGGACAGAAAATATTTATTATGATGAGTTTTCCTACCAGCCACTGAATATTTCCATTTATTCATAACCATCTTCAATAGAAATTAAAAATTTTCTACAAGACAGCCCTAAATGACTTCTGTTAACATTTAGATACTATAGAATTTTTTTCTTTGGCTACATCAAATGATGCTTTAAAGGTTTTTACTTAAAAAATGTTGTGCCTTTTGATCATTTCCGCCCCCCCCCGACTTTTCTCAGCTCCTCTCCTTCCTTCCTATTCATCCAACTTCACAATCTCTTTCTGTCTCAACAAAACCAGAAACAAGACAAAAGTGATTAGTAAAGCAAACAGAAAACCAATAAGACAAAAAAATGCACCCCCCATAAAACAAGAATTTATTTTGTGTTGGCCATCTACTCCTGGAATTGAACCTGTCAAATCATTTTTAGCACCACATATTTTAATTAATTCTGATGATGCCAAGAAATGTTATCAAATTTAAAGGTGTATTTTTATTTATTTGTTTACGCATGTGTCTGTTTCTGTCACTTATGTGGCAGTGCTTGCACAAACCACAGGAGTATGTCAGATCCACTGGATCCGGAGTAAAGAAGAACTGTAAGGCACCAGACATGGGTGCTGGGAACTGACTCCTGGTCCTCTGGACCCCAGTAAGCCAGCTCTCCACTCTCAGTGCTGTTGATTTATGTGAGTGGGTTTCGTTGCCAGCCAATTTGCCTGTTTCATGTATAAGTTCAAATTTGCAGACTCTCTTGAATTTCCTATGTAGCTACAGCATGTACCACTTTGCTTTATGCTATATTTCATACACACAATTCTGGAAAATTCCTAAAGATCAAAGTAGTCCCTCATAGAAACGATAGTCAATAGCATTGCATCCAGTAACATGCATGTTTGAAACCACTCTTAAAAACCAGTTTAGTAGTGTTGAGAACCCTCCTGACAAAGCAAATGAAGGAAAGCTTCCATTTATGCTTTGTTTTCTGCAGAGATCAGCAGAGACAGAGCGATGTGATCACTTCTGTTGGCCTTTACTTAAGATACAGTACCTGTGACTTAATTCACCTATTTCAAAGCGCAGTGCCTTGCTGCTGTGCCTTGGCGATGCATCGAGTCTTAATCAAAGGTATATAATGAGAACACTTCCTATTTCTTTTCTTACATGCCAGTTTCTGGAAATGAATACACAAAGGCAACTAAATAAAGATTTCAAAAGATGACCAACTGAGCCAAATCAAAGAATTTTAACTTTTCTAAGCACTATAAAAGCCAGCAGCACAAGACACTAAAGATAAATGTTTGAATATGTGAAGTAGGCTGGCTTTGCTGTTCATTCTGGTTTTCAGCTGAGTAAGGGAGGAAGATGAAGCTTGATTTGATTGATGGATTGACTAATGCTGGATGGTTCATTGATGGATCAAATGGTGATATTTTGGGGGTTCAGAAACAAAATCTCATAGATACACTATGAAGGTATAAGTGAGAAATTTGACAAGGCTTACAAAAAGCCTTTAAATTGTTAATGCAGCATAAGCCAAGCATTTCTCCCTCATGGCTTTTCTATTTAAAAAAAAAAAAGTCAGATCTGTAATAAAGCTTGAGATAAAAAGAATAAAAGGAGACCAATGACATTTATTGAGGTTAATGAACTATCCTAATTAATTAATTAAGAGACAGACTAGCTATACAATGCAGGCTGTTCTCCAATGCCTGATCCTCTTGCCTTCATCCCTCGGTGCTGAGATCACATGCGAGTCTCATCATGGTCCTTGTGTCAGCACTATGTATAATGGCAAAGGCCATGTATGTGTTCAATAAATTATAATGCAGTCATCTAACAAAATAACATTTAAATGATACTAGAATATAATTTCATGAAGAATTACATAATTTTCTTGATATTTTAAAAAAATTGTATTGAATGAAGTCTCAGTTATAATCAAGCCATGTATACATGATAGTAGCTTTTTATTTATTATATTCCAGGCTCCTATGTGTAAGTATTTTTAAAAAGCTCTCATAAGAATGCTATTAAAATATTATTGTCATAATTTTAGAGATTAAAAATACCAAGACACAGGAAAACTCAGTTAATTGTCTGATTTGGAAAATGGCAAAGGTGGGGACACGCATAAACACATACAGACACACAAACACGTAGAGAGACATATACAAATACACATACACAGACTGTTGTGGCAGAGTTTTTCTAGGGAAACACAACACACATCTACTCACCCTAGAAAGAGAGCCCTGGATGGACCAAAGTAACAAGGGCCTCAGTATCAAATTGGTGAGATGAGGTAGTTTTTATTGAAGTGACTAACAGAAGTATGGGTATGGACTTACTCGTAAGGAGCAGGGCTGCTTCAAAAGCACCAGCATCACCAGAAAATCCACCCCAGCATGAGTGATGAGTATGTCTTTCTGCAATTTGGCTGGTAATGTCTCCACCTGCATGAAGAAGCATGCTACATTGTATGCTGTCCGTAGGGGTCCTAAAGACTTGTCAGAGCATCCCTTCTTCCCAGACAAGAGACCTTTTGTTTGCTGTCTGTTGACAGTAGGAGACTCACCAGCTTCCCCTTCTTTCTGGGGCAAATGTTTCAATTTGGAAAGAATGTTACAAGTTGAAAGAATATGCCATTCTATTCAACACATATGCACAGAGTATGTATACATGTATACACATAAACAAGTACATATACACACGGAACATGATAGTTATCACTACATTAAAATTGCTAATAACTTTATTTTCATGTCTATGTGTGTTTTCAGACCTATATATTTCCCAAATTAAGCCCTTACTAGCTAATAAATAGTTATAAAGATGAAATTTAACATTTCTTGTGAGAGCTAAAGGAAAAAGGCCCACTAATGGGAGGTAGCATGAGGCTTATTAAAGCTTTCCCATACGTGAATCTTTGTTGCACATTCGAAACATAGCCCCAGCTCCACGTGGATTTATGCGTTCTTGCACAGAGTACATATGTGAAAAGCAAAATGAAAGTCATAAGTCATTCCGATGCAGTGGCTTTATTTACATTGTCAGTTCACTTTATACTGGGTAGAGATTTTCCACCCTTCACAGCCTGAAATAACTAATGTCATATTCTGTCTCCACCTGTGCATACTCATTACCTGAGCTACAAAACAATGAGTTCTGGATGGAAAAAAACATTGCCTTATTAAGCAAAGTGTCATCATGGAAAAGCAATCATTCTTTTAGATTTTTCCTGTGAGGCTACCTTAATAACTCACTCAGAGCAGTTATCTCCCAGGAAACGTCTAGATCACAGAGGAAGACTGTTAGACAATATGAATCTGGTATGAACAGTGCAGGATGGATGTTTCCAAACATGAATATCTACATTTATTAAAAGTCCATATATGTCAAAGCTCACTCCTAATTCATAAAGAGCATTCTTCAGTATGGTTTAAATGATTGTAGTGTATTTTGTTACATAAGTACATGATAACTTGGCAAGTACCCTTTTAGTAAATATATAGGGCTTGCCATTATAAATAGCTAAAAGAATTTACATATAAAAATTTCAAAATAAAATTATTTTTACTATTCTTAATCCATATGCAGCCTGTCATACCAGAAGCTATCTGCCATCATAACAAAGGAAACTATGTAAAACCTAATTGGCAAACTTAGACTTTGATTTGTGAGACTGAAGAGTTATGAGAAATAATGAATAATTATAATTTTAGACAAACACCGTTTTAACATCACCAGACTATAATCCTTTAGTGAAGGTGGGGAATCCATTTTATTACTTCCAGCATGAAATTAAGCAAGAAATTTCCACTATTACATGGAAATATTAATTAAAATACAGCTTTTTATGGGCATGGACACTCCACATAATCAAGTACACACACACACACACACACTCACACACACATGCAAATGCACACACACACACACACACGCAAACAAGCACAGAAACAAATATGCACACACATGCACACACATGCACGCACATGCACACACACGCACGCACATGCACACACATGCACACACACACACACACACACACACACACACACACACACACACACACACACACACACACACACACGAATGCATAGGTTTCCAGAGAAGATCCACGAACTTATGCCACCTGGACTCAAAACTATGTATATGCTTGTTCTTCCATTTATTGCTTTGTAATAGATGTAAACAGTCAGTTTTTCACATTGGTTTATTGCTAAAATAGTAATATTAAGGTCAAACACAAGTTGGTATCACCTAGTGCAGAACAAGACTAATAATGCTACTGGAAAAATTGCCAAAATTGGCACCTAATGATCCCTGGCCATGTGCGTTAGTGCATGAAGATTAAAGTAGTTCATATCATTAACCAGTTCTTATAAATTTTATCTTTTCAATACTGATGAACAGTTTGCAAAGGTAAAGGAATGGGGGATCATGCAAGAAAACAATGGTCCAAGCTGCTTTCAAGTTCCCTGGTTTAGACCAGTTGTTTTAGTTTCTAAAATAGAAACATATTTTGGTTTCTCAAAGATGTTAGGCTGGGGATTCATGCAGGTCAGTCACCACAGTGAATTCATACCCACTGTTTTGTAGCAAATCAATCTCAAAATTCAATAGCTTAAAAACAATAGAATTTAATATTTTGTGATTTGAATGGGTCAGGAAACCCCTGGCAGTTTGTCTGTATCCTCTCCCGTGGGTCTCATGGGAGACAATCGGGTTGACAAGCTGCACTCATCTCTGGTCATCTGGGGAAGGGTCTCAGCTCATGCACACCCCTGGTTGTCTGACTGAGGCCTGCTTTCTGCTGGCTCTTACAGAGTCTGCACTTGATTTCTCCCGCACATTAACCTCTCTCACACGCTTGCTGCATCAGAAAGAGAAAACCAAAGATCCCCAATGAAGAATTTGGAGGGCTCTTTTTAGCTGGTTTGGTTTTAAATTTTAATAATGAGAATATATGTTTGTTCTTTTTGGTTTTGGTTTACAGATCGTTGTGTGCGCTTTGAATCGGACAAGTGTCTCCAAGTTTCAGAGGATTTCTTTGCTCTGGGATGTACAGGTTCTCACCTCAAGTAAGTTCCACTAAACAGGAAAAGCTCAAGGACATGGAAGGAAATAGCACCAGGGAATTATATTAACCTGGCATGTGGGTTTTGATTTGAAGTGTGAAATCTCTGAAAACTTCCCCCAAATGATTGTGACTCATAGTGGTGCTGGGAACTACTGATTTTCAGATTAGGTTTGTGGCTGGTACAGCCAGACACTGAACTCAGATCTCAGCCACTAGGTGAGTTATCAGTGGGTAAGCCGTTATGTTGGACTTCAATTTTCTCCTGTGAAAAATTAAAATATTTGATGTGATGTGTACATTTGTTGTTAGAAGTTAATGTAATAGAAGTACTTGCCTCTATACCCTAAACATTAGAAATACCCTGTATAGGTAAGATGTGGTAATAATTATAACTATATAGTTGAGTGTAAAAAGTAATAAAATATTTGCCACCAATGGCCCTATTCAAAGAATAATGCATAACATTTCCTGCTAACTACCCCCAGAATTATTTTTAGATTTTATCCTTGGGTCATTTTAGGGATGTATGTCATAGTACCTTTTAAGTTACTAAACAACTACACACGTAAGAGTTTATAAAACGTTTTCAATCAACTGAGACTATTTTAGATGTTGGGGACACATAGGACCCTGACCTAGAGCAATTTATTCTCTCATGCAGTGACTTTCAATCTGTGGGTCACACCTCTTTTGAGGGTGAAGCAACCCTTGTAAAGGGGTCACCTGTGATCATCAGAAGACCCAGACATTTGCAGTACAAATCACAACAGTAACAACGTTACAGTTAAGAAGCAACAAAAATAATTTTATGGTTGGGGTCACCACAACATGAGGAACTGTATTTAAGGGTCGCAGCAGTAGGAAGCTTGAGAACCACCACTCTGAAGTATAGAACAGAAAAACAAACAACCATTAGAACCTGCTCAATAGCTTCCCTCTTACTGTCCAAATGCTGAGCCAAATAATCTGGGTATCTCAGAGGCCAAAATGTCATCCAGATAGATCTGCATTGGAGGATGGAGGGTGCGTAGGTGAGCAAGTACGTTTCTAATCCTGAATACCGGAGGTCACCAAGCAGACACTGTGTGGCATCTAGACAACTTTCTGTGTTCGATCTCAAACCCACAGAGCCTTTCTATGCAGGAGAACAGAAAAGCATACTCCTAGATCCTCTGAGGAAGGAGGTAGGAGAGAACACACACCCCAGGTTCCTAAGGCAGTGCTGTTCAGGAAGGAGGAGTCAGCAAGCCACTGTCCCTGGTACTGAATGTGGCTTGTCATGTTTTTGTACAGCCCACATGGTAAGAATGGTTTTTATATTTTTTAAAGGTTGAAAAAGAAAAAGAATATTTTCTGGTATATCCACATTGTATAAATCGAAATCCCAGGGTCTGTAAATAACATTAGATTGGAACACAGCTATGCTCATTTATTTACTCTATTGTCTCTATTATTTTTTCTCACACCACCAAAAGCCGAGGGAGAAAGCTGTGGTAGTGCCTGCATGTAGAAAATGTAGAATATTTGCTGTCTGAGCTTTTATGAGACAAGTTTGCCAACCTTTTGCATAATGGGAAAACCTGGCTTGAGGAAATGTCAATCTCCATTGTGACCTTTCGCCGGAGGCAAATCCTTCCCACATTTTTGCCTGATACAAAACCACCATTCTCTCAGCGCCCACCACCCTCTCAACACCCACCACTTTTTACAACCCCGACACCCCCCCACACACATCCAAATCAAAACCTGGCAAGAATTTTATAACTTTCCTTCACTCCTTATGTCTAGCCAACCATTATTTCTTTTCTGCTTATTTTTCCTTTAAAATGTCCCTGGCATCATTTTTTCTTTTTACTCTAATACTTCACACCAGGATCCTTGAAAGATTTCCAATTAGACTTCTTATTTCTGGTACTTCCAAAGTCTTTTAAGTTGAAAATAACTTGAGAGAGTCTCTGCGCAATCCTGTCATTAGTAAAATGAGGAAACTCTTAGCCTGTAAGGCAAAACAACTTTCACAAATTTGTAAGTCTAATCTGTGATGGACCAGCTCTGACTCCCTCCTCCACAATGGCTCAGGGATCCTTCTACCCTGACCTTCTCTCTGATCATGTAGCTTTAATATGAAATCCTGACTGATCACATCAAATTCAGAATACAGGCCCAAGATCAAATTTTATTCTGAACCAGCTTTTTTAAAATAAAGTTTTATTGGAAGACAGCTGTGATTATTTGTTTGCTTATTGTCTCTATCACTACAAGACACAACTGAGTAGCTACACTAGAAACTCACAATATGGCTCCCAAAGCTTAACATTTGTCATCAAGTCCTTTATGGAAGATATTTGCTGATCCCTAATCTAGACCTACTCAAAGAATTTACTGTCTCCTTTCACTTTCTCTGACACTAATGGTTAGGTGTTTCCTATGTCCAGTGTCACCTTCTGTAGTAAAAAAGACACTGTGTTTTTAAGTACATGGAGTCTGAATTGAATGTTATGTCTCTCATTTGCCTTTGAATCTTTATGTGGTCAATATGATCAATGAGATACCAATAGATTTGTGTACCTACTTTCCAGTGGGCATCTTTAAAGGAAGGAAGGAAGAGTGATCCATCCCTCCCACTACCTACTGTCTATTCCTGGCCAGAATGGTGATAGGAAACTAATAGAGACATTTTATCTCACATGGAGAGGACCTCACACATAGTTGGACTCTCTATTATTCTACACTGCAGAGCAAAAGTTGGACAAGTTAGGTCCAAACCCTCCACATTGTGAAACTTGAATATATTTGTAGGAGCTTGTAGTGATAGGCAGGAACAAGCCATGTTCTGAAGTTAAAGCCGATGTCTGTGGCCATCCTTCTCAGGGTAAAGTATAGAACTTCATCATATTTCTAAGGGCCTTTATCAATGTGCACCCACTGTCAGGTGTGCTTAAAAATGAGTCTTCTTTTATGTGGCACACCTGAGTCACATTAATCAGTAAATCAATCCCCTGCCCGGTGATCTTTTGACCCAACGGCAAGCAGATTTGTGTTGGTGGAAAAAGACTAAGTAGCTAGCTGCACTGTTGTGTTTTTACCCATCTTTTCATTGTTTTTTTACCTGGCAAAGCAGTTTCTCTCCCTCTCCCTCCTCCCTCCCCTCTCTCTTCCTCCTTCCCTCCCTCCTGTTTTCTATCTCCCTCTTCTTCCTTCTCCCTATTCACATCTAATAGTGTTAAGCTGAAAATCCCCCACCCAAATAGTATCCTACACTGAGCTTTCTACAAAGGCTGAATGACCAATTACAACACCAGTGATTATGGAGAGGCTGCAGTGTTGCAGATACAGAGCCAAATTACCCCAGGTTATCTTTATCCCTTAGTAGCCATTCCCTACCCACCTTTGGGCCTGACATGCATAGTCATAGACCACCGGCTCGGAGCTCCCACCAACTCAAACTCTAAGATATCCTAAGATTCCATCCAAAGCCTCCAACAGAGATTCTCTCACTTAGGTGTAACCTATGTACCTGGTGTTTCCACTAATGTGTTTGGAGAAATGTGTTACCAGTGATGTCCTTTGCTTTGTTACAATAAAAATTTAATGAAACCATTACCACATTGGAACATGGAGTCTGGGTGATCTAGATCTGCGATCCTCCATGTGGTCACTCATATTTGCCTCCAGAATATATGACCTCTCACCCACCCCTTCTTGAGGTAAGAGCTGTGCATGTACATCATCAATGTTTCACCCTGGCACAACTTCTTTCAATGCCTATTTATTGATACAGAAGAATTAATACACCTAAAAGAAAGATGGACTAATTACTGTGCACACAAATCAACCCCCCCCAAAAGCTGGAAAGAGCTCATTTCCCAGCATTCCTGCACCACCATAGCTCTGGGGTTCTCCATGGAAACGCAAGTCCACATTTAATCAGTCTCTGTTAATTAGGATGGTTCTGTCACTTGCATTTAATCTTAAGTGACACATTTCTCAAGTTTTCTTGTAGACAAGCCAGTATCTTTACAGCTTCAGCCTGAGTTAGGCTTTCTTGCCTTTCCATTGCTCTGCCCATGCAGCTAGTCCATGCTGGATTACCCATTCTTCCCGGCTCTGCCTGGCCACACTTTACTAAATCTTCAAAGCAGTTCAAATTTCCCTTCAACCTGCCACATTTTGCTTGTCTTTGCCTAATTAGAATCAACTGGCATGTTTACAGCTAACTGATGCTGGAATATTTATTTCATTCCATTCTTTGAGACGTGATTCAGTCCTTTACAACCAATAATAATGCACTTTAAAAGTTAGGAATTTCTTACATTTTAGCTTTACTTCCAATGTACCCACACTATATGCAACCACAAAATAGCTGAGAAACTTATTTTAATTAGTTAGCTAAACGCACATATGAGCTCATATGTTTGCACACCCCATAGTCATAGACATAGACATATTCTAACACTTGAATCATATGAGCAAATCTTCAAAAAAAAAAAAAGTCCATCTCAGAAGAAGTCATAAAACTATATGTGTCAGGCATTTAGGCAAAGGGCCACAGGCTGCCCCATAAAGTCACCAGGAGGCAATGCATGTTGCCATATGTATAGCAAGTTGAGCAAACACACCCTGGTCTGTTTTAATGTCTTTATATTTAATGATGAAGCACCCACAGACTAGACAAACAATGGAAATTTGTTTCCCAATGGAGAACTGTTGTGTCTATAACCATGGTGACATATTTGATTTCTGATGAAAGTTTCTTTCTGCCTCCAAGATGGCACAATCCTGTGGCACCTTACAGAGAGGAAGCATGCTGTAACCTCAAACACTGGGAAAGGAAAGACAGAGTATTCCCTTCTCTTCAGTCTTTTTTTAAATAAAGCAGTATTCAGTCTATTCTATTCTAGAAACCTATTCTTCTGAGTAGAGCTCTTAAAATTAAAGCATCCCACCTTCTTGGGGCTCATGTACCTTGGAGTGTCTTTGAAGTTGCTAAGTATGCAAGGGTAACCTTGCACTTCTGACATTCCTGGCTTATTAAGTACTGTGAATCTAACCCAGGGTTTCTTTCAAGCTATGCAAACCCTCTACCCAGTAAGCTATACCCCTAGCCTTGAATATCTCTTAATACTATTCCACTGGGTATTAGGGTCCCTGCATAAATTCTAGAGAGAATACAAACTGTGTGTAATTCCATATTCAATTTCTTCCTTTATTATTCACAAATAATAATAAATGCTTCATGGGCCTAGAAACTGCACATCCATGTCATCTCCTAACAGAGCATTAGACAGATACATTTAAAGCAACAAAGGAAAAGCTAATGAGATCTTGTTTATACTTTTCCTATGGAGCAAACATAACTGTGCTCACTTGTCAAGAACTTGAATGTCAGAATCCAAACACTTCGTGTGCCAACATCCAGGCAGCATGTCCCCTGCGGAGCTGCACAATTTATTTATCTACAAGGTAGAAGTCTATTTGTATAAGCCCAGCCTGCAGCTTTTAAATAGTGATGTGTAGTCTGTCTGCTTCTATTAGCTCACAGGGCAGAGTTCCTAGAGCAGCATTACAAATGAATTGATTTCAGTGTCAGCCAAAAGCCTACCTAGAGACAAGCGCCAGGCATGGCTGAAGAGCAAATGAAGTTAGAAGCATATGAGGACCGATGTTTGTTCCTTTGAGCCTGTGAAGGTTGTTTGCTCCCAATTTTTTATACTTCCCAATCTTAGGTGGCTGTGAGGACAGTCTTTCCCACCCCCACCCCCAGGGGTGGCTGACAGTTGTCAGTCTACAGAGAAACATGAGATCATGAAGCAATAGAAACTTGTCAGATGGCTCAGGAACAGAGTGGCTCTCAAGACTTTTTGTTTGTTTTAGGAATATAGTTCCTGTCCATATTCCCCCAAACCTTATTCCTCTGCTGTTTCTGAACATTTTGTTTGGTGTCCTGATTTTTTTAGTCAGTTGCTATTAGTTTGTGAAGTGCTTATCAGAAGAAATGTTTCTCAAAAAAGAATATGCCACATAGTGGTATCTTTCTGCAGGTTCTAGAAGCATCTTACCCCTTTATTTACCTCATACCTTTGGCTAGCCCTGCCTGCCTCAAACAAAGCCATGGCCTGCAGAAGTCCCCCCCCCCTTTTTTTTTACTTTAGGCCCATAAGATCCATGAAGATATTAGCCAAAAACAAGGAGCTGCCTCCTATTTTAAAATGGATTTTAGGTCTCACAGGCTTGCTAAATTTCTGACTATAGACATCTGAGGATTGTAGAACAACTACTCTGCCTTGGTTTCTCTCCCTGTCTTCCTCGGGACATCTCTGCTCTGTTTGTTCTTATAAGAACACAGTAAATGCTACTTCCCCAGTCATGAACATTCCCATAATGGATTGTGTCAAGGAAACACAATTACAAAAGCAAATCTTCTCCCAGGCCACAAGTACTCTGCACAAAGTTAATAATGGAATAAGTATAAAGCCAGAAGGTGATACCCATACAAAGCCTTAAAAAAGATTTAAAAAAGGAGGTAAGCATGCTCCTTCTCAGAGTCAAGTGAATGTAGTTTCCAATGGACACCGTTTTAGGTAAACAACAAAGGAGTGTTTAAGAAGACTATGTGGTGGTTCAACACTATTATTCCAGCACTTAAGAGGTAGAGACAAGACTATCCGGAGTTCAAGAACATCCTCAGCTACATTGGAAATGTAAGTCCAGTCTCAATACATAGGACTCTACCTTTTTAGGAACAACACCATTTTGACAGCATGGTTGGTCGACATGGGTCATCCTCATTATCTAGTAGCTGGGTAACCATCTGTGTTAGGAATTGGCTTTATTCAAAGGGAAAAATAAATTCATAACTTCATGAATACATGCATTTTTGCAACTTGAAACACAGAAACTGGGAGCTCTAATAAGGAGTTGGCAGTTCAGGCTGGTGTGCCAGGCTGTAGGGTCGATGCTGTATATGCACAATCTCAGAAACACTCAAAGCCATCCTCAACATGAGATACTATTTCTTTCTCATAGAAATGACTCTGAGATCCCTGAGAAAAGTGAGACAGGGTCATAGTGCCTAGGTTGTGTCAAATAAAGTCTAGATAACTGTTAGAGAAGAAACAAATTTGTAATTTCAAGTTTCCTGCAGCAAAATCCATAAGAAAGGCTGTCATAGAGAAGCCTGCTTTGGCACACACTTCTATTTATGTGTGTTCTTATAATTTAACTTTAGCATCAGGTGTCCCTATGTATTAATTCAATGTATAAGGAACAGAAAGAGAAGAGGGATGGAAGCCAAATAGGAGGAAGATGCACAAGTCAGGGAGGAGAAAAAACAGGCACTGGACTCACTCTGGACCTGGAGAAAATCTCCTGAGTCAGGAACACTTGCTCAATGTGGTCATCCACTGAAACATTTGGGCACAATCACCAAGTCTACCTTACACATTGCAACTCAGTTTTGTGAAGGTATATCGTAGTTTCTAGAAAATTACTTTTTAAATATATATATTGTTATTCTACCTTCCTGTTCCTTCTTCTGGTCTCTCAATGTTTTCCTTGTCTCTCTTTCAAATTCAAGGCCTCCTTGTGTTTAATTATTGGTGTGTGTGTGTGTTCCTAAGTATCTAAATAAATCCACTCAGTCTGTATAATGTCCTGATACATGTATGTTTTCAGAGCTGGCCATTTGGGTAACAGTTGGTGTGCTCTCCCCAGGGGAAGACTATTTCTCCTGCTATCAGCATTCCTTAGTGGCCTGTAGTTCTGTGTGTTAGGCTGAGGCCTCAGGAGCTTCCCCTGTTCACGTTGACACATCTATTACTGCCATCCTTGTTCATATCACATTTCGGCAGCCATATTAGGGAGACTTTATAGGTTTTGCTTCTGACATTTCTAGAAGACATAATCTCCTTGTTCTTTTGGCTCTTAAAAACTTGAAATAAAGCAAAGCTCTTCTAAATGTTTCTGCAGTAGAGCCATGTTTAGGAGCTCTGACTAAAGATCTAACAACTTAAGCTTTTCTCTTGCTCTTCCCTCACCTACCACTGAGCTTCTAGAGAATTTAGTCTAATATGCTGATGAAAATAACTTAGAAATGTGCAAAACTTATGAGCAAACAAATAAGCAAAGCCCATTTCATTGAAATACGTCTTGGGAATGGAATTCAAATTCTTCCAGCACAGAAATGTTGCGCAGACAATTCATCTGTCTTGCCCAGCAGATCATGGGGTTAAGATTCCAACTATGGTGTTGGTTTTTAAATTAGTTTTGAAATGGGTTCAATCCCTGATTCTGAAGTTTGTTTTTTGTTTTTTTTTTTTTAAATAAGAACTTTGCTTTTTCCAAGAAAATAGACAGAGATCTTCAGGTTAGAAAGGCCCCTGGCTTACAAGAAAAGCAGAGTTCAAGGGATATTTTAATGTCTCCAGGAGAGAATATTTCAGGAAATGGCTGAAGCTTGAGTGGGAACAGAACATCCAAGAATTTCCAAACAGGCTGCACTGATCTGCCTGCCATTACCCTTGCCTTTACCCTCTGCACCATCTCTATTCAGACTCAAGTTAGTGTGTGGAAAGCCAAGGGCAGTGCTCCACGTCTGCTAGCAGATAACTGTCAGCGGTAATTAAGCAGGGAGCTTGGTTAAAGGCTTGGCTTTCTGCTGAATAGCATCTGGATCCTTGGGGCTGAGAAAAATATGAATTTCTTAGCACCTGCAGGTATACTGGAAGGCTTACAAAAGATGTTTTCAAGATCTCTTGGTAGGGGGGCAGCACTGTTTAGAACAGGTCTCTGTCAGAAGAGCAGAGTCTAAAAGTATGGTCTAAAAGTAGTGTCTCACACATAATAGGATTGGGTGCAGAGATATGAAGACAAGATGAAAGTGTGTGGGGATATTTTGATAAAGCAATATAAATTAATAAATGGCAAAGAGAATAAAAGGGATATGGTGTTGAGTAAAGGGATTTAAGATGCCAGATGAACTGAAATCATGGGTAAAATAAATCATAAAAGATTTGGAGCCCTTTACACATATAAATCCTTTATGGCTATGTCTACCAAATAGAGATATATCCACCATTTATTCCACAAAATAAGAATAAATACCAGTTTACATCACCTTGAAATGATAACAAAACAGAGGGGTTGGGAATAATTCCTATATATAATGAAATTAAATTTCATATATTTTATCAGGAAATTTAGTTTTGCAATTTATAAATTGAGAACATGACCCATCCAAAGTATGGCTGAGGAGGTCTTAACTGTAGAGATACAAGAGAGTACAACCAGGGGCATCTAAAAGAGTTCAGAACAGAAAGCAAAAGCGGTGGAATAGTCAGAGACTAAAGGGGGGAGGGAGAGGGGCAGAGAGAGACACCCAAAGAGAGACACAGAAAGAGAGATACAGAGAGACAGAGACACACACAGAGAAACAGAGAGAGAGACAAAGACACACAGAGAGACACAGAAACACGGAGATACAGAGATACAGAGAGACATATAGGAAGAGACAGATAGACAGGCAGGCAGGCAGGCAGACAGGCAGGTAGGCAGGCAGGCAGGTAGGTAGGTAGGTAGATAGAGAGCCAAGAGAGTGTATGACTGAAATATCATGGTAATAGAGGATGAAGAAGCTGGTAAAGGGGAGTCCACGGACTGGAGGAATTTAGGGTAGGTCTAGGTAAGAAAAGCAGAGAGAACCACAGGTCCTGAGGGGGCCTGGAGGCCAGCATGTGCTTTGGTATGTTCATAGGCACTACATCTAGTTATTGTCCCCATTTGTTTCTTTTAGACCTGACAATATTAAGAAATGTCATAATACCATTATCGGTTAGTGCCTACTGTGTACCAGGTGGGAAGGTAGGTACTTCAGGCAAATAACAACAGATCCCCCCAATAATGGCAAAGTGAACATTATTTATATGTAGTTTGAGTTTCTGAAAAATAAGTTGCACTGATTATACAACTAAGAAATGACAAAGTTAGAGTGGAAAGTAAGGATTCTGAGAAAGGGAGCCTTTATATATATATATAATTTTTCCCCATGTATACCCCATGCTCATAGTACCTTCCCTCCTCCCAACCCCTCCCAGTCCTCCTTCAACCTTCACCTGGCCCCATCCCCCATCCATTCCCCAAAAAAGGTAAGGAATCCCAAGGTGGGTCAGTTCAGTCTGATGTATCTCTTGAAGGTAGGTCCGACTCCCTCATCCCAATATTAGGACTGGGTTAGGTGTTCCTCTGTAGGGAATGGGCTCCAAGATGCCAGGTCATGCACAGGAACATGGTCTGATCCTACTCCATGAGGTTCCACATACTGCCCACGGCATTTGACAGTCATCTGCCTTTGGAGAGTTTAGTTCCTTTTCCTGAAGATTCCCAGCGGCTGTTTTTGATTCAGTGAGCTCCCAATAGCTCTGGCCAGCCATCTCTGTGGGACTCCTCCTTGTAATCCGGATCCCTTTTTTTCCTATATACACATCTCTCTCTCTCTCACTGGGAACTCATAGCAGCATTATTCGTAATAGCCAGAACCTGGAAAGCACCTAGATGCCCCTCAACTGAAGAATGGATTAACAAACTGTGGTACATTTACACAAGGGAGTACTACTCAGCAGTTTAAAAGAAATGACATCCTAAAACTTGCGGGCAAATGGATGGATTTAGAGATATCCTCCTGAGTGAGGTAAGGGAGCCTTTTTTATGTTCTCCTTGGTTTCTAGTAGAGATGCTAAGGACTGGGTTCTCACAGGCTCTGTTCTGTGACTAGATTCTAACAGCCACAAGAAAGAGAATCACTATGCAGTTTTCTCATCTAAGCACGGCATCCCACTATGACTTGGCCCCCAGGTTTCTATCCACAGAGGGTATTCTCTCATTCTGTTTTCTAGTTTTCCATTGGGCCAAGATTCCAAGCCTTTTCTGTAATATTCTTTGTTTATATCATACCAATATGTGCATATTACTTTGATAATATGAACATGTGAACATATAAAGTATATTGCAATTTTATAGTAGAGTAGAATTAGATTAAATTAAAACTACTTTCAGCATAATTACTCTACTACTTTTAGATACTTTGAATGCAATATGATTAAATGCGTGATTTTATTTACTGTTATTTTATATCTTAGGTTGAATAAGTGTGTTTCTAGGTTCAGTTTATGTTAATGTATCTGTGAGATGTTTCTTTTAATGTATGGGATTCTTAAGATTTCTTTTTAAAATTATCTATCTGAGCATGTGCACATGTGAGTATAGATAGCCATGAAAGTTAGAAGGGTACCCCTAGTCTCCTCAAATTGGAGTTACAAACAGTTGTAAGCTGTCCTACATGGGTGCTGAGAACTGAACTTTGGGACTTTGCAAGAGCAATGGGTGCTCTGAACTTCTCAACAACATCTCCAGCTCTGGTTTTGATTTTCTGGATCAGGGTCTGACTATGTAACCCACCCCATCCCTAAACTTAGGGTGTTCTTCCTGGGTGATAGGGTTACAAACATAAGACACAATGTCTAGCTTAGGTGATGAATTTTCTCCTACAGATGTTAGAACAAGTGTTCAGTCAGTAAATATAGATTTCCCCTGCTTTGAATCAGCTGTTAGTTTATTGAGCTTATTAAATACTGGAACTCTTATATTTTGACAAGTGGGTTTAAATATTCCTTATAAGATAAAATATTTTAAACAGTTTAGGATTTCCTGTTCCTGATTTTCTTAAATTTTGTGCGTGACTATCAATAGAAGACTTAATACTAAAACCGGGAAACAATCTCCACATGCTGGGTTTACTCTAGTCAATCTGTGGCATAAAAGGCAGCTGGTTTCTGTCTCTTTGCTACCAACATGAAATTTGCAAACAGATAACTGTGAACCTACCTGGAAGCCCATGTCAGAACTGGAGGGGAGAGGGGCATCACAGCTTTCCCCATAGTATGGCTCACAGAGTACCTGAAAGAAGTAGCTGCTTGAATACATTCTGGGAAGACACGTGCTTCCACTATTGATATTTTGAACTATACATCTCTATGGTAATACTCACCAAAGCTGCTGTTTATTTACTTCTATGTAAGTAGTTAAAACTCAATAGTAAAATCTTGAAGCCCATCTCTTCAGTAACATCACTGCAGTAACATTGCTGTGTGGCCAAGTCCTGATGAGAGACCACTATCAGTCTGTGATGGGTTTGGCTCTCAGTGGCCCAGCTGCACTGAGGTTAGAGGCTTCTTCCTCAGGGTCATCTCCCAGCCCATCCAGCCAGTACTTTCTGGAGGAAGAATGAAAGCAGGCATGCAATGCACAGCTGCTGGCAGAGGGGAGGTTTCCTTGAGGAGTACCTCCACACCTCATATTACACCTCTCAGCAGCAAGCTGGGAATTCAAGGGTTTACTCAGAGGTAAGTTATTACTTAGGAAATTCTAAAGTTGCTGCTAAATAAATAAGTTAAGATGGCTGTTTGGTTTTTGCCAACTTGACACAAACTTGGATGTATCTGGGGAGAGGAAAAAATAATTGAGAAAATGCCTACATAAGATGGGCATATAAGCATGTGTTGATGAATGATGGATGTGGGAGCACCTAGCTCAGGGTGGGCAGTGCCATCCCTGGTGGCCCTGGATTGCATAAGAATGGCTGAAGGAGCCTCAAGGAGCATCCAAATAAGCAGCACTCCCCTATGGCCTCCGCTTTGGTTCCTGCCTCCAAGTTTCTGTCCTGAGTTCCTGTTCTGACTTCCTTGGTGTTGGATTGTGACCTGTAAACTAAAATAAGCCCTCTCTTCCCCAAGTTGCTTTTGGTCATAGAAACAGTAAGACAAATAGAAGGAAAAATGGAGGAGAAAATAAGAGATGCAGATAAGAAAAAAAATCTTAGAAATTAACAATTATTCTAACTCTTAAGAGAAAAAAAGAAAAGCCTCAGCCGGTTTGTAGTTTGCAACTACAAACAATTCAAAGACATTGAAGATCCCATTGCAAAAAATCAGTTGCAAGGACCAGTCATTTGCGAAAAGAAACATGCAGAGGTCTATGAACTTCTGCATGCCATGCTATCTTCACCTGTTTTGGGGATTCCTAGAAAATCTTAGAAACAAAGGAGATGATGACAATTAGAATCTAATCTCTGGTCCTCCATATATGCTACAGAGATGGCGGGACTTGATAGGTAATGTGCAGATAGACTACTTCAAAACCATTGTAAATTGCTTTACATGAATTTTACACATAGATAAGACTTAAATATATATATATTATATATATTATATATATATAACTTTAAAGATTATAGATGCAGATATGTACTCAAGCTATAACTACAAGGAAATGGTCACAGTAATTTCAATGGTCTAAATGCCAGTAGTAAATTTGATTACCACAAGGCAACCATTTTCAAAAACCAGTTATCAGCCCATTGAAAGACTATTAAATTATTCAATGGAATCTGGAATTTATTGTTACTGTGTGTTCTACCAACTCAACTTGCTCCTGGGAGCAGAGAGCTCCTGTTTTTGAAGTCCATCCTACTTGATCTTTTAGAATGACACTCTTGAATAGCATTTATCAGAACCTTGGGTACATTGTATAATGCAGAACATTTTACTGAAACGCCCATATAAATGTGGTCCTTGACCTCTAGAAGCTTCCTTTGTGAAAATAAGACCTTTCTAAAGTTTTAAGAAGAAAGAGAAAATTCCCAGCTGCTTATTACTTGTGATATCCTCATCATGAATAGTACTGACTGGGTCATGATAACCCAACGAAGTGGACCCAATTATTATCTTCATTGCAAATGAAGAAGCTGAAACTCAGAAGTAAAATAATGGGCTAGGGATTGCAAAACTATTAATAAATAATGCAGACAAGCCCAACAAGAGCACAAGAAATTAAATTATCTATACTCTGTACCAATGTAGCACACCAACGATATGGCCATCTTAAAATATGGATTTTTAATATACAAAAGTATTTTGAAGTTATATATAACATTATAAGTGTGTTAGACATTATACTTAAAGCAGTATGTTTTATACAGTTAGAAATTAAATGTAAATATGAATGTTTTAAAACTTTATACTTATGCAGAAGAATAAATAAGAAGAGAACGCCATCAAACTGCAGTAAACTTGGACTTGGCTAATTGCATCTGAACAGCTGGTTTGAAGCCAGATTTTTTAAGTTAGTACTCAATATATACTATTAATATTAACTGATTTATTATTATTGCAAAAGAGTGTGTGTAATTTAAGGGATAATTGAAATCCAGGGAGAGTGAGCAATCATTACTCTAATGATTAGAACGTTCTTGATTTGAAACCCCAACCTAGGATCAAAATACAGCTTCTCTTTCTGAAAATATGAAAGCAGGCCTCTAACAGATATGTTTTTCCTTCCTCCAAAATGTGTAAAAGTTAAAAATCAGTTCTCATTCTCCAGTAGGAGACAGGAGGGCATGACAGCATTAGCTGTCAGTGTGGGAAACCCTGGATTTCAATCCTTTACCCTCTACTCAACTTAGGAAATTGCAGGATAAAGTCACTTAGAAATATATCCTAAGGCTAGCCAGCTCTCCCCATGGGTTAATGTTGGCCATTTCTCCATTGATGAATCATATTCATACTTCAAAGATGTTGACATTAAAGCAAATGCCCATGGGAACATGGTGCCAGCTCTCCTGGGATTAAAACATTATCCAATGGAGCTAAGGATATCTTGACCAACACTCTTCAGGACAGAAAACTAACTGAACCAAGTGAACTCAACATTTTCCAATTGCAACATTCATTTCTTGCTTATACTCTCTATAAATCACAGTTAGTGATATTTTTATTTTTTCTTTGCTTTGCTTTTATTGAAAATAGATTTTTTTCTCCCAAAATATATCACAATTACAGTTTTTTTCTCTCCCTCTACTCCTCCCAGATCCTCTTCTCCACCTCCCCTCCCCCTAGATCCACTCCCTTTCTGTCTTTCATTAGAAATCAAGCAGGCTTATAAGAGATAATTTCATGTCTATAAAATACAATAGACATGGTTCTTAGTGATATTCTGCTATACTTACAGATTGGTGCATAGCCCAGTTGTCATCAGAGAGGCTTTTATCTAGCAACTGATAGAAACAGATGCAGAGACCCACAGCCAAATATTAGGGAAAGCTCAGGAAAAAAACACTGTAGAGGTCAGGGAGTCTAGAACAACATAAGAAAACCCACAGAATCAACTAATCTGGGTTCATCGGTGCCACAGAGACTGAACTGACAAACAGGGTGCCTGCATCGGACTGTCCTAGGTCCTTTACATATTTGTGACAGTTGTGTAGCTCATTCTTCTTGTGAGATTCCTAACAGTGCATGTAGGGGCTGTCTCTGACTCTTTCGCCTGCTTTGGGGGCCCTTTCCTTCCTATTAGGTTGCTTTATCCATCCTTAATATGAGGATACCTAGTCTTATTGCAGCCTAACATATGATATTTGGTTGAAATCCCCAGGAGGCCTGATCTTTTCTGAAGGGAAGTGGAAGAGCAGGGGGCTTCAGGGAGAGAAGAGGTAAGGGAAAGAGCCTGGGAGGAAAGGAGGGAGGGAAGTGCAGTCTGAATGTAATACATAAGATAGTAAATTAACACTTTTAAAAACCATGCTAACAACACAGTAAAATTAGACAAAAGAAATAAACAGAAAGGAAAGAGCCCAAGAGAGAGTTCACACACTTGGGAATCCCATTTTAAAAAATGCTAAACTAGAAGCTATAATACATATGCAAAGGACCTGTACAGACTGGTACATGCTGCCTCAGTTTCTAAGTTCATAAAAGCTCATGATGATTTAGACAGGGCCCTGTTTTCTTGGTGTCTTCTATCCCCTCTGACCCTTATACTCATTTTGCCTCCTTTTCTTCAGGTTCTATGAGCCCTGTGGGGAAGGATTTGAAGGAAACAGGTCATTTAAGACTACATGTTCCAAGGTCTCTCACTCTCTACATATTGTCTGGCTGTGGGTCCTGCATTTGTTCCCATCTGCTGCTGCAGGAAGAAGCTTCTCTAATGATGGCTGAGCAAGGAGCTGATCTACAAGGTTAGCTGAATGTCATTGAGAGAGATTTTATTAATACTTAAAAAATAGTATTTGGTTTTACCCAAGGTCCCTGGGCTAATTAATATCAAGCTCCTGGTTCCACCAAGCAATGTCTCATGGAGTGGATCTTAAGTCAAATCTGATATTTGTAGTGGATTTATGATGTTACATTGTAAATAATTGTCCTGCCTATGAACAGGACAAATAAAAAACACTCATTGGCCAAAGGCAGACAGGAAGTTGGGCAGGGATACCAGACTAAGAAAACTCTGGGAACAGGAAGAACAGGGCAGAAATGCCACAAAGACTCCAGAGTTGCCAGACAAGCCAGAAGATACAGAGGACAACTATACTGCTCTGAGTACCGAGCCTCATGGCTGAGCAGGATTAGAATCATGGGTTAGATTAAGAGCAAGAGCTAACAAGTTATATGCCTGGGCCCCAGGTCAATCAGTGTACAATTAATATAAGTGTCTGTGTGTCTCAGTGGTTCTGTGGGACTGTGGGTCTGAAAGTCCTGGCCCCAAGACTACTCCGGAAAGTCCAGGCCAGGAGGCAAAGCCCAAAAGTCCAGGCCAGAAACCTAATACAACAAATGGCAGTCCAATGTGGGTAAAATATACCCACATAAAGCCAGAGAAAGCTAAAATAAATAAATAAACAAACAAACAAACAAATAAATATTTTTTTTAAAAAAAAAGGTCTAGAGCACAGAAATGAAGCCCAAAGCAGCTTCCAAGTTGTGTCTCTCAAGTGGCCTGTGGTGTATCGCATTAAATTCCAAAATGGTGTGTTTGCTGCATTCAAATTAAGGTGAACAAGGCCAGTTCCTGAGCCTAGATGTAAGCAAGGAGCTCTGTATGGTGGATTTAAGGTTTCTGTTAATAAGGACAAAAAGAGAATAGAGTCAAAAATGGTAATTTTTTTTGGACAAGCTCTGTTTGCTAGAGGCAAACGGAGGCTTATTTTTTGTTGTTGGTTTTTTTTTTTTTTTTTTTTTTTTTTTTTTTAAGGAGAATCTTCCTGATTCAGCCTTAGAGGCAAAACACTTGTGAGTCTTTGAAGAGGCCCTGCTGGCAAAACTTACATGGAGTTCATGAGCAGCAGGTGGTGGTGCTTTACTTGGTGATTATATGGACCCTAAAATTCCTCAGAGTACCTGGGCTAAAAAGATAAATTCTATGAAGCTAGACTAGGAGCTGGGTGGACCCAGCCAGCCATTTTACCAACCTTTAATCCTTAGCTACACTCTGGCAGATTAAAGATGTAGTCAGAAACAGAAAGAAATAGAGGGAGCTGAGTGAGGTCAGCTGCCCTAGCTAAGCCTATAATCCTTAGCCTCACCTTGATAGATTAAAGATGTATACAGAAACAGAAAGAAATCGAAGAAGCTGGGTGGAATCAGCCACTCTGGCCAAGCAAAGGTGTGTTCAGAAACAGAATAAGATAAGAAATGAGAAATATATAGTAAAATAGATTAAAAAAATAAACTGTAAATGGTTTAGATTGTGTTAATATATATAGATATTATATATACTCGTAGGCTTGAGAGAAAAAGAAAAAGGATAGAGAAAGTCCTTAAAAAAAGAAAGAGTTAAAAAAGCCAGGTAAAGATGGAAATTACAAAGAATGTCTGGATACTGTATATTATTGTCTTGTCTTTAAGTTTCTTGACTAAAAATGAAGTAGTAAAAGCTGCTCAAAGACAGTTGATTATAAATGTTGGATTAATTCAACCTATATATCTTGTAAATGAATTGACTTTAAAATTGAAATCCAAAAATATGCTACTTTGGAGAACAGGTTTTCTTTTTATTTCCATAGAAAATGAGAGGCTGTGGACTCATTCCTGGATAAAGAACATAAAGTTTGATAAAAGAAGATGCCATGAAAATCTCCAATGGAAATGGATGGTCCAGATGATTCAGCATTTCAGAGCACCTCTGTTGAAGTTTTCCCTGAGCCCTGTATCCAAAACTACTTCAAGGAGACTGGCTGAGATGACTCAGCCTTAGAGTCTACTCCACTAAAGACTTGTCCATAATCCTACATTTTTCTTTAGATTCCTATGGGATTGCCAATATCCCCATTCAGCAGCAGGAAGTAGCCTAGAGAACGATGCCCACATTCCCAAAAAATGGATTATGGATGTTTGTCTTTGCCTACAGTGTTGGTTACATG
The DNA here is from genome assembly GCA_033318265.1 of Phyllotis vaccarum. NCBI lineage: Eukaryota > Metazoa > Chordata > Mammalia > Rodentia > Cricetidae > Phyllotis > Phyllotis vaccarum. Next base: position 53,012,278 of record JARWLC010000008.1, read on the forward strand.
TTGTTATAGGTAATAGTAAAAAAAAAAAAAAAAGATTATACAAAGGATATTAGATTTGGGGTTCTTGTTTTAAAAGGAGAAAAGGGGATATGTAGTGGATTTATGATGTTACTTTGCAAATAATTGTCCTGCCTATGAACAGGACAAATAAAAAACACTCATTGGCCAAAGGCAGACAGGAAGTGTGGGCAGGGATACCAGACTAAGAAAACTCTGGGAACAGGAAGAACAGGGCAGAAATGCCACAAAGACTTCAGAGTTGCCAGACAAGCCAGAAGATACAGAGGACAACTATACTGCTCTGAGAAAAGGTACCGAGCTGCATGGCTGAGCAGGATTAGAATCACGGGTTAGATTAAGAGCAAGAGCTAACAAGTTATATGCCTGGGCCCTTGGGTCAATCAGTGTACAATTAATATAAATGTCTGTGTTTCAGTGGGACTGTGGGACTGTGAGTCTGAAAGTCCTGGCCACAAGACTATTCTGGAAAGTCCAGCCCAGAAACCTAATACTACAGATATTTGTTGGCTAATCCCACTAGTGTTGTGCCACCATTGGCCTAGCATGTCTTGAAGGCAGGACACCGTTGTAGATTAAATGGTGTGTAGCTGGATTGGTGTTTGTTTCTCTTTTGGTAGCTTGCCAAGTACTTTTCTTTACCAAAGATGCTAGAATATAGGCCTCAGCTCTACTTCTCCATGTTCAGTGAATGTTATTCTCAACACTGAGACTTTGCTGTCTGTTTGTGGAGAACAACTTATATTCTTGACAACAGTCTGAGTTGTTTGGGGATTCCCACGGGATCCCTATGGCCAACAACTCAGCTAGATCTAACTCACTCTTAGGACTGACAGCTTCATTTGGTGGCAAAGAGATGCCCACTGGGGCCTCTATCACCTTTACTATTGACAATTTCATTTAGATAGTCTTTCTATATGCATATATTTTAGGAAGCTCCAACTGCATTAGGTTTCCATATTACCCCTCAAAAGGCCCTTAATTTTAGCTGTCTGCCCCCATCAAATCTCTCTAATCTCCCCTCTTGATTTTTGGTTTCAACTGTCCTCTATAACTATCTGTTCTATCTCCCTTCCTAACAAGATCTATCTGTCCCCCAAAGTCCCTTATCCTATACCTAACCTCTGTTTCTCTACAGATTGTAGCTTGATTATTATTGACTCTATAGCTAATATCCACATATAAGTGAACAATATAATATTTGTCTTCCTGTATCTGAGATAATTCACCCAAAAATTTTTTTCTAGTTCTATCCATTTGCCTGCAAAAATCATAATGTCAGTTTTTAAACAGATGAGTAATACTCTATTGTGGAAATTTATTACATTTTCATTATCCTTTCTCCTGTTGAGAGACATCTATGTTGCTTTCAATTTCTGACTATTGTGAATATAATAGCAATAAACATGGTTAAATAAGTATCTTTGGTGGGATAAACTGTCTTTTGGGTATATGACCAAGAACGGTATAATGTTCTAATTAGGTTCCTGGGTCCTGGGCAGCCAGAGGTCCAGACCTCAGACCTGTAGTCCCAGACCCCTTAGCCGCCAACCACTGCTAAGGCCCCCCAAAATGACTCAGACACTTATATTAACTTCATGCTGTTTGGCCTATGGCTCAGGCACATTGCTAGCTTGCTCTTACATCTTAAATCAGCCCATTCTCATTAATCTGTCTGCCACATGGCCTGTGGTTCACTTGTGTTCCTTATATGTTGCTCCTTTGGGCTTCGGGCTTGGTCTGACTGACTCCGCCCTACTTCTTCTACCTATGCTCTGATTTCTTCTCCTACTTTTTCTATGATGCCTGTCATGGGCCAAAACAGCTCCTTTATTTAAAGATTGATATTCACAGCATACAGAAAGGCATTCCCACATCAGTTTAGCTAGATCTTGAAGTAGATTGATATGTGATTCCCATCTTCCTGAAGAGCCACCACACTGATTTCCATAGGTACAAGTTTGTATCCTCATTAGCAATGGAGGAGTGTTCCCTTACCCCACATACTCACTAGCATGAGCTATCAGCTGTTTTATTGATCTTAGCCATTCTCACTGGTATAGGATGAAGTCTCAAATTAATTTAGGTTTGCATTTCTCTGATGTCTAAGGATTTTCAACATTCCTTTAAGTGTTTCAAGAATTCTCTGTTTAGAACTGTACCATTTTTACTCACTGGATATTTGTTTTCTTAATATCTAGTTTTTGTTTTGTTTTGGTATTTTTTCTTGGTCTGTTTTGGATATTAATCCTCTATCAGATTGGTATAAGAATATTTTCCTATTCTGTGGGCTACTGCTTTGAATGATATGTCTTGTGCTGTAAAGAAGCTTTTCCATTTCATGAGGTCCCATTTATTAATTGTTGATCTTAGTGCCTGTGCTATAGGCTCTCTTTTCTGATAGCCACTCCCCAGAGTGTTCCATGCTATTCTCCACTTTCTCATCTATTGGTTCAGTGTACACCTGGTTTTATGTGAGGTCTTTGACCCACTTGGACTAGAATTTTATGCAGGCTGATAAGTATTGATATACTTGTATTTTTCCACATGCAGCTTTCCAGCTTAAAGAGAATTATTTCCTAAGGATACCATCTTCTTTTCTAGTGTGTATTTTGACTTCTTTATATAAAAAAAAATCAGGTGTTCATAGGTGTGTGCATTTATGTCTGGGTCTTCAGTGTGATTCCACTGATCAATATGTCTTTTTTTGTGCCAATACCCTGTTGTTTATATTACTTTAGCTTCATACCTCAACTTGAAATGGAAACTAATGAAACCTCTTACAAGTTTTTGTGAGGGATTGTTTTAGCTATTATGGTGTGTGTGTGTGTGTTTCCAAATGAAGCTGAGAATTTTCCTTTCAAGATCTGTGATGAATTGTGTTGAAATTATGATGGGAATTTCATTGAATCTGTAGATTGCTTTTGGTAAAATGCCATTTTAACTATGTTAATCCTATCTATCTATGAACATCTTCTGAGATATTCTTCAGTTCTTTCTTTACCATCTTAAAGTTTTTATCACATAAGTTTTCATTTACTTGGATAGAATTACCCCAATATATTTTATATTATTTGAGGTTATTGGGAAAGGTGTTTCCTGATGTTTTCTTAGTCTTTTTCAGTTGTATATAGGAGGGATACTGATTTTTGTGAGTTAATTTTTGTAACCAGTTGCTTTTCTGGAGGTGTTTATCAGTTGTAGGAATTTCCCAGTGGAAGATTTAGGATCACTTGAGTATACTATTATATTATCTGCAAATAAAGATATTTTTGACTTCTTCCTTTCCAATATGTATCTCTTTGATATCCTTCAGCTGTCTTCTTGCTCTAGCTAAGATTTCAAGTACTGTATTAGATAGATATTGAGAGAGTAGACAACCTTGTATGATTCCTGATTAGTGAGATTTCCTTTGTTTTCTCTGCATTTAATTTGATGTTGGCTACGGGCTTGCTGTAAACTGCCCTTGTTTTGTTTAGATATGTCCCTTGTATCCTTAATCTCTCCAAGACTTTTATCATGAAGGGGTGTTGAATTTTGTCAAAAAGATAATCAGGTGTTTTGTTTTTCTTTCAGTTTGTTTATATAGTGGATTCCATAGACTAATTTTTGTATATTGAGCCCATGCCTGCATCTCTGGAGTGAATCCTACTTAATAATAGTGGATGATCTTTTTGATGTGTTTATAATTCAGTTTGCAAATATTTTATTTAGTATTTTACTTCTATGTCCATAATGGAAATTGGTCTATAATTCCCTTTCTTGATAGGGTCTTTATATGAACTAGGTATTGGAGTAAAACACTGGGTGAAATCCTCTCTAACCATTTGTTAGGTCCATTAGGGTTAGAATATCAATTAGCTCCAGCATTTCTCTGTTTAGTTTTTGTCTAGATAGATGATTCTGGCTTTTATGAAAGTCGGGTAGTTATTGAGGTCTCTCACTAACACTGTGTAAAGGTCAGTATGTGATGTAAGCTGTAGCAGTGTTTCTTCTGTGAACTTGGGTGACCTTGTGTTTGGTGCATAGGTGTTAAGAATTGCAATGTACACCTGGTGGATTTTTCCTTTTATGAGCATGTAGTGTCCTTTCCCATCTCTTCAGATTCCTTTTGGTTTAATTTCTAATTTGGTCAGATATTAAGATGACTACACTAGCTTTCTCCTTAGGTCCATTTGTTTGAAATATCTTTTCCTATTCTTTTACCTTAAGCTGATGACTATTCTTGATGTTGGCATGTGTCTGCCTCTTTGATGCAGCAGAAGGATGGATCCGTTTTTGCATCTATTCTGTTACTCTGTATCTTTTTATTAGGAGAACTGAGATGATTGACATTGAGATGTCAATTAGCAGTGCTCATTGACTCCTGTTCTTTTGAGTCTCTGTGTGTGTGTGTGTGTGTGTGTGTGTGTGTGTGTGTGTTTCCTCTGTTTTGATCTGCTATGTAGAAATTATTTATTCCTTGTGTTTTCTTGGATTCAGTTAACTTCATTTTCTATAACTTACTTTACTACATTTTTGTATAAATATTAATAAAATGGTAAGAGTTTACATCTTTGCTCTAAACACTGGATAAAAGCATCTAACAACTAACAATTAAGTTATTTCTGTAGTTTTAGAAAATAGATAGCATTTATAAAGTTGAATACGTTTCTTTTTCCTTCTTTTCTGTAGAATTTTATAGATACAAGTTTTGAATTTGAGTAAATCTTTACCTATATCTATGATGATCATATTAGTTTATGCTCTTAATCTGTTATTGTAGTAAATATTATTTATTGGTTTTTAAATAGACGAATTCAAATTTACATGTCTGTAATAAAGTAATGGCAAAATTTTAATTGCCAATTGGCTGTGTCAATAACCCAAGGCCTTAAACATTTCCAGAAGTTCTTTTATACTATTCTGTAATTTTTGAATTCTCTTCCTTGAAAAAAAATCTAGATTCTTTTTTAATGAAAGTATTTAAGATGATTTGTTTACATTGAATTGTAATTCTCTCAACAGACTTGTGACACTTGTGACTCCTCCAAGGAGAAGGTGTTTGAGCTGATGACCAAGTTTTATCCCAAGCTGAAAGGCTTTCATGTTTAAATCTCTAAGTACTTCGTAGATGATATAATAGTTTAGATAAGTTATCCTAAACTTCTACTGGGAAATTCCTACAACTGTTCAACACTTTCTGCAAAGTAGCTGGATACACAATTTAACTCACAAAAAATCCTCCTATATACACCACAGCCAAGCAGCCTCATGTAGGTGATCATCAGCAGCTGGTTCATGAGCTCAATGGGGCAGAGTACTGAGATGGTCCTGGAGATCTTTAACACTTAGCTGTGTTGTTATATGGCATCATCTTGACAAGCTCTGAGAAGCTCTAGAAGCCCCGTGCAGAAACAAAGGTAATGATCTATTGAGCCCCCTCTCCCATTCTGTGATGCACAAGAGCAGAAACATTCTTGTTCCTTACCAGGAACTCTAGACTTTACCCAATTTTCTTCCTGCAGGGCTTTCTCCCTCACCCTGACTTCCACACATATACTAAGTATCTAGTTGCCCACAAAAGAAAGAACAAAATAAAAGAAAACAAATAAATGTAAAAATAGCAAAACAAAACATATTTATACATCTTAAAATGTTCCTATTCATTAAATCTCCCCTAAACATTGATTCCGCCTGATGAGGCCAATGAAGAACAAGCACACAACAGAGCAATCTTTAAGTTGTAGGCAGCACTAACAGCAAAGGAACGAACACAGCCCCACTGTGGTCCTCTTTGTGAACAGAACAAAAGACTAGCTAGTTCTCCCACACTCCCCGGAGGAGGGTTTCAAAGTGTAGTTAAGTACAATAGCACATGTGATGATGATCGAAGTCACCTAGAAAATCTAAAATTGGATTTTCTTTGTGTTGAATAAAGATTGTTGTTAACATACTTTATATAAAATGGATTTCATTACAAGTTTCATCTGTGTGTCTGTCTGTATGTGTGTGTGGTGTGTGTGTGTGTGTGTGTGTGTGTGTGTGTATTACACAGATCATACTAATCGCTAGGATTATGCACTTGGATTATTGTATAATTTTGTAGTACAGTGATCTAGTCTCTTGGCCTTTATGATAACGAAAGTTAAATTTTTCCAAGACCATGAACTCATTCTTTATCACTCTCTTCTTCATAACTAAGATAGTGTATTCATAGACCTAAATCTTTCACCTGGCAAACAATTCCTGTGATCATTATCAACAATTGTCACAATGCCATCAATCTTACCTATTCTTTTCTTGTCCCCCATAAGATCATTTCTTCTTACACAGGAATGTACTGAGGAATAATTACTTATTATAATTATAATATAAATATAGATAAATTACTTCAAAATGTTTTTTTTTTAATTTCAGCCATGTAATATCTATTCTACAGTAAAAGCCCAAGCTTATAGAATCTCAGCCATCAGTGATGGCTCTAGTAATATGTTATATATTTAATAAAAACTGGTCTGGAATATCAGAGAAGAGATCTGGCCACAGTCAATCCAGGAGGATCAGAGAGTGGCAACTTACACCTTAAATCTCAGCACAAGGAAAGACCAGGAGTATTGACCTATGCCTGACTGGGAGCAGTGACCTACACCTTTAATCCCAGCAGGTCTGAGTTTGAGACCAGCTTTGTTTACAGAGGGAGTTCCAGGCTCCCGAGCAGGCAGTGGTGAGGCCAGGCCTTTAATCCCATAATTCCAGAGACAGAGATCTTTCTGTGTTTCTGTGAGTTCAAGGCTAACTACCAAATAGCAGTAGCCCACACCTTTAATCTTAACCTGGATGTGAAACAACTGGGTAAAGAGGATATTTAAGGCAGATGTAGGAAGACAGATGGGGCAGTAGGACCCATGAGGAGCAAGGTTGAGCAAGCTGGAAGATATCTGGGTGAGATCTGACTGTGGTGTTTCCTCTCTTTGATATTTCAGCCTTTCTCCGTATCTGGCTCTGAGTCTCCTTTATTACAACCAGAATTCATGCAAGATGGCAAAACTAACTCTGCAGTAAAATGCATTTGTTTATATCTTTTGGCACAGAAAGTATTACAGAAAAAGCCTACAGACTAATTGGGATATTCATAGTACAACATCGGTAGCACACCCTGATGTGTTCACTCAGGCAGTGTTTTTTGTCAACTTGATACAACTTGGAGTTTTCTGGGAAGAAGGAGCTTCCATCAAGGAATTGTCTCCATTATATTGGCCTTTGAGCAAGTTAGTGGGGCATTTTTGGCTAATGATTGATGTGGAAGGGCTCTGACCACTGGGAACTGTGCCACCCCATTGACAAATGGTCCTGGGATGTATAAGAAGCAAACTGAGAAAGACAGGAGAGAAAGCCATTAAACAGTGCTTCCACATGTTCTTTGCTTCAGTTCTTGTCTCCAGAGTCTTGCCCCGCTTGAGTTTCTGCCCTGACTTCCATCACTGACAAACCGGGGACATGTAGGACAAATCAACCCTTTCCTTCCCAAGTTGCTTTTGGTCATGGTGTTTTATTCCAGCAATAGAAAGCAAACAAGGGCAGACATGGAGGTTTCAGAACTGGCATAGCCCTTAATGGGCTCTATGCTTCTTCACTATATCAATGCAGTTCATGGCATTTATTGTCCAGAACCTAGCTGTGTTTTCCAACTTTTACAATCTTCTGTCTATTCAAAAACAAGCCTGAGATCTGGTACTGGTCTAGATTCTGTGTTCTTATGACCACGGTTGCATCTCATCCGTGATGGATTCTTCAGCCCTCTTGGTCAGTGTCTATTTTCCTAAGACTATTTGAACAAACTTGATTCCATATATCTTCTTCTTTTCCATGGATGACATCACCAAGTTTCTCAAATCAGAACTGCTTTTAACTCTTTCTTCTTCCTTAACATCCATCAAATCCACCCCGTCCTCTTGTCAATCCTACTACAAACCTATCTTGATCACACCACCTTCTCTTTATCACAACTGCCATTACTGTAGTAAAACTATTCCTACCCTTTCCTAAATAATTCTATCTACTTTCAATCCTGCCTCCTTTGCCACAGCCAGCTTCAATAGCAATAGCTAAAAGTCTTACAAAATACAAATCTCCCTGACCCTACATGTACTAAAAGCACTCCACTTATGTCCCATTTTGCATGGAATGAAATTTTTAAAATTCAAATACAGTCTATAACGCTCTTATGTAATCACAACCATTCTACTTGAGTTCACATTTTGAGGCCTATCTGGCTTTCCTTAACTTCACAAAGCACTTCTGCCCTCCAAATCCTAAGATTCTTCCTTCTGAGTGTGATACTCTCTGAGCAACAACTTCTCAGACTCCATGAGTTATTTCAAATATTATATACCTAGAAGAGCTGATGGTAGCATGCTTCTGTCTAAAATAGTTCTCTCAACTTCCTACATTTCCTTCACAGCCATTCCACCCTCTATTTCTCCCATAGCATCTTGTATAACCAGCAGGACATACATTTGTTTCCTTGGATTTTGTTAATCTTTCCTCAACTAAATAGAAACTCATGGGCTCGGAACCATCACTGACTTGCTCACCACTGTAAACACAGTGGAAGTTCTTCTGCTATCTTTCCATCTTCTCATTGCGTTTGACTCAGAATGCTGCTTCTTGATGGAAAAATTAATGAGAAGTCAAGGAGGCCCACCGCAGGCTTTCTGTTGTGTTGAATGCTCGCCATATGCTAAGTCCCCTGCTTTTTCTCTCTTTTCTGTATTTTCTTGCTGCAAAAAAATTAATTAGTTGTTATGCCTTGCTGCAAAAATGAATTATTTTCCTCTTTGAATGTTTAGTGGTACTCCACAACATTATGGACCAGTTTGGGTCTTACTCTCTCTAGCTGGTCTGACTGTATCATCTCCATCAATTCCCCTCCTGCTTTTAACATGCTGATAAGAATTACTTTTCATCTTCCCTTCTGTCTTTCTCCTTCTATGGATGCTTTACAGGACAGTTTATTCTATTTCAAAAGCCCAGAACAAGCGACCGTCTGCCATCTGTTAAGTCTTCATTCCTCCTTCATTAAAAATCTTTCTTAAATTTAAGCTTGTTTTTTTTTTTTTTTTTTTTAAAAAAAAAAGTGTGAGTTTGGAAAGCAATGAGATGCCACCCATTTAGATTCATGTGTCTGACAGTGCTCTGCATGGCTTTCTGGGTTCAGTTAATAAGGAAAATACAAAAAAAAAAAAAAAAAAGCTTAAGTAGAATAAACAAAAATCATAATTTTTACATACCTTAAATACATGTCACTGAATTTAACAGTGTGCTCCAATGTGACAAAGGCTCTATTACCTTCTATTCAGTACCAAACACACTTCACACTCACATACTATGCACTTGTTAATATGCTAAATGTACTAACACAAACATCTACATAAGATGAACAGATTACATACAACTTGAAAAAGGTGTTAAGCTATAAACCTATCTTACATATAACAACTGGATAACTCCAGCTTATATAAAAGCTATCTCTTTAAGGTAAGATCAAGAGAGCCTAAAATAGCTGTCTTCTGTCTAAGATTTCAGATATTTAACTTTATTTAAATATAATAACAAATTAGAATTCACCAACAAATATATAACATTCATTGTAAACCAAAATAAAAAAACAATTTTACTAGGTATTTCTGATTCTTTTGGGTATACACACACACACACACACACACACACACACACACACACACACACACACACACACACAAGCTATGGAAATTTCTGTCTGCTTCCTCCTCCTTCTTGCCCTTCTCTAGGTTTTCCTGGTACACTGTGGACTTTGCAGATTTCTCTGTCACAGCCTTATCTCCCCTGGGAGCCTTCATGGGGCTCTCAGGCTCCATAGAACTGCTCACAGGTATGGATACTTGCTTCTTTTACAGCCTTGCTTCAAGGCTTTCATAGCCTTGTGGCTATGACCAGAACCTGCATCTGGTTCTGCAGCACCGACTCCTCCATCTGCTCTAGAAGCTTATAGATCTTATAGATGGAGTAGATGTTAAGGTGGTCCTACTCAGTGCACTGGATCTGAGCCCAGATAGCAGTGGAGCTGGTCAGTCCACCCTCATGAGGTGGGTCTTAAATGTGGCTGCCTACATGTTATGTGTTCTTTGTTATTATTTTTATTTTAAAAATTATTTTATTTTTTTATGTGCATTGAGTCTAATTAACGAAGACCATGGGCAGCCTACCAGTGGCTATTTGTCCCAAAGGAGTAACTCTCCCTCCATAGCCATCAACTGCCAGTAGCTCTCTAGTTAGAGGTGAGGTCTTAGCAGCCCCTTCGCCCTCCATGTTGGATTTTCACTGACTCGATCTTGTGCAGGTAAGCACAGCTATGGTCATGTTTAGAAGATGGCGTTTGACAGTTTTCTTTCACACTCCACCCTTCTCTTACATTCATTCTGTCCCGTCTTCCACAATGTCCCCAGAGTCTTGAGAGAAGGGTAATGTAGGCTTCCTAAAGATGGCCACAAGCCCAACGTCTGCATTAACCACTACCAGCAACCAGAAGCTTCTTTGATCAAGGTTGAGAAAAGCATAAGCCTATGGTTAGAAACATAAATATTTAAAGGGCAGTTTGACAAAGTAACTTTTTAGCAAAGCAACATTAGCTCTCCTCCTTCCCAGGCCTCCTAGATGTAGGTTTTTGACTCTGTTTACTATAGCAGCCATGAATTCCCTCCCAAATTCAATGAAGAGAACATCTGGTTACCCCAAGACTCTTGCCATTATTGCAATAATGGGCACAGTTTGCCAATCTGGTTTGTAGCACACACAGGGAGCAACATGGCTAAGACTATTGCTGACTTTCTCCCAGCAGCTTGCATAGCACCTTCCAGCGCTATCAAAAGTAGTCAGCAGGGAGTGTTTCCTGCTCAGTTCAAGGCAGATCTCTTTAATCGTAGTATATGTCATCTTTAGCAATAGTGTCTTACCTCATAGATTTGATGAGTGACCAAGGACAGCAGCAATAGCCTGCACTGTTTTGATTGCTTCTTCTACTTTCTGACCAATAGCTTGTAGAAAGGTAACTCATGTCTGGCACTGAGATCTTTGTTTAACAACCCATGCCTTCTGGGAAGAGCATTATTTTCCACATGAGGGGCCTCTATTCAAACTTCTTTTAAAAAATGTATTTTAAGTTATATTATAAGCTAGTGGGTTTCATAAGTCTTCACTATATATCCTTAATTTGAATTAACTCCACTCCCTAATTCCTCCTTACCTATATCCCCTTCCTTCATTTCTCATCTCCTGTCTACCTACCTGATCAGATTTTCAGTGATTCTTTAATTTTTTCATAATAGTAGTTTTGTATTTTAATGGTGTGTGGAATGCTATTTTCAGAAACAAATAATTATTACCAGGAAGATAATGTAGAGAAAATTATGTGAAGTCAAGGTCAAGATAAACTAAGGTAACCTTTGTTTGCAATTGCGGATAGATAATTTGAAGGCAATCACATCTCTTTTACAATATCATGTTCTTCACAGTCTGAAGGTCACTCCTGACAACATAACACTGAATTCCCAAGTCAGGAGTTAGGAGAAGCTATCACTAAATTTAAGCTCTAAAAAAAAATAAATTAAAGATAAAGAACTTCATGAATTAAATATGCCACAAATACTATATGTTGAGAAATTGTGCTCATTAGACACAGGTGTCCTTATTACCAGCTTCAGTTCCACTCAAGAGTGGTAGGATCATGGATATAAATGTCACTATAATCTGTCTGATTCTGACACTTTTCTTTTTTTATAATAAGTGAATACTGGCTCAGCTTCATTCTGACATTTACCTTTTTCTACAATGGGAGCCCAAAATAATATCTGTTGTAGCAACAGGAAGTCCCAGAGTTTGACCTTTAGGTATCATAGGAAGAAGTTGATAACAGTACTCTGAATACACACACACACACACACACACACACACACACACACACACACACACACACAGGAATTGATAAGCCCCTCAGTCACAAGGAGCATATATGAGATGAAGGCATTGTAGCAATAAGTTTTCCATGAATGTGACAAAATGCCCAAGAAAACCAAAAAAGGGAAGTCTAAAGCCAATCACCTAACACTCTCCAATGACAAGCCTCCTCTAATGGTTTAACTACCTCCAATAGCACCACCTGCTGGCAAGCAAGCCTCAAATATATGAGCCTTGAGGCACGATAG